>CM026084.1:31160072-31630072 GCA_014839685.1 Anableps anableps
AGCCCGGTTTGGTGCCAAGACAGCAAGTGGGAAAGGAGAATATCACGTGATACACACTTACAGTTGAAACCAGAAGTTTACATACACTATATAAAAGGACACATGCATTTTTTCACACTGTCTGAAGTGAAATCAGAATGAAGGTGTCCTGTTTTAGGTCAGGTAGGATTACCAACAGTTGTTCTATTTGCCAAATACCAGAATAATGAGAAACAGAACTTTTTACGGCAATTTTTTATTACATTCTACAAAGTCAAACTATGCCTTTAAACAACTGGGCCATTTGCTGTCATGTCCTTGGAAGCTTCTGATAAGGTGAGTTAATTAAAGACACACCTGTGGATGTCATTTAAGGCACACCTGGAACACGCGGCTGCCTTGTGTACCATCATGGGAAAGTTGAATGAAATCAGCCGAGACATCAGGAAGAGCTGTGGAGCTGCAGCAGTCTGGTTCATCCTTGGGTGCAACTTCCAGATACTTCAAGGCGCTGCATTCATCTGTTCAAACAATTCTAAGAAAAGTTAAAGTAATAAAAATGACTATCCAAAACTGTCTCTCTCATTATTCTGGCATTTAACAAACAGAAAAACTGTTGGTAATCTTAGCTGACCTAAAACAGGAAAGATTTATTCTGATTTCACATCAGACAGTGTGAAAAAAATGCACCTGTCTTTCTATATAACGTATGTAAACTTCTGGTTTCAACTGTAAATATCTTGATCCTCACAAGTGTGCAAATAAATCTGCATCCCCAGAGAGGAGCGGTCCAGTGGGCCGGAACCAGCTGAACGTGGCTGATCGACTCGGCAGCAGCAGCAGCAAACCGGATCAGCAGCTCCATGAAGTTCAGACTGTCACATCTTATTAACTTTGCAGTGAAGATTAAATCTGTTTTCAGCCAATTTATGATTAGAGAATGATCAGAACCTTATTCTGCTGTAGACCCCGGAGCTCGGTGCTGAGTTCACGGTCCCGTCTGTAAAACACAGCGCTCTGGATCAATAATTTAGGACAAATTGCAGCATGCCAATTAGAAGCGACAGGAAGCTGTTCGGAATGAGGACTGCATGTGTCTTCATATCAAACTCGAAGCATTTTGTTCCTTAAACCTGCAGAAAAACGCATTTAAATTGAAACGAAGCCATTTCCTCTACGGACACTCCTTGAACAACAGCAGCACATTCTGAGCTGGACGCTTGGTAAAATATCAGCACCTTGGAGATGTGATGGGGGTTTTAATGAGGCAGCTGGGGCTGAGATGTAAATATACTTAGAATAATTCAAGGTGCCTGAAATCTGACGGCTGAGCTGATTTCAGCAAAATCAAAGACCCGTAACAGAAACACTTTCATTCATTTAGAAAACAATGCAAATATAAAACATCCGTCTGGAGTTGAACATGAGAGGTTTGTTCAGCTAAACTGTTTTTTTTTCCAGAAAACTTGGATGTGTTTGACCAACACAGTCGAACCAGAAGGAAACCCAGTTTTCTTTTGTTTTTTTTGTTTTTCACAAATAAAACTGAAAAGAGTAGCGATCACCTCCCTCCACTCTGATACCCCTGAATAAATTCTTGATATGTTTCCAGATCTTGCGCCATTACAGCCACTAAGATCAGCGTATTTTACTGGGATCTTATGTGACAGACCCAAACAAAGTGCTGAAGACTTAGGAGGAAAATCATTCATGGCTTCCAACATTTTTCATAAAAGAAAAACTGAAAAGTGCGGTGGACATTTAAAATCTTCCCCCTTCAATCTGATACCTCTAAATAAAATCCAGCACATTTCCTTTAGAAGTCACTTTTAATCTGTGTGTCATTTAATCTGAGTCCAACTGTAGATGTTCTGGTTCTGGCCTCAGAGGTTCTTCAGAGACCAACCAGCATCATGGAGACCAGTTAACCCAGCAGCAGGTCAGGGAGGAGGTTCTGGTTCCGTTTACAGCAGGGTTGGTTCTACAGCAACATCCCAGAGCTCTGATCCATCCATGATCTGGACATAGAGACAAGATGGACCCACCTGGAGACAAGATGGACCCACCTGGAGACAAGATGGACCACCTGGAGACCGACCAGGACATGGACGTCCACCTGGACTGACAGGAGAGCATTGATCAAGGAAGCAGAACTGACACCGTACACCACCCCCACACCTTCCTCACAATGAAACATGGTGGCGGTGGCATCATGCTGTGGGAAGATGGATGGAGCTAAATCAGGACAATCCTGGAAGAACTGGGGTGGAGGTTCATCTTCCAGCAGGACGACCACCCTGAACATCCAGCCAGAGATATTATGGGATGGTTCAGATCAGGGGTGCCCAAACTGTGGCCTGGGGACCATTTGTGGCCCTTAGACTGATTTTTTTGTGGCCCTCAACTGCAGTTCCAGCATGATCCAACGTTGACCCGCCCAGCACAGGTGACTGATGCAGATGGAGACTTTTATTTCTAATCAGGGTAAAATTATTGCCAACATAGTTTTCTTACAATGGGAAAAGTTCAGTAGGACACAAAGATTTCATCTTTTTATAACCGAGCTTTTATAATCAGTAGAACCATGTTTGTCCAGGGACTCTGACTGAAAAGCTGCACCAAAATAAAGCTATGAATATAAATAAATGAACACAGCAGCGTTTTGAAATGGAAAGCCTCGAGAACTGGTGTCCATCAATGTTCTGCATCCAGTTAAACCAAGGTCGAGATATTATGTAAAGAAAAACTGGCAAAAGTCCAGTCTAGAGCTGCAGAGCTGGTGGAGACAAAGACCTGCAGCTGCAGTCAAATGTGGCTCTACAAAGCACTGACTCAGGGAGCTGAATACAAATGCATGCCATCCTTTATCAGGTTTTTATTTATAAAACAAATCGTTTTCCTGCCACTTTACAATCTTATCGTTTGTGTGGGTCAATCACATGAAACCCCAATGAAATATATTAAAGTTTGCGGTTGAAATGTGACAAAATGTGATGACGTTCAAGCGGTAGGAATACTTTTATAACAGCACTATAACGTTCTGAGATGAAACAAAATATTCAGTTTGCAATAAAAACGAATCTGTGAGAAGCAGCAAGGGGCTCAGCGGCTGCTCTGTTTGTGTGATGGAGGCGGAAGATTTTATCAGTCAACACAAAAACCTGATCTAGTTATGGACAGAAAACACCCAACCTGGCAACGCGTCTACCATCGGCAGTGACGCCATAGCTACCTTCAAAAAGTAACTTGATTACTCCTTGAAAAAGTAACTTGATTACTCCTTGGAAAAGTACCTTTGTTACTTTGCTGATTGCTTGATTTTAACAGTAACAAAGTTAGATAAGAAGTAACTTTATTAGTTACATTGAGCAGCTTCCACCTCAGCATAAACACACCAACCAGGGTGAGACAGACGTGTTTAAGAATAAACTTCATGAAAGAGCTGACAGTAAAAACGGTTTACAATAAATATTCATTCATGTTGGTAGACATCAGCCAAAAACAATATAAATACAGTCTGAAAATAGTTAAAAACTAATTATTTTTCATGTTATATTCATGTTTGTTTTATTTTTTTCAAGGAAATAGCGATCTGCACATCAGCAATCAGCTCGTAAGCCTGTTCTGGGATCCGGTAGTGCCTCCATCATCCACTAGGGGGCGTTCGCGCCCTCTCCTCTTTGCATTAAACCAGAGGTGTGCCATAATGGATTTATATGGTATTGAGCCAATACCATATAAATACTGCGCCAGTATCGCGATACCAATTCTGATACTTTTTTATTACAGTTTGATTTAGCATTAAACTTATGATTTTTTGGTGTTTTTGTAGTTTTTTTCTTTGAATTAATTTGTTCAAACCTCAAACAGAATTTGGACAAAGTTTACAACTATCTACAAAATACTTTTAAAACATATTAACATGACAAACAGTAACAACAGAAAACCAAAACAAATTAGTGTGCATTTTCCTAAATAAACTAAGGGCAAAAAAGTGTCATTTGAGAGCAAATCAAAACAAAATCCGTTTTGATGTTAGAGTTTAAAAACTACAAAAACAAAATAAAATTTCAAAAGAGAATCTGAAACTAAAGTATCGATCTTACCACGCTTGCATTGACCAATATTATCGATATTTTGGATTGACCCCCCCACCTCTGCATTAAACTGCTGCAGAGAGGAGTACTAGTCCAGCCTTGATATCGTCGTCTTCAGCAACACGAACTCTAGATAGTGACGGATTTCCAGCTAGAAAACACGCATCTCTCTCCTCCCTCCATTGTTTACGTTTGTGTTGCTGCCAGACGCAAGAGGAGAGCAACAACATATCCATTTGCTGAGGAGCAGGTCAAAAATATGAACGCACACTGACTTGGATAAGTAACTGTAATCTGATTACTGGACTGGAATGAGTAATGCGTTGGAGTCCTTGTTACTGAGAAAAGGGGTCGGACTGGAGGAAGGAGTTCGTGACATCACTGCTGATCAGGCTGGACGACCGCCAGCCGTCCCAGCACCAAGCCTGTGAACTTCCCAGATCCTCGAATCAGAAAATCGTTCAGTCATTATCCCCAAACTCACAAGGTAATGGAGAATATGATCTGATATTATGTTTATGCCTCTCAGAGTCTTTACATGGGCTCCAAATGGCCCCCCAGGGATGACCAGGCCACATGTAGATGCCACCAGATTGCTTCTGATTGGGAGGAAGTCATTCCTTCTCCTCTTCTTGTCTTTCATGTGGGCTGCATTAGTGACAGGAGGGTAGTCAAAGCTGCCATTAATGCTCGGCCATTTCCTTCACCTTCGTCACGCAGGCCCGGGGGGGCAGGGCTGGGTGGGGGTGGAAACCATTCAGCTAATGGATTTTCCTCATTTCCTGTGGCTTTGGACTTGAAAGACAGAAAACCATCTGAGACGTTAGTGGTGAGGATTAGTTAACAGTGCATATCAGACTGGTTTCATACTGGAACATCCCCGCTACATCTCACAAGCTAAAGCCATAAAGTCTGCGCATGGTTATATAAAAGCACAGGAAATTAAAGAAACAAACAAAAAAACGTAATAATAATTAAAACAGTGATGTAATTTCAACATGTTTGCTTTGCTTAGCTTAGCTTAGCTTAGCGTAGAAAGGAAGGCGCTAGTTCGGGGTTACTGAGTATACAGCAGACCCTCGCTCACGTGTTCTTCACGGAAAATTTGCCTATTTAACGATTTATTCATAGCGCATTTCTGAAATATTCTAAAGAAAATGCAGCTGCTGAGCTGAGATGCCTCGGCACTATGCTGCATGACGCGCTACTGGCTGGCGTTTGCAAGGCAGCCGATCCAGGAGCGCCATTCACTTTCCTTGGTGCTTGATTGGCTGATCCCCAAGAGCGGAGACAATAACTAACAGCTGCTTGTTTTAGGGATGTGTCTTGAAACCTTTTACTTTCAGATAAGAGATACAGAATCAGAAAAACATCGTCTTTGATAGAAAACAGTAGTAACATGATTATCGCACTGAGAGCTGAATCCAGCAGGTCATATTGAGTCTCTGCCTTTAAAACTGCGGCTACAGCTGCACTGCAGGTGACAGCAATGATGGTCGTGGACGCAAACATGACCTGGAGTTATTTACAGAAGAGCTTCTACATGCTGTTAGCATGTTGCTCGCTACCATCCTGATGTGTTCAGCAACACGCAGATGGGTGTCCAAATAACGCCGACGTTCTGCCTCTCTCCGTGTTTAGAGGCCGAGCGAATCTCCGTGAGTCACTGCTGCTTTGTAGGTCAGATTATTGGCTCTGAAGTCTGACTGCTGTGCATCATAAATACTGGAAACTGAAAGATGTTCATCCAACACAACGCTGACAAACAACATGTTAATTAAAGGGTATTTTACAGATTATATATATATATATATATATATATATATATATATATATATATATATATATATATATATATATAAGTGTATATAAACTCAGCACAACTGTTAGAAAGTTAAACACATTATTTTAGAAGATGTCTTCAATAGTAATTATCGATGCCGGTAATTAATTGAACCTGTAATGTGTGTCATGTACAGATATTACATTAAAGCAAAGTGTAGTACTTCACCTGGAGGTTATAAATGATATCGTTTAGCAACTGAAATGGATGCATTACAAGATTTATGTTTCAACAGACTGAACTGAAGGCTCATTTCTTGTAGCGTCTCAGATCTCCATGAACAAGCTAACGGACCAGCAGGTCACAAAGCCAACCCGGCCCTTGCTTTTATCCCCTCAGTGTTTTGTCAGCATGGGTTGGACCGGTACCAAAGCATTCCAGAACCTTCAAAAGTCTGCCTGACCCCACCTGTTTCTGTGCACTGTCAGTCAGCTGGCTGAAAGAAATCTGCAACACTTTTACCTCAAATACCAAAAAAAAAAAAAAAAAAAAAAAAAAATCAAATCCAGCCATTTGGGAAGTTTTCCATTTGCAGAAAACACGGTGGAAGTTCTGATCATCGGTCCAGTTAAGCTGCCAGTGTTTTAAAACAACAGTTTGTTATAGACATAGGCCAGTACCAGCACTGGTACCGGTACCGAGGGATACCCAGAATTTAAAACACTACGGTTTAAAATCAGTTATATTTTCCATCACAACGTTCCAACAGTTCACAGAACGTTTACTCAGCGTCCAGACAAGCTGACGGAACGACCAGAGCTTCCTGTTGTGCCCTTCCCCAACCTGTTGCTGTGCACTGCTGCTCAGCTAGTAGAAAGCAGACCCATTTATTATTTAGCAGAAGCTAATACCAAGTAGCTATACTAACATGATATTTAGCAAAAGCTAATGCTAAAGCACTAGACCAACATAGTAATTAGGGGAAGCTAATCAGAACCCCATCAGAGAGGAACTCCCTGTTCTTCCAGACCTGTTTTCAGGGGAATTATTGCCTTTTCCACATTTATTTATAACACTTTTAATGTGTTTGCTGTAACACCAGTCACATAATTATGGACTGAGGGTTTTTACTTCTGTTGTGCAACGTGGGTTCAATCAAAGCACAGCCACATGCTAAAAATGCTAATTCAGGCACTTCCTTTGGAATATTCCCCAGTATATTTACCACAGAAACCATCAGGGAGCAATGAAGAATATTTCGCCCTCAAACTCACCTGCGGTGCCTCGTTGGAATGACTGACAGCAGCTAAAACTCCTTTTATTTCCAGGTCACATGGTGCACCAGAAAGAAAAGCAATGGGCTTTTTATATCTTGGCCCCGCTGCGCACAATTTAATTTAACTATGCCTCAACTTGTGAGTTTCTTTAATCAATTCTAGCTTCAAATTACCCACCATCCACCACTGTGCCACTCCCCGGCATTAAACCCATTTCTTTGTCCTCCCACTCCGAACACGGGCTGCAAACTGCGTGAGTAATTAGTAATGCAACCTCCTTCAAATTCTTTCATGTCTGGATTCAAATTTATAGCTGAGACAATTAGACTAATTACACTGTTTGGCGGCTGGCTGAGAGGGTGGTGACATGCCACTCCAACACGTTCCAACTCGTGGTGCTACTGTTGTTCCTCCAAGTCTGACGATTGCACAAAAAAGGAAAACAAATGGAATCTGGCAACACGGTGGGCAACTTTAAATGTCTGATTTATTGCACGCAAATGTGTGCAGATTACAGTGCATCAGTCAAAGCCACAGCAATGCACACGGGAGGGGGCTTAAATGAGCCTCACAGCTTTGTAACACAGAAGAAGACGAGAGAGAGAGAGAGAAGCACCATGAGGAGCGGGTGGCAGAGAACTTCTCAACCAGATGTTCAGAAACATCCGAATCAGCAAGGCTCCAAGATGGAGATCTGAGGAGTTTAGTAAGAAAAAAGGGAATGAGAGGCTGGTGGACAGGGATGAAGGCCTGCGGTGTCCTGGAGCCTCAGGGCTGTGTCTCGTAAATTGGTGGGTGGGGAACATGGTGGCTGTTGATAAGCGGAGAGAAAACAGTCCTCAGTCCTATAAATACATAATAAATGCACACAAGGAAAAGCCTGGAGCCGTGAAAATCCAGGGAAAGGTTGCAGAGGGAGGAAGGAAAACGGCGAGGAGCAGCTGGACGAAGGTGTGAAAGTTGTCGTGGAGCTTCAACCCCTGGAAGGATCTGAGCAGCATCCAGTTTTATTACCAGTAAACAGAAAGAAAGGGGAAATTTTACACCTCCGACCTCAGAGGAACCAACACGCTTTCATTTAACCCCCACAAACACCAGAGGAAAATTATGGGATGGAAGCTGCTGGAAGCAACAATACAAAACTCACCTTGTTAAGAATTTATAAGGAGTTGCTGAAAAGTTTTATGGAGGGAAAAAACAGGCTTTATGAGGGGAGAAACAATAAAAAGCAAATGAAAATTTTCCAGAGCTGTGAGACCAACTGCAGGCCACACCCCTTTTCCTCTCAGCCCAATCACTCGCTTAATATCGGGAGAAAATGAGTGGAGGAAGATGTGATGAAGAACATGGATGGGCGCGGCTGGATGGTTTAGAAGGAAACAGTCTCAGGAGGATCGTAAAATAGGAAACAAGATCCTAAATGAGGACAAGGTGCAAAGGAGAAGAAAAGATGCCGATGAGCTATTTCAGGGTTTGTGGGAAATTAAATAATTTTACAGGCAGATTAAGTAAACAAAGATATTAAACTCTTTGATTTTTATTAAAAAAAAAAGTCCTGTAAATCTGTAACTTCACAGGAAGTGACAGGATTGACATCCTGGAGCACTTCCTGCACAGAGAAAGCTTCGCACCTCTGCATCACCTTGCAAAAGTATCGAAGCCCCATCAATCACAAACTTTGAAGGACTGTTTGGGATTTTCCATAATAGGCCAACACAAAGCAGTGCACGGTTCTGAAGTGGGAGGACAGTCTTAACGTGTGCCATGCTTTTCTGGTCAACCTCATTTATTCTGATACCCATTAATAAACCCCAGTATAACCAGTTTCTGTCCTGGAAATAGCTTGGGCATCGCAGGTAGCACCGCTCCAAACGTCGTCCAACAAAGAGGAGTATGGAACAGCTGTCTCCTAAGACATGGATGTCCTCCAAAACTGACAGGAACAGCAGTAATCAGGACAACTCTGGACTTTATGGAGGAAGAAAGCCGTTTACCACGAACCATGTAGAGCAAGAAGCTAGTCTGGTCCACTGGGACCAGAACCGAAGCTATGTGTGGTGGAAAACTGCATAAGACCCGATAAACACACCAAGAAGCATGGCGGTGGAAGCATCATGCTATGTGAAGAAGGTCAGAGTTGATGGGTAGATGGAGCTAAAATCCAGGACAATCCCAGCTAGACAAATGGCCTAGTCAAAGTCCATACCTAAAGACAGGATTTGAAAACTGCTCTACTTTGTTTTGCTTGATCACATAAAAAATGATAACTTGACAACACGTGAAGATATCTCTGGGGTGTGAATACTTTCTCTAGGCTCTGAAGTGCTCCTTTCACCAGTCAGTGGAAGATTCCAGAAACACAAATGTTTCCATTTCTTCAGCAAACAGCAGCTCCTCCCTGGCGCAGCGTCTCATGTTAGCTGAGATAAGAGGCGCAGAGCGCCGCGTCCAGCTGGCAGCGCCGACCCAAACGGCCGCTCCGCTCCATCTGGGCTGCAACAGGAGAAAAGCAAACAGGAACTCTTCTTCTCAGCCCCGAAGCTTCAGCAGCAACAGTAACTAACCTTCACAGGTGCATGCACGTTTATTTCACATGCACATTTCTATATCGAAGTTGACTGAAGTCAACCAAACGTTTCCACTACAGGACAGCATGTCACTGTGAAAATCTTTCAGCTGTGGATACAAGCATAAAAGTCTGCATGCTAGCCCCTCAGGCTGAATGTTTGTCATATTTCCCATCAGCCACTTCAATTTCAGGATGATGGCCATTTTTCAAGATGGCTGCCGTTTTTGAGCCTTTTAAACCAGTTATTGCCATAAATGTTCCCGTTTTCTTGACTTGGATGAACTTTATGTCCCATCAGTTGTTTTCCACTCCGGTCGTCCTGTTCATCCAACCTTAAAGTAATAACATGGAGCAGAATCAGAAACTGAGACTGTGCTGTCAGCGAGTCTCACACCAGTCGTCACTGGAAGGAGATGAAGATGAGAGACACGGACTGGGAGACAGTTGTCTTCATGGTTAGCGTTAGCTTCCGCTAATTGTTTATGTGCTTAGCAGTTTAGCGTTATCTTCTGCTAATGTTTTATTGTTTACCAGTTTAGCATTAGCGTAGCTAAGATTCTTGTTTAGCAAACTAATGGTTTCTGAAGCTAACGTTTTGGTTAGCTGTGAACCCACCACTGGCTATAACTACTTCTGATTTTAGTGTAAACACATGTTCTTCATTACAACCATTTTGAAAAATGCCCACCAGAAAAAGGAAATGAGATCAAGAAAATATAAATGATTTCTATTCTAAGGTTCAACATATGGAGGCTATGATTTGACACGAAACACATTCATCTAATTGGCAATTTTATTGCAAACATTAGTTTTCCATGACAACCATGATGGCCATCTTGAAAAATAACAAAATATCAGAAAATCAGATTTCAGTGGGTTCAGTTATGTACGATTTGATACCAAAAGTATTCACCTGTGTCAAATATTGGCAGTTTTAGTGCAAAAATACATTTTCCCCGACGACCTTAGCAGCCATCTTGAATTTTTCAGTGGCTAATGTTTTTTTTTTATTTTCAAAAAAGCTAGCCCCTGGGAACATCTGTGCCAAGTTCGGTTCTTAAATGCACACGTGAAAGATTTCGCTTTAATATTTAATCATCTGCTGCACTTTAATGCATGTTTGAATAAAGCAGTGAATATTAGCTGAGAGCTGCTTTAACGTTTCCTCCTTTCATTTGTCCTGACTGATAAACTAGCAGCTGGAACATCTGGGGGGTCTGGAGAAGTGAAGCAGGAGAATAAAAAGGTGAAAGTCCTGCCCTGCATCAGAACCTGGGTTTGGGTTTCTATCGGCTCGTTACCTTGAAGGACGAGCCGGCTACCTCCCCCCCTGAAGGAGGCTTGTGTCAGATGAGAGCCGAGGCTCCAAAGCTCATATTTGAGCAGGCGCTGTGTAAACATGATAAATGGGAACCCCCCCCCGGCCCGGCCAGGCCCGAGCACACGGCGTCACAGTCAGAGGGAAGGCGCGTTAATCCGAGCTGCTTTCTCCTGGCAGGGCCTAACAATCATGGAGTCGCTTTCCCTCCCTCTGCTGCTGCTGCTTTTTATTTCAAACAACAACAAACTGTAATCCTTCGGTGAGCCCAGCCATATGCTCCTCCACCCGTCTCCCGCTGACACTAATAATCTGCAGGACGGTGCCAGAGCAGCCCAGCATGCAGATTCTCTCACAGCTGAATCAGGCCGGCGCTGCCAATAATCGCAAAATAAATACAGTTTTTAATCTCTGCATCATGAACAACAACGGTTGAATTTCCTCATTTTTATGACAACAGTTCAAAAAATGGTAATTCACGAGGCTGTCGTGAAGACAGAGCTTGAATAGCGCAAAAGTATTCACATCCCTTGAACTTTTTCACCTTTTGTCCGAGGCTGACCACCAAGGTCCACCAGGAGCCACCAGGGTCCACCAAGGTCCGCCAGGGTCTGCCAGGGTTCCACCAAGGTCCACCAGGGTCCACCAGGATCCACCAGGGTCCACCAGGGCCCACCAAGGTCTGCCAGGGTTCTACCAAGGTCCACCAGGGTCCACCAGGATCCACCAGGGTCCACCAGGATTCACCAAGGTCCACCAGGGTCCACCAGGGCCCACCAAGGTCTGCCAGGGTTCTACCAAGGTCCACCAGGGTCCACCAGGATCCACCAGGGTCCACCAGGATTCACCAAGGTCCGCCAGGGTCCACCAGGGCCCACCAGGATTCACCAAGGTCCGCCAGGGTCTGCCAGGGTTCCACCAAGGTCCACCAGGGTCCACCAGGATCCACCAGGGTCCACCAAGGTCCGCCAGGGTCTGCCAGGGTTCCACCAAGGTCCACCAGGGTCCACCAGGATCCACCAGGGTCCACCAGGATTCACCAAGGTCCACCAGGGTCCACCAGGGCCCACCAGGATTCACCAGGGTCTGCCAGGATTCACCAAGGTCCGCCAGGGTCCACCAGGATCCACCAGGGTCCACCAGGATTCACCAAGGTCCGCCAGGGTCCACCAGGGCCCACCAGGATTCACCAAGGTCCGCCAGGGTCTGCCAGGGTTCCACCAAGGTCCACCAGGGTCCACCAGGATCCACCAGGGTCCACCAAGGTCCGCCAGGGTCTGCCAGGGTTCCACCAAGGTCCACCAGGGTCCACCAGGATCCACCAGGGTCCACCAGGATTCACCAGGGTTCCACCAAGGTCCACCAGGGTCCACCAGGATCCACCAGGGTCCACCAGGATTCACCAAGGTCCACCAGGGTCCACCAGGGCCCACCAGGATTCACCAGGGTCCACCAAGGTCCGCCAGGGTCCACCAGGATTCACCAAGGTCCACCAGGATCCACCAAGGTCTGCCAGGGTCCACCAAGGTCCACCAAGGTCCGCCAGGGTCCACCAGGGTCCACCAGGATCCACCAGGGTCCACCAGGATCCACCAGGGTCCACCAGGGTCCACCAAGGTCCACCAGGCCAGGTTTACAGTAGAGCCAGTGTGCAGAGCATGAATGCATGACCCTGCATCTGAGCGTTAACTAGCAACAGTGCGTATTGGCCGGGATTCTGCACGTCGCTGCTCGACAGAAACCTCTGATCTCCAGCAATAAAGAAAAAGCTGAACTCCTGCATGGAAAGTCCCCCGTTTGGCTCAGATACGCTTCACTGGATGTTTATTAATGGTCAAAGGACCGAGTCCACAGCTCCACAAATAATTAAGACCCCCTCTAAAAACACTTCCAACTGCCAGTTTTAATAATTCAAACATTAAATACACCTTAATATGCATTAATATGCACACTGAAAACCATCTTAGCTCTACCACAGAAGGTCTTCCTGATCTCAGCTCTTCAGGGCTCAGCCAATCAGCACCAAGAAACATAAATGGCGCTCCTGGATTGGCTGCTTCGTAAACTCCAGCCAGCCTGGACAGGAGCTCAGACTGGAGCAAATCTGCGGCCCAGACGAGTCAGAAGCAGAACATCTAGAAACTGAAGTGCTGGAAAATGTCAACTCTTGTGAAGAAGCTTCTCTTGCTGCTGTGCGGTGACTGTAAACGACGTCTCATCATGATTTTTAAATGACTCTAGAGCGATAACATTAAAAGCGAACAGACTCCGAGTCTCTGGTCTTCTGTGGGAGCATGTCATGCCCAGACTTGGCCGATATTTGTGTTTTTAATCTCTCCCTCTGATCAAACCCTGCTGCAGGGTGGGGGGGACACGCAGCAGCAGACGCTGGACTGCAGGAGAGCAACTACTGGGTTTTAATCAGGCTCATGCATGCAGCGGCGTGGGACCCATGTTTAATCTGCCAGTTTTCTAAGGCCAGAGAGTCGCAGATTGACCCGAGTCGTCGGTGGCTGCTGTGCTGTTTGGTTCGCCGGACAAGTCCTGAAAACAGCCTGAGAGGGCGCCATGGAGCAGGGAGCTTGACTGCTGCGAGCTTGGGCCAGACAGCAGATAAACGCGCCAAAACAATAGAGCCAAAGGTTTCTCAGGGTAATAATTAAACCTGACGATCAGGAATGTTGGAAGGCGCCGGGTGAACCTGGTTTTTACCTCTCGCTTCAGTATAATGTAACCCCCCCCCCCGACAGGGACTTCAGCTTCTAAAGGAGATGTTTCTGCTGGCAGGACAGGGCGATCCAGACGGAGCCTCAAACAGCTTTCACTGTGTCTGAAGGGCCCATCCACAACGGGATCCCACTCGTCTCTGAAACAAGTATATAATCACTACAATATTTAAAAACTATAACAGAATGAAAAAATAATCATTTACAAACATTAAAAGGGATGCAAGACAGAAAGAAAAATAACTTTCTGAAAACAAACATAAAAATGTAAGCAAAAGCAAAATCCACCTCTTACTGAACATGAAAATATTGTTTTTATTGTATATTTTCTATTTCACAGATCTGATTGGCTAGGTTTGTTTTATATTGTGAATTTTTTAATGTTCTCAAAGTTAGTTTTCCGATGATGCGTTTGAGAGTCCAGCCCATTTAGC
This sequence comes from Anableps anableps, assembly GCA_014839685.1. Lineage (NCBI taxonomy): Eukaryota > Metazoa > Chordata > Actinopteri > Cyprinodontiformes > Anablepidae > Anableps > Anableps anableps. Next base: position 31,174,256 of record CM026084.1, read on the forward strand.
CCTGATGCTGCAGGCTAAACGGACCTGTGGAGCCGGGTCGGTCTGAGCGCCGCCGACCACCAGAACCTGGAGAACGTTCCATCAACCAACACTAACGAAGCTCAGGAGCGCATCCACATCAAGGGGACGTCGCTGAAGAGGTGCCAGAGCTGCCCCCCCAGCCCGCTGCTGCCAGGTCTGCCGCCTGGAGGAGGCCTGGGGGAGTTTTCTCTCACTTATAAGGAAAACGAATTCAGCTGCTTGGACCTCCGCTGAGCGCAGGGCTGGAAACAAGCAGCTGGCTGCAGGCGAGCTGCCGGAGCAGGCGGCCCGGCTAATTTACCAGTATTTATATGCTTCTCTATAATAAGCAGAAATATTCTCCACAATAAGCTCTCGCAAACTGAATTTAGCAGATGTTTATTCCTTATTGTTGCCTTTTATCAACACAGTGATAAAAACATGTTAAAGATAACATTATTATAACTGTATCATCAATATGTTCTATCATGTAGAGCAGCAGTGAGAATAACTGGAGTAAATACTGCTGTACTTTAGTGCAGGTTCTCCATTCTTGGACCACAGAACCTGAGAAAACCTGAGACCTTTTAGCTCAGTTTAAACAATAAGTGATTTATTAATAGTCACTTTGATGCCAAAAGGAACGACTTTACAGCCCAAGGAAGAAAGACATAAATGTGAGGTTATAGCTAAGGCAGCGGTGTCCAGACTTTTCACCATGGGGGTCAAAATCGCTAATGTGAAAGCACATGGGGCCATTGTAAATGCTAGATTTTTTATAACATTTTAAAGATGAACTTTTTGTTTTATCTGTTCAACAATAAACTAAAAAAATTTCAATTTTATTTTTTACAAAATAGTTGTTTTTTGTAGAGAATGAATCAGTAAATCATTGTAGATACAAAACATAAAAAGCTCTTGAGACGGCTCAGTTTCCACGTTTGTTTAAGTTGATTGTTTTCTTATTTGAGATGTCGGATTTCCTTCTGAGGTCAATATTGTGGTTACTGCAAAATTAAGATCAATGCAAATACTTTGTTAATAAATGGAATTTATGAATATTTTTTTCAGAAGATGTGCTTTATCTGCAGAAAATGTTGCTCTAAAAGATGAAAAACGGTCCTTCTGCATCAACTACCGACAGATTTGCTCAATTTTGCTCTCCAGAATCCTTCACAGCAGGATACATGAATGTGATGGAGACAGAGTCACTATGTCTTCCTGTTTTAGAGGAACATTTGTTTCTGAGTTATGTGTGGAAGGTTTTTCGGTTCTGGCTCTAAAATGAGGATATTTGGCCTTTAAAAGTGAATCAAGCACCAGATTTTTGGTGCCTTTAAAGCTCACAAGGAGGCCCTCATGAAGCTGCCATTCACCCCCTGTTTTTCTGGGACTCCAGGGAAGACATTAAAGGCCCATTTCCAGCCATGAAACGCCCTCCGTGGCTCCGCTCTCAGCGAGGACGGCGCCGTGGACGTCCGGGTCCAGGCCGGGTCCAGGACGGGTCCAGGCCGGGTTCAGGCTAGGTCCAGGCCAGGTCCAGGCCAGGTCCAGGCCAGGTCCAGGCCGGGTTCAGGCCAGGTCCAGGCCAGGTCCAGGCCGGGTCCAGGACGGGTCCAGGCCAGGTTCAGGCCGGGTCCAGGCCGGGTCCAGGCCGGGTCCAGGACGGGTCCAGGCCAGGTCCAGGACGGGTCCAGGCCGGGTCCAGGCCAGGTCCAGGCCGGGTCCAGGCCGGGTCCAGGACGGGTCCAGGCCAGGTTCAGGCCGGGTCCAGGCCGGGTCCAGGACGGGTCCAGGCCAGGTCCAGGACGGGTCCAGGACGGGTCCAGGCCAGGTCCAGGCCGGGTCCAGGCCAGGTCCAGGCCAGGTCCAGGCCAGGTCCAGGACGGGTCCAGGCCAGGTTCAGGCCGGGTCCAGGCCGGGTCCAGGCCGGGTCCAGGCCGGGTCCAGGACGGGTCCAGGCCAGGTTCAGGCCGGGTCCAGGCCGGGTCCAGGACGGGTCCAGGCCAGGTCCAGGCCGGGTCCAGGCCGGGTCCAGGACGGGTCCAGGCCGGGTCCAGGCCAGGTTCAGGCCGGGTCCAGGCCGGGTCCAGGACGGGTCCAGGCCAGGTCCAGGACGGGTCCAGGACGGGTCCAGGCCAGGTCCAGGCCGGGTCCAGGCCAGGTCCAGGCCAGGTCCAGGCCAGGTTCAGGCCGGGTCCAGGCCGGGTCCAGGACGGGTCCAGGCCGGGTCCAGGCCGGGTCCAGGCCGGGTCAGTCAGCGTCTGCCGCTTCTGTCACAGCGGCTGCTGAGCTGCTCGGGGTCCGGACAGCGACGGGGAGAGTCCGCCTCTGAGTGACAGACGGTTTCAAAAACCGAGCTCCCACAAAAACGCAGATCAGGGACCCGCGTGGCTCCGAGGCTGGAGAGGCCGTAGTTAAGCTTCTTCTCATCATGTCCAAGAAACAACGAGTTTGTCAGGGATGAACTGTGATCATAACAGACCATGAACAAGTTGCCCTGAGACTGCAGAGGAAGAGCATTAAAACCCCTCTCAGCAAGTGTGTGTGTGTGTGTGTGTGTGTGAGAGAGAGAGAGAGAGAGAGAGCACCCATGCACTCACACAGATGGCAGAGGAATTTGGCTGAGGCTTTGATATGCAGATTGGAAGTCGGCCCGTCACTCCTGCTGGCTGCGGAGCGGCGGGAGAGCTGATAACATCTACCTGAAGGGGCCTGCTGAAAGATCGGATCTGAGAAGCTGCGTGGAATCTGCAGCAGAGCGACGGTCATCGTGCAGGAAGGAAGAAGACATGCGACCACGCTCTCCTCTGTGTCCAGGTTAACCAAAGCTGCTGTGACAGCTCGCAGACCCACTGTCCACAGTCATGAAGCGTGGCAGTAACGCCGTGACACACACATGCATGCACGCTCATCTGAATCCAAACTTGCACTGGCAGACAGAGAAGAATGACGGCTGATGATCAGTTTAGAGATCATTAAAAAGAGAAAGCAACGACTACCAGACATGTTCAACTCAACCATTATGCTAATCAGCCTCTCTAATTAGAAGAGGCGCTCCGTGCTCGAACACACTGCAGAAGAAAACATCACCTGCTCACTAATATCTGCATAAATCATGATGGCTGATGACTGGATGGCAGAACGCCAGCGCCACATTAACAGATTATTACTGTGGGATATGGGCAGCTTCCCGCAGCCCCACTAGACCATAGATTAGTTGCATAAACTGCTGTTACTGCAGCCTCACGGAGGGATTTTCTATAGAGCAGCAAACCATAAGTCTGCAGCGCTTATTGTCTGTTACACCACCGCCCGGCACAATTATCCAAATGGGTCAGTTTATCCTTTCGCTTTAATTACAGCTGCATGCGTTTGGTTTCCTATTCTAATGGACACCTCTATATTGGGCATGTCATGGTTCATGGGTCAGTATGAGCTTCTCTCCCAGTTTCCCAGCATTACATTTAAACCTGTTTATTCAACTGGTTTTAAATAAAAACAGAGATGGATCTGTTTTCCTGCTTCTGCTAAAATAATGTCTCACAGACTTTAAAATCCTTCTGGTAGTTTATAAATCACTGAACGGCTTAAAGACCTGTTGTCGTTGTATCAACCTTCCAGACCACTCAGGTCTTCTGGTTCTGGTCTGCTCTGCATCCCCAGAACCAGAACCAAGCAAGGAGAAGCAGCTTTCAGCTTCTATGCTCCACCAATCTGGAACAAACTCCCAGAAAAGTGCAAAACAGCCGAAACACCGAGTTCCTTTAAATCAAGGCTGAAACCCACCTGGTTGGAGCTGCCTCTGATCATCAGGAAGTGGATCATTGACCAACATTTTCAAATTATATTTGCTCGATGATTTTATGATGTAAAGCACTTTGAACTACCTTGCTGCTGAAATGTGCTATACAAATAAACTTGACTTGACATACTGCTGCAACAATAGTCTGCAGTAAGTGTCTCACTATACTAAGACAAAGTTTCTTAAAAACTGAGATTTTCTGCAGCTTCCAACCGCATGAAAATGGAGGTTTTGATTAGAAAAACTGATTTTTGAAAACACCCAGGGCTGAGAGTGGGGAATCTGTGTGAACTTGATGTCCAGAGATGAATAAAAACGATGCACCAGAGGCCCACAGTAACTCTTAAACTTGACATGTAAGAAGAATATATTATTAGATGTGAAAAAATGGGAAAAGGGAAAAACATCATAGCAAATTAGCAACAATAGTTTTTAGCCATTAGCCATGCAACTGGTATTAGAGCATTTTTAACTGAAATCCCAGAGACTGCATATAGAAAACATCCATTTAAATAATTGAATAAATGGAGTAGTAAATCAGGGGCTATCGAGGCCTAATTTGAACAAGTCAGCTATGTCCTGACTCCGTTTTCATCGATGTAAGCTGATAAAGTCAAGGTTTTAGCCCAGCACACATTCAGGATCTTTTTCTTTTCAGTTGTTGTTGAAGTCAGTGTTATCAGCATCTAAAATCCAAATTAATCTCCAACTCAGTGTTGATTCAAACTGTAGATCCAGGGAGACACGACAGGTTTTCCACAGCTGTGGACCTCAGAAACCCGATGAGTCATGCTAGCTGGTTAGCTTAGCGCTAGCTAGCCATACTAACTGACAAAGCTGTTTTTGTATTTTTTTTTAAATTTATTTATTTATTTTTTTTTGTTAATTTTTAATACCTTTATTAGTCCCAGGGGGGAAATTACATTTCCGTGTCTGAGGCCGCAGGACACCTGTCTGGTGGCTCACTAATATGACGAGGACACCGCCCCAGGACACAACGATGGAGACGGCCGGGGTTCACACCAGCAACCCGCCGATTATGGGACAAACTCCTACCACTGTTGCTACCATCGCAGATGAAACCAGGCTATCAGAGAAATGTTACGGTTAAAAATAATTACGGTATAATAATAATTAATAATTGTTAGCTAAGTTGCCGAGCTCGGCGGCTAACTGGGTCACAATAGCAGACAGTTTAACCTAAAGCTCCACGGGGGAAATCCCTGTCGTCTGTGGTTCTGCATAAAAAATTAAAAAAAAACCGGCAAAATGAAAAGTTTCTGTGGTTGTTGAAATTGTGACTTCATGAAATTGTGCTGTACTTTAAAACCAGTTACATTCTGATTCAACAAAAGCTTCTTTTTATTTCATACATGCATATGAAAGCATAAAATCCATAATTTACAGAGAAAAACTCTCACCATAAACTGTCTACAGTCCATTTAAAGAGTTTGTAGTCTGAGTAGAAAGTAACGATTTGCTGAAATGAGGCAAGAGAATAACACAATGTGGAAAGATGCCCTGTGGCACTACCTTGTCCATTATTGATCACTTCATTTGTGCCTCTTTCTACAAGAATTCAATGGAACAGAGCAGGTTTAACAGATGGCAACAGATTTTCAATAATACGAGTGTGGGAAAATGCCAGCTTAGTGACGACATTCATCTGCTTTCATATTTTAACTCTTTTCATGCCTCAGCACCAAACCTCAGCTAACATCCAGGTTTGTTTTATTATTAGTGGTGGGACTCAATTACAATGTTTAATGAGTTAATTTCAGGGTCTGTAATTAATTCATCACATTTTAATCGACAAAATCAGCAACATTTTCAGTTCAAAACCCCTTTTAGCTGCTAAATGATTGAATCAACAGCATCTGAGCTGAACAGCAGAGATGTTTCTAGTTTCTGATCTGCTCTTCAGGCTCTTCCAGCATCAGGTTGGAGCAAAGCTCATCTCTCCAGAGCTTCAGGAACCCTGGTCATTCATGGAGCTTCTTTAGAAACGTGGGCTGTGGACGCTGACGTTAGCGCTGCTGCTACATGGTTAGCATTGAGATGCTAGTCTAGGCTAGCATAGCTTCTCTGATAGGCCGACTGCTTTTAGCTCAACTTGAACACAACTGGAGTCTTTTCCAGCATCAGATCGGCTCTGGAAGCAGAAATTAACCCCCAGAGGAGCCGCTTCCATCGCTGCTGTTAGCGGATGGAGCTGTGCGTCAGATTTATGGGCGTACCAGAAACGCGTGAATTCAAAGGTTTCACTCGGAACTTTTGTGTGTAAAGAAAAATGAGATTAATTAAGTTACATTTTTTAATGCGTTAAAATCAATGTAATTCATTCATCGAATCAACGCATCAAAGTCTTAGCTGTAATTATGTCCAGTTTTTCCTCATGTGACACCACACAAGCTACCACACCTGCAGCAAAGTGCAGCGAAGCTGTGATCTCCACCATCCAGTTGCACCAGGTCCAGACAACACGTCCCAGTCTCTGCAGGGAAAGTTGGGAGGGGGACAGACTAAACCAGGCGGATCGTATACACTGCTGCGCTGCACTCGGGGAAACACATTCAGCTACAGCATATTCCACCTTCAGCACACATGAACTTAATCTGCTGGTGTAGTATTCCCTTGGACCGGGCCCTTCTTGTTCTGTTCTCAACCGCTTATAGTTTCTGCTTCAGCAAAAACTGCAGAGCAAACAATAATCTCCCAGTGGAACGATTAGAACAAGGGAGAAACATTAAGACACAGCATGATTCACACTGTGGATAAGACTTCTGATTCATTATTTAGCAACCAACAGATCTGATTATGAGTATTTATAGGGCAAAAATATATTATTGTGTTTAAAACAGAAAACCAACATTTTCTTTATGTGCTGCTAAAATGTTAGAACATTTTAATTATTAACATTAGAATAATGTTACCTATAATATTTAGTCATTGCTGTTTTGATTTCAATATGTATACACTGAAGCAAAAACCTATATTTAATAAACCCACTTATAAACACAAAATATTTAGCTTTTTCACTTAATAGAATAAAATACGCTGGCATCATTTGTTCAGGTAATCAGTCAGCAGTGTGCTGCCAGCTGAATGGTATGGCACAGCAACAGGTCGGGGAGGGGGAGTGATCCATTACTTCATACAGCCAGAGAAAACCCTGGTCACTTATGCATTTTCCCCGTTATCTAATTAAAAGGACTTTAACGATGGATTTTATTTTTACAGTTTTGAAACGTTTTCAGAACCAAACCTGCTTAAACTGCTGCCGGTCGTCCCATGTACGATGAGAAAGTGTGTTCCACGTGTCTAAATGCTCATCAGTGCCCTCAAGTAGTTAGATAATTATTAGCCGGATTAAAAATTAGAAAGTAGGTCATGCTGTCGGTGTCACTTTGAGCATCTTGAAATAAACAAACCTTCATTAGCACAGACAAAGCGTTCACATAATGTTGCATGAGATCAAGTGCTGTTATTAATGGGCCTCTGCTACAATAGTGAAGTAGCCACTGTGTAACTTCTGCAGCAGTGGTGCACGTGTGGCATGCATAGCTCACGCTGCAGACAGCTTCATGGTAGCCCGGCCTTGCTGATGAGCAGGCTGAAGCCGTGTTTCATCAACATTTTTTTGACGTATTGAGTTAGAAATGGTCGATGGAAAGGGCAAAATTTGAAATAACTTTCTCAATTTCGCAAAATAAGTTTTTACGCTTGCTTGAGGTGGTTTGAAAAAGATTTAATGCGCTAACGAAGAGATGGAAACAAAATGATGTAAGGAACGCTCCCATCCACTAATGGATCCTTACCAGAGCCACGAAACCTTCAGGAGAGGAGGACAGATGTGTGCTCCATGCTAGCTAACAGCCTCTACTTCCTGTTTATTCCAGCCATGCGCAGCGTCAACATCTGATGACATCACGCTCTGCGTCTCCTGGTTGATTCGCTCCAAACCAGTACATGGAAACACACCTGATTTTCCTTTTTGCAACGTTTCAAAAGTTCGATTCAAGTTCACGACAGTCGGATGTAAACATGTCTACTGTGAGCTACAGAGGTCAATGACCAGTGAGCCGATGCTGCGAGTGTTAGTATTCCCTGATCCCAGTTTGGTGAACTTGGTTCAAGGCTGGCATCATGTGGAGAAGTAGACCAGTAAATCTGAGGGATGAAGTTGTCCTTTGCCCCCTGCAGCTCTGTCACTCTGCTGCCATGAATCTCATCTGTTTCCAGGCAGAGCTGCACTCATCATCTGTGTCCCGAGGCGCCTCATCTCTTTATTTCCTGACTCCAAGTCGAGCAGAGGCACTAGAGACCTTGTGAATACAGTAGGCAAGGTAAGCAAAATCAAATAAATATGTGTAATCTATAGATAATACATCTGTACGACCATTCGGGATATTTTTACAAAAAGGCTGAAAGGTTATATTTTATATCATGAGATCAGACTTTTATCTCACTGTATGACAAATCTGGATAATAACGCTTTTCATCTCAGACTCATCATCCACAGACGAAGCCCTTTCCTTCGCCTCCCACAGCTTGATGATACAACACCAGCTCTCATATGCGGCCAATTTCCCGCTAATATTTCACATTTAACACACACATTTCCTCCAGGCTGTTGTTTGTGCTTCCGTCGATATGTTATTGACATAAACAAGGTGACATTATGAGGCCCTCGTCTCTCGACTCCCCCGGCACGTCAATCAAAAATTACTCACGCGCCGAGCTCTGCACAGATATAGACTGCAGAGAATGAGGAGGGGCGGCGGAAGGAGGAGATATCTCTTCTAGAAGCGCTCCGATTGATTTGCGTGTCGCTGAGCCAGAAAGCCGACTGACTGACAAGCGATACAATTAAGCTGAGGCAGGAGACCATGAGTACATCCATCATCGGCCGTTCCCACGCCTTCCTCTGTCCGTGATTCGTGCTCATCGGTTAATGCGCTCGGACTCATTTCACTTTACAGTAACGGCAACATTAAGGCAACAAAACACACCGCAACACATACGCCCAACTACCTAGCAAGCTCGTTTTAACTGAGTTCCTTTATAAAGAGCAGAGCGCCCAAAAGGTCAAAGGTTAGCCAGCAAAATAAGCTCATCTCCTTAAAACACACTACTGAGTTAAACGGGTGTTTGTTCTTTATTTCTTCTCAAGTCTGTGTCAAAATAGAAATAAATACATGTTTTAGGTAATATTACACCAGGAAAAGTCAATGTACTACACCAGTCTAGCTTCAATTAATACCTGTTGCTTTTCTGTCTTAAAAAATAGATCATTTTATCAATTTTGTTTATAATTTGATGCTTAATAGCCAGTGTAACATGACCCATCTGAGCCTGAACACCAGCAGATAGCAGAACCAGAGGCCATCACGGAGCAGATAGTCATTCCTCCGTCCTTGTAGAAGCACTTTAAACCCAAACACTGATAAAGTGGGTGAAAGCACATCACGCTAATATCTAAGCAGGCAGTCCAACATGCGTGACAGGATGACAGTCCGAGCCCAGCCCTCTGCCCTCTGGACGACAGCAAGCCTTCTGCTGTCAGCGTGTCCTCTTCTCCCTTCATGTCATGAGTCTGTTTTGGGCAAACGTGTCCTTGTGTTTTTATGATGATGTCTTCATACTTTGATAAAATCAGAGTGCTCTAAAATCTGACCAGGGTTCTCTCTATGATGGAGGATCAAACCCACGTTCACTGGAAGAATTAAAAGCTCTGAGACTTCAGCTGGTGGCTGATGAGACCCAGAAGACTCAAACTGAGCTACTTTCACCATCAGACAACACGGACAGGGTTAGAAGGAGCGTCTGAAAGGAAATTATTTTCAATCAGGCTGGTGCTTCAAGAGAGAGCAAGATTTTCAGCAGATAACAGGAAGGCTGAATGGAGTACAGCAAAGTTGCTCTAATTTATCCAGGTTTAATGAAACATGCTGAATTTAAAGATGTTGGGACTGAAGAGTCCTCCTCCTTCAGGGAGAGACCACCTGGTGTTTTAGTAACGCTAGCTGCGCTAAACATCAATATCAGATGCTAACGACAGTTTGAACTGTCAGCCTGTAATTTTACCTTTGTTTAATGAAAGCCTGTTTTACAGTGGCTGCTCTCTCATGCACACAGTGTGACATCACCACTGCTTCTAGCAGAAAAGGTAGAAAAACACATTTTAAATACCGTTGTCACTTTTTATTGTGGCTCTTAAAGAGGAATTAGAATCAGCTAAAATCATATCTGACAGGCTGAAACTTTAAAAATCAGCCACAGATTTATGATTGGTCCATTTCTGCTTCAAACAGAAGAAACAACAAATTTCACTTTTTTTTTTTTTTTTTTTTTTACAAGATCAGAACCTCACAGCAACAGTCATTTCCATTTCTAGTGTGTCATTGTTGTTACAGCAATTTTTTATGAAATATTACACATTTTTATGGGATGTTTTTTTCAGTTTTTGAGCTTTAATTTGTGTTTTTTTTAATGCAAGAGAATAAAAGCAGGACTGAACTTTGCTAATACAAAAATCTTTATTTCAACCTTTTTTAGCATCTCTGCCTCATCCTAAAATTAAAGCCGCATTGAGTTTCTACTTCCCAGACAGAGTGAGACCTCCTGCTGTACATGTGAAGGATGTTGCAGTGCGTTTATGTTCCTAACAACATTCAGCCGGTCAGTGAAGGCGTCTCTGCAGGGTTCTGTGACCTGGATGTGACGGCATTCCCAGTTCCAGGTTCAGCACAGACGGCGTAAAGTATCAGGATGCATGAAGCAGCTACTTCCGTTTGACCGAAAGCAACCTGTCTCTGCACCTCTTCCATTGCTATATATTTTCTGACACTACATATTTACATACATGGAAATCAGCAGACACTCAGTAGCTGCTGTTACAGCAGAAAGTGTTCACCTGCAGGCAGAAGTGAAGGTAATTCATGGTTATTGCGGAGCTTGGCAGCAGATGATGACTGAGCTTCTCCATCAGTTGGGGTTGCAGTATTGGTTGTTGTGAAATGATGAATTCATCTGTAAGCCTCAGAAATCCTGGGCTGGGCATCAGGGAGGATTTTCTCCTCTTTCACATAAAGCCACACAAATCCTTCAAGGCTAGACAGGCGCTGACTTGGACTAGACCGGTTAATAGCAGGTTAGCTGCAGGTCTGGGAGGTGCTCCATCATGGAGGACATCATAGATGTAGCATCACACATATACAGAGAAATCAGACCAAGTGTGTCTTTTGCTTTGGTCTTTTAGGAACTATGACACCGCAGAAAAGAAGAACTGATTTTAGTTTCTGATCTTCCTTTTCTGAGGAAAGAAGACAAAAAACAGCCGAAGGATCAATACTGAAAGCCTATTAGAGGCAGAATGAGGGAGAACACTGAGAGAGGAAAAACAGACGGAGGAGTCGATATCCAAGCAGAGAGGAACAACGAGAGCGCAGCTTTCCAGAGACGCGGACGCCTGGACGGTCAATAGCTACGGAGATGCGGCACGATGCCTCGGCGGGCCGGTCGCCTGCCGTGCGTCAGCACGAGAGGAGCTGCTCTCACCCTGCAGCTCCTTTGATGCCACTGTGGAAGCTCAGCAGCAGAAACAATGCCTTACAAAAGTATTCATACCCCACGAATATCTCCATATGTTGTCATGTGCATAACTGAGAAACAGAAAGAAAACGATAGCTTCAAAGGTCTTAAATAAAATTAGTAAACGTATTCAGACCTCTTTATTCCAATACCCCTAAATAAAATCCAGTCAGAAGACGCCTCATGAGCAGCCAGAGTGCAGCTGTGAAGTTCTGGTTCTGGCCTCAGAGGTTCTGCAGAGACCAACCAGCATCATGGAGACCAGTTAACCCAGCAGCAGGTCGGGGAGGAGGTTCTGGTTCCGTTTACAGCAGGGTTGGTTCTACAGCAGCATCCCAGCTTTGAACATCTCTGTTTTCAGCTGTGAGTTCAGGTAAGCACAGCATGGCCTAGTCAAAGTCCAGACCAAAATCTGTAGCAAGATTTGAAAACTGATTTTCACAGATGCTCTCCATCCCATCTAACTGATCTGAACGAGCGGAAATATCATCATGCAGATAATAAAACAAAAAGACAAGAAACATCGTCCAAATTATTGACTCAGGGCGGCAAAACATAAACACGCTTCAAAAAAACCATCAACAGTTCTTCCTTCCACTCACTGCCCCATCCATCACATTATCCCAATAAAACACACTAAAGTCTTGGGTTGGCATGTCAGAAAACATGAAGAGGTTAAAACCCTTTTCCTAATAGAAGCACAAGCGTCTGCATTTTATGGTTAAAGTTGGATTCCTTCCGTTTCAGCAGGACGATCACAGAGAAGGCAGTCCTGACAGCGGATTTCCACCCAGCGCCACCGCTCCCTGCTCTTCACATATTGGTTCAACATGTGAAGCCGTGCACAGAGATAATCTGTGGACTCAGAGCGTGCACGTCCCCCCCTCACCTCTGTCTCCTCTGGACTCCTCCCAGCCTGTCAGGATGATTTCAGGCTTGTTGCGTCTGGCCTGACTTGGTGCGCTACGATTGAAACAGTAATTACAAAGTCTGTGAATAGCTTCTCCGCCCTCCCTCCTACCTATCATCCAGAGGCTTAACCCCGCTCTCCAGGCTGACACAACAGGCTGGGTAAAACCATTAACCCACAATTAATTCACTACCACAATAACAAAGGGAATGTGACATTTAAATCTGCCAATCAGTGTGGGATTAGGATCACAGATCGCTCCTTGTTGTTGTGTTATCGTATACATATGACTGGACCCACAAAGGAAACGTCAGTTAATTGGACTTTACAGCATCAAGCAGTGGAAAGATTTTATCATTTAAAATAAGCAACCAGCAAGGACAGCATGTTTCATTTCTTAATGGTTTCCATCAAACTCTGAGCCATAAACATGTCGCTGTTTCTGCTTTTGTTTCTTTCTCTTGTTTTCTTTCCAGCTTCGTTTCTGTGAATATTCAGTTTCATCTTCTATAAACATCTTCCTCCATTCCCGGTTAACCTGGAATTCCTTGAAAGTAGAAATTTCCACATTCAGAAATGGAAAAAACAACTAAAAAGCTCTGACATTGCATTCTGACTTAGAAATCTGGACTTTTCTCACCAAATCTGACCTCAAAATCTAATATGGCTCCAAGACATGGCAACATAATGACAGCTGCAATAAAAATCTGTTTATTCATACTTCTGGTTGCCTGTGTCCTGATATCAGTCACACACAGTAATGTCCAACCTCTCCTAATGATTTTTAAAGACTTACAGGTTTAAAAACATATTGATGTTAACTTGAAAAGCTAACAGTAGTTAGCTGGGTTGCTAAGCGCTACCGTCACCAGAGCTAAACTATGATCATATTTTGTACCCAAATGTCCAGAATGTTACTGAAAAATGTTACCAACATCTAGAAACTGGAATGTGAAAAAGTTTGTAACTTAAACATTATGAGTTTGGATTTGGGTTTTATTTAGAGCCGGTTTTATGTTCACTAACTATTAGCAAACCTTTCTAGTTGTCTTCAGCATTGAGTTTGACTCCTTTCTCCTAAACATGGAGCACAACCAAACCAAGAGAACGTTAGCATCCAGCTCTGCTAGCATCTCGCCCAAGTTGTTAGCATCTAGCCAAGCTGTTAGCATTAGCTCAAACTGTTAGCATCAAGCCCAAACTGTTAGAATTAGCTCAAACTGTTAGCATCAAACCCAAACTTAAACCGTCTGGTCTGATTCCATTGGAGGAACTTAATATGAGGGTCAAAAATATTGAGAAAATGGCGGTATGCATAGCTTTGTAATTAATTATCTTACACATTTTGACACTGGGCCTTAAAATGCACTTGTACCGTTGTTTTACATGTAACTTTTATGAAATTATATAATGTTGCAACAGGTCTCTCTTGAAAATGAGAATTTATTTTCTCAGTGAGATGTAAACTGTATGAGTAAATATCAAATAAATCAATAAAACTGTTTTGATCTAGTTCAAACTGTTAGCAATAGCTCAAACTGTTAGCAATAGCTCAAACTGAGCACTTCTTGTTCTTATCCCTACATTGTCCCTCTGGGTTTATTTAAGCAGGTGAAGCCTAAACTGAAGCCACCAACTGAGAGGTGAGAGCAGGACATGTTAGCACCTGGATCTAAGTTAGACTCAGCATCTTAGGTCCAGCTGCTTCTCTGAAACTTGTGTTTCAGCATCGTTTTTCCTTCAGCTGTCACTTTTAAAGCAGGCTGCATGCAGCAGTAATCTCAGGATGAGAGATTTCTGGCTCTCGGTGACGTTAACGACATGTTAGACAGTCGTTCGTTCATTCATAGCTGAAAGAGGATTAGCAGGTGATGAAGCAAGGAATGTTGGCTTTGCAGCTGAATCCTCAAGATCCCAGGAATTACGTCTTTCAGTGTTAAACGTGTTCGCTGAAGAAAAACTGGATGGAAAACCACCAAGACAGGGATTTTTATTGACTCACTGTTTTCACACTGAATTCATCTTTGCATGAACCTGATATAATAACTATGATAACTGATGCTGTCCAACTTGAGGCCAGCAGTTATATAAAACTGGATTTATTAGTCATGCAGATTAAATCAGAGCCTTGGTCAGAACTTATATTTAAAGTTTTGATGTCAAACAGCTTCAGGTTTAGTTATTTCATCTTTAATTTGTGGATATTTGCTAAATAATTGAAGACACGAGAATTATGGGAGCAAATTAAGTTTTCCTATTTTTAACTTATGAACAGTTTTAATAACATTTTACCAAAGGCAGCAGATCACAGTGGTTACATTTTAGATGCCAAAAACAGGAATCTATGAAATATTTAGGACTAGGAAGACCATCGTGCAGCAGGGAAAGTCATGCAGTCATCCAAATCACTGGGATTCCTCCTCTGGGAAGCGTCGCTGACTTTAAGCTGAAACACATCAGTGAATAAACGGACATTTTTCACACATACTTTTGACTCCATTTAGGTCAGAATCCCTCCTCTGGGCTCCATAAGTATCTGGATCTTTAATATAACACTCATCTCCATCTCCTGACTAACGTTGGACCAGAAATCATTCCCAGTCCCAGAACCGCATTAAAGCTCAATAATGCAGCAAATCCATTTCATACCAATTCAACGACATCATAAGTCAAGATTAGTGGAAAAATCCCAGAACCGATGAGAACGTGTGAGATTATCAGACGAGAAAGCAGCCTGAAAAAGAGCCAGCAGGTGAGCCTTGAGGGCCTCCAACATGGTGGAAGAAGAGCGACCTGAAGCCAGCCGAGCTGAAACACCTTCTGAGAGCTTCAGCCCGACAGCAACGCTGCGCTGAAACGACTCCAGAGGGGCGGAGGACGGCATGAGAGGGTGGGGAGCGGCTGCAGAGCTGCAGAACCGGTGCTGAAGCACCGCTGCCTCTGGAGGGACGCGGGACGGATCCACCAGCATACGACACGCTACATACACGCATGTTAGGAAAGCAGAAGGACTTACTTCATGGGTTTGAAGAGAGCCTGGCCGTAGTTCTGGAAGGTCATGATGAGCTTCAGCTGAGTTCCTCCAGACTTCATGGCTGTTGGAGTCAAACAGGAAAAAACTCAATGATCTGCATGCAAACTGACACCACATCCAGGGGTCTCCAACCTGCGGCTCCGGAGCCGGAAGTGGCTCTTTGGACCTTCCACAGTGGCTCCTCATAACTTTGGCAAAAAGTGAGAAAGAACCAGCTGATGTGTTTAAATATAGATCTAATTATAAATGCAGATTGGAGCTATTTTCAGTTTTTTGATGGAATAATTTCTACCCAAGAACGGCTCTAAAAGAACCAGTCATATTAACTTTGTACGTTTTCAGAATCAGAAGTCAGCTCTACCGGGCGAACATTGTGGCCCAAACAAACGTTTTGACTTTGATTCCAAGAGCTCACAGCGTACAGACACTAAGGAGACATCAATAAGCTTCAGAGGATATAAAATGAAGAATTTTTAAAGCATTTTCCACAAATATCAACATCCCATAGACGAAAATATATCCATCCACTTTTTTGCAAACATGCTGTCTTTCTTTATTTTACAACGTACAAAGAGAAACAAATGATGGTCCTTTACATGAAGCAAAATGACATGTTCGAAGCTGAACCTTTGTCACCAGAACAGCGCTGAGAACGTCTGGCTCTAGAGTCAGCCCATCGAGAACGGTGGATTTTCTACCGTAGAAAACGACTGAGGACAGAATCTAAGAAAACCTCCGACTGATCAATGCAAACATTCAGTTGCAACTTATATTCCTGATGTATAAACTCTCATTTCAACATTCAGATGTTTTTTCCTGTCATTTGGTGGATTATCCCATATTCAGACGGCTGTGTGGATAAACTGGAGCATCTGTCTGTGTGAAAAACTGAAATCATGTCCCGGTTCTGGACCACAGCTCCTCTAATCTGTCCGTAAGTCAGCTGACATCAGCCGCTGCACATGTGACTCGGACATGTGCAGCGGTGCGTTGGCATGTCTGAACGCTGGAGCCTCCTCTCTGGACTCTTCCGGCCGGATGACGCCGTCTGACGGCCCGGCTTGACCTGAAGCGCTGAAAAAGCAGAGGTGCGATCTCCACTTGCTGATCGATGGCTTTCTGCTGCGTTTCCGTGGCTCTCTGCCAGCGATCAATGCTTTCGCTTATTTTTTTACATGCGAGAATGACGAGGACAAGCAAACTGTTTACACAGAAAAAGCCAACGAGAGGCCCAGAGATCGATGTCCGTCTGGCCCGAGCAGAGCTGCTGGTGCTCACTGGGAGGCGGCGAGAGTCCGCAAGCCCCATTGGAGCCCTCACACAGTAAACGGCATTTACTGCGGTTCTGCTCTCCGACCCGTCCAACCTGCGGCAGAATCTGATCAGATCTGCTGCTTGTTGCTCGCAGGCCTGCGTTCATCGAGGCTGCTGAGAGGAGGGAACGCTGCAAAAACACCAGGTCTCTCCAAGTATTTTCGTCTGGTTTTAGCACAAATATCTCAGAACATTTGAAATAAGACAAAATAACCTAAAAGTAACTTTTCAGCAGAAATAGGAGCTTTTTTAAGCCAACAATTCCTGAACATTTCACTTTTAACATGGGAAAAATGTCTTGTTGTAAGTGAAATAATCTACCAGCGGAACTAGTACTTTTTATCAGTATTAAGGATATACTTACTTAAATCAAGATCCTTTATCTTCCTGAAACTACTTTTAAGTTAGTTTTGTCTTATTTCAAGTGTCCTGAGACATTTGCGCTAAAACTAGACAAAAATATGTTGGTAAGATTTGGTGTTTTTGCAGTGATTATTCCAGAATATATGTGAGCATTCCTAACCTTAGGTTTAAATAACAGACAACTGCTGCTGGGCTTTATTGGGACTGGGCCCAGCGCCTGTGTAATTACTGAAGCAGCATGTATTTAGCTGGCATGAGCTGCTAAGAAGCGCTCCCTGTATCCAAACAGGCTGAAAGTAGAGCGAAATGGAAGGAAATGAGACAACATCTCCTGCAGACACTCAGAAACAGAGAGCGTTGCATTGTAGAGCAGCCAAGCATGGGAGCACGGGAGATTCATGAACAGCTAATCCTGCTCCTAGATAAGCGTTTAATCTGCGCTACAGGCCCGTTGCATTTTTGTCGTTGGCAGATAAACTGGGAATCAGAATGTGTTTTACAGACGGGGGACCTTGAGTCGACTAGCTCTCCAGGAACGACGGAGTCGAAGGCGGCCGAGAAGACGAGACAGAAGAAGCTTCTCCGGATTATCACCTCCGCCTGATACCTCAGCAGGGGGAGGTTCTACTGATCTCCGCAGCAGCAGCGGCCCACAGCGCCGGATCTGATCCAGGCTGGATCTGCACCAGAACCAGGTGTTCCTCTCTGCCTCCGTGTGGGACGATGTGGCGGAGGGCCGTGCAGGAGCGTGCGGGCTGAGGAGATCCAGGCGTGTGATAGCTCCCTTCCTGTCTTTCTGCATACCTGTCTGTTTGTGGATGCTGGTGCATTCACTAGTCAGCATGGGGGGGCGGAGGCCAAGCCTGGTCCTCCGGGTGGTTCCCTGCTTCAGCACCCCTGACTTCAGCTGAGGGCCGATCAGCTGCAGAGTCAGGTGTGTTACAGCAGAGACCCCTGCAACGTGCAGGGCAGTGAGCCTGGAGGGCCGGGCTGGGAAACACCTGGGCGGCGTTTACACGACAGCATCGCTCTGAGTAAAATACCACCGTTCCTTCATTTCCAGACATAACACCGCACGTCTTCCAAGCAGCTGCCTCTAAGCAAGGGAAGGTGTCCAGCAGCAGGTGGGGGAGGGGCAGAGCTTCTCTACCTGAAGGCCTCTGGTGTCCCCAGGACTTTCTCTGGTATCTCTGCAGGCTCCTGGATCTGTGTTCTGATGAGCCTGGGCCTGGTTCTGCTGGACCTTCCTTCCTGTTATAAAGGAGTCCTTCCTTTCCACTGTCACCACATGTTTGCTCAGGAGGAGGGACTGGTGCAAAGTCAATTACAGGGCTCCTTTGGACGGAATTATAATCTGGAGGAGGAGAATCCCTCTGTGTCACCGAATGTAACCTGCCTGCATTATGGGATGTACTGGTGGGGACTGGAGTTTCTCTGCATCTTCATCTTTCAGCTCTTTTCAGTCCTGCATAAACTCAGGTTTCTCAAGTGAGGAGCTTGGAGAAGCCGGATCCTCCAGCGGCAGCAGCTTAGCTCTCTACAGCACCGCTGATCAGTGACCCTTGACCCCAGGCTGCTGTTTATTACACTGATGTAAACTATATGTGTACAAGGCGGCATGGCCAGGGGGGGGGGCGCCTCACTTGAAAAAATAACATAAAACAAAACTAAATTCAATTCAATTCAGTTAAACAAAACTAAATTAAACAAAATGAAATGAAACTAAATACAAACTAAACTGAATCAGATAAAACAAAATAAAAGAAAAGAAAATAAAACAACACAAAATGACATTAAATGAAACAAAATAAATCAACATAAAAATAAACAAAACAAAATTAAAATAAACAAAATTAAATTAAAATAAATAAATGAAACTAAATTAAATAAAACAAAACAAAATACAATAAAATAAAATGTTCAAAAAACAAGACAAAACAAAACTGAATTAAATTAAAAGAGTTTTTTCTTGCATTCGTGACCAGCCAACCAGACTGAGGCCCTAAATTATCCTGCATGGATTATTGATGCTTTAAAACAGTTTGTGACTATTAGCCCTTCACTCTCCATGTTAAACAGGATTTCTTTCTTTCCTTTCTTCCAGAGTGCCGGCGCCGGTACCGGGGCGGGGGGGTGATGTGGGCTGGCAGAACCAGGGTTTGGCCCTGGGGGCAGCTTATACTAGAACCACCACAGTTTGCATGACTCTGGCCACCGGCTAAAGGACTCCCCTTCTCTCCCGACTTCCTGCGTGGGACTCACCGACGCTGGTGATCCGCTGCGTCACCAGGTCTTTCAGGAGGGCATCGATGACCGGGTTGTGTCTGGAGTACAGCTCGTAGCGGTTAATCCCAATGTGGAAACGGAGCCAGTTGGGGTAGGACTCGGCCGTCAGCTCGCCTGTCGGGCTCAACTCGTCGTCGGCGCCCTCGCCGGTCCTGTGACACGAGGAGGAGGAAGTTGAAATAAACAGGGAAGCAGAGAGAGGATCTGACAGGAGCTGAACATGACAGATGAGGGAAGATGATTATGGTCACTACAGAAATGAACAAAATTAAAGAAAATATTGAACAATTACATTTCTAATTTCAATGGTTGTGATGGTGACATGTTTTAGACTGTGAGATAGATTTATTTTATTATACTGATAAATAATATTTACCAGTCATATCAAATCTAATTAATTAGAACAAAAGCAAACATTACAGCTGTTACTGTAGCAATAAAATACTTGAGCTAAAAAATATCAATATTTGTGTGATTTCCTCCCACTAGACCAACTGGGAAATGGCAAATATCTGCATCCAAAACTGGATTATGAGCAGATTTAACATCATGAGTGGGAATTAGCACCCCCACTGGCCAAATGAGGGTAATGCTGGTAAATGTATACCACGAAAATAAAGTTGCCTGGCCTTGGAACAGAACATGTGGCAAGCTGACGGATCAACAACACATATCAAAACATAGAGGAGGGCAGCTAGCATTAGCATTAGCATGCTGTACCTGATAACTCCTCCCTCAGCAGAAGTCAGATGCACACTTAGCTTAGCTCTTTGGAACTCTTCAGAATCAGAACTTTGTATGATTTAGGTGAGGAACATTGTTAGAACTGAGTTTCTAAAACCCAGTGAGCCCTGCGTTGGATCAGTGTTCAGAACATCCTAAATCATCGTTAGTATTGATTTGTAATACTGATGAAATGTGGGAAGTTTCAGATCATATCTAGACTGTTTCCTAATTTTCATAATAAACTTGTGTGCAGCTTTTTAATAACAACTAAATTTAAAGATAATCAACAGGGAGATTTTTTAGAGCTTTACAAAATAGATGAATTTGATCGCATTAGATTTGTCTGATTTTGTTATTGTTCAGAAACTTTAGGCTGAAATAAAGTTTTGCTTGCTAAAATGTCGAGTTTAGAAAAATAAACATAGAAAAACAGAAAATTTGGAAAAAAGCTCAAGTAATAATAATAATAATAATAATAATAATAATAATAATAATAATAATAATGGTCTGTAAAGGTTTGAAGTGTCAGTAAAACGGTGAATTTTCTCCTGGTTTAACTTTGACTCCAGCCTGTTGCTCAGTAGCTGCCCATGACTGCACCATCCGTACCCTTGAATTGGCTCATGTATTATTTCTGCTTTCTTGTTGTATTTCAGTGTACTCCTAAATACAGATCAACTAAAGGTGGTGTGTAATAGGGAGTTGCATTTACACTTAGGAATATGCAAGTGCTACCTTTGTTTTGTTTTCTTCTTTTTTCTCTTCAGCTGGAGCCCCCACCCCCCTACAGCCCCCTTCTGGATGCGCCCCTGTTTACCATGCCTGGTCCTCCGCTGCCTTGGGGTCGAACCTGATGTCCGTGTTCACGTTGAACAGCGTGTCTTCGTCTGTCAGCGGCGGCGCAGATCGTCTATATAAGGGATGCTCGAACAGCAGCGCCAGCTTCGAACCTTGGGCCGGAACGAACCGGGCCACCCCCGCCTCCTGGATGAAGTGTCTCTTCCTGTCGCCCCGCGGGCCCAGGAGCTCCGGAGCCGGCGCCCTGTCAGCCGGGAGCCGGTCCACGGAGCGGGAGGACGCGTTGGAGCCGGGCTCGCTGCTGAAGTCTTGCAGGATCCGCAGCGTGTGCTTGTTGGGCCAGCCCTGCTTCGCCCAGCCGCCGGCGGGCTCCTCGCTCCTGGGGCGGTGCGAGCAGGAGCAGCCGCCGCCCTGGTGGCGCTCCAGCCGGGGCAGCAGGTCGATCATGATGTGCATGGAGCAGGCCACCAGGAACACCATGAGGATCAGGACCCGGAACTTGCGCAGCAGGATCATCTTCAGGGTGTCCTTCTTGAGCAGATGAGAGAACTTGCTGCAGATGATGAGGACGCAGATGAAGAGGCTGACTACATCGCTGATGAGGGTGATCAGACCGGACGCCAGCCGCAGGAAGTAGCCGCTGAGCAGGTAGGACGCATCTTCTCCGGCCGTCTTCAGGAAAGGATTCAGCGTTCAGCCTGGAGAGGTCGGCACACCGGGAGCTTCTGGTTCCTCCCAGGGGTCCAGCTCAGGCAGGTTCGGCTTGGTTCCGGGCCAGCCTCATTCTCCTCTACCCGGCCCGCTTCCCGAACCCTTCCTTCCTTCCCTGCGTGGAACAACAGGAAACACGGGAGCTGGATCCACGATCCTGTCTGAGCGCGAACCCTGCAGACCTGGCAGCGCGCACGGCTCGGCTCGGCTCGGCTCGGTCCAGCTCGGGTCCAGAACCTGAGGAGGAAATGGAGAAGTCCGGTTCTGTTGGGACACTTCTAGAGGAGGAGGAGGAGGAGGAGGAGGAGAAACGTCATATTTCAGTGTTGCTCCGGGAAAGTCCCCGGAAATCAGAGCTCTCATCCACGTCCCGTGGAAAACAGGCGGGCCCACGGAGCGCCACGCTCAGGTTTCCTTGAGCTGGAGAGCAGAAGCAGCCCCCTGTAAGCATGTGGGGGTCTGGGTGGGTGTGTTAAATATGATGATGATGAAGCCAGCACCAGAGCCAGCCTTTAGCGCAGCGTCACTGGGCGCAGATTGGCCGAGGAGAGGGGAGAGAGAGGGAGAGAGAGCTGCACATCCCTGCTGCTCCACGAGGGGGCGTCTTTCTGCCTGCATGCTCCCAGTTCTCTTCATCTGCTGCCCCCCCCCCCCCACCCCACCCGTCCTGAAATGTCTCCTGTGAGCCGCTCAGAGCCTCACCGGTCTGAGGATCAGCGTCCATCCTGCAGGAGATGCTTCCTCTCAGCACCAGCTGCGTCTTCAGCGCCGCTCAGCTCCTCCTGAAGGCCGAACCAGTCGAGCTTCCTGGCGTTTTCTGGCAGCAGAACCCAGCCAAGCAGCACAGAGACCCGGCGGACTGCTGCCAGTTGTTAGAACTCAGCTTCACTAAGATCCGTCCAGACTTGCTCACTTCTCCGACCAAGAACTTCATCTGGTTGCATGTGATCACTCTGAACAGGAATACACATTATACGTGATTTTACTCATTTTTGCAGATCTGAAAGGTTCCACATGCAGATGTTTCACCCATCATCTGGAGATGGAGACGGGACGGAGCACCTGGAGACCCACCAGGACATGGACGTCCACCTGGACTGACAGGACAGCCTGGATCAGAGCGGCAGTCGCCATGGTGGCTCTGGAGGAGCTGCAGGGATGTGGCAGAAAACTAACATCACATCATCCCCACCATAAAACAGGGTGGTGGCAGCATCATGCTGCGGAGAAGCTGGTCAGATCTGATGTGAAGATGGATGGAGCTGAATCAGGAGAATCCTGGAGGAGACCTGAGGCTGGGCTGGACGTTCAGCTTCCAGCAGGACGACCAGCCTGAACAGCCAGCAAGAGAGATTATGAGATGGTTGAGGTCAGAGTAGATTCATGTTTTAGAATGGCCTAGTCAAAGTCCAGACCTGAATCTAGCTGAAAATCTGAGGTAAGTCTTGAAAACTGACGTTCTCAGATGTTCTCCATCCAGTCAGACTGAGTTGGAGACGCTTCATAAAGAAGAACTTTCAGTCTGTGGAAAAACCCCAGAAGACCCGCAGCCGGACCTGCAGCCAGACCCGCAGCCGGTCCTGCAGCCGGACCCGCAGCCGGTCCTGCAGCCGGACCCGCAGCCGGTCCTGCAGCCGGACCCGCAGCCGGACCCGCAGCCGGTCCTGCAGCCGGACCCGCAGCCGGACATGCTGCCGAATCTGCAGCCGGACCCGCTGCCGAATCTGCAGCCGGACCCGCAGCCGGAGGAGGTTCTACAAAGTTCTGAGTCAGGGTAGCGGCTGAATAAATGCTTGTTATCTATGTGTTTGTAAGAAATCCTGAATTGTTCCGTCTCACATGGAAGCTGTGCTTTGTGCTGCACTGATGGCTGTGAAGAGACAGAATGAGCAGAACAGCGAGAGGCGCTGACGGATGTGAACGGATCAGTCAGACGTGGACCGCAGCAGTCGGCGGGTCACTGGTTCCTCTCCAGGCCCGTCTGGTAAGGCCGCAGCCTTTCAGGATGGATCAACGGCGCCGTTTGAGTTTGGGGTTCAGATGTCAGCAGATCGGCTGATTTCTCTCGTTTGCTGTCCGGCGACAGCGGCATTCGGGCCGCGCTGATAGAACCGGACCGTTCTGCGATGACCGGCTCTCAGAACCGGCTCTCATGTCCCCTCGGAGACAGCAGAGACAGCAGAGACCCATCTCTGGGATCTCGGGGGTCAGATTTCCACCTCGGCCCGCCACACTCCTCCTCCCACCGATTGAGCAACGGCTCTAAAAGCAGTTGGACTTTGAGCGGACGCGAGCAGGGACAGGCGGGGGGGTGGGGGTCACTTCTGGTGTGTACACAGGATTTCCGTCCCCCACGTTCACAAAGAGAAAACAGACGACAACGCAATCTGTGCTGCAGCTCGTGTGGGAGCAAAGGGTGGAGATGAAGACAAAGGCTCCCACAGAGACCCAGGCGGGGGTGGGGGGGCGAGTTGCCTTTATTGGCAGAATGTGAGCGCCTGTAGTTCAGGCTGTCCCAGGTACACACTATGAGCAAAGAGCCTGGACATGAATCCAGCTTTTCTCACACGCAACATGTTGAAAGCATGCAACCTTTAGTCCGATCACAGTCAATCAGCAGGAACATGCTTGGAAAGCACCTCTGATTGTCCCTTTAAGAGTTACCATGCCAACGGTCCAGCAACAGGTCACCACTGATTGGTGGACAAGAAAAGTGGGTGGAACATTCTGGTGAATTGGTTCAGACCAGAACCAGAACTACTTCCTGTGACTGGACATTTATCAATCTGAGCTAACAAAGTCAAACGTGGGGTTCCTCAAGGCTCCATTTCTGGGCCACTTTTCTTCAACATGTGCAGCCCTAGCTCAGATTACAGGGTGTTACAGCCGAGCTCAGATTACAGGGTGTTACAGCCTGGCTCAGATTACAGGGTGTTACAGCCGAGCTCAGATTACAGGGTGTTACAGCCTGGCTCAGATTACAGGATGTTACAGCCGAGCTCAGATTACAGGATGTTACAGCCGGGCTCAGATTACAGGATGTTACAGCCGAGCTCAGATTACAGGGTGTTACAGCCTGGCTCAGATTACAGGGTGTTACAGCCTGGCTCAGATTACAGGATGTTACAGCCTGGCTCAGATTACAGGATGTTACAGCCGGGCTCAGATTACAGGATGTTACAGCCGAGCTCAGATTACAGGATGTTACAGCCTGGCTCAGATTACAGGATGTTACAGCCGGGCTCATATTACAGGGTGTTACAGTTGAGCTCAGATTACAGGATGTTACAGCCAGGCTCAGATTACAGGGTGTTACAGCCGAGCTCAGATTACAGGATGTTACAGCCGGGCTCATATTACAGGGTGTTACAGCCGGGCTCAGATTACAGGGTGTTACAGCCGAGCTCAGATTACAGGATGTTACAGCCGGGCTCATATTAGAGGATGTTACAGCCGGGCTCAGATTACAGGGTGTTACAGCCGAGCTCAGATTACAGGATGTTACAGCCGGGCTCAGATTACAGGATGTTACAGCCGGGCTCAGATTACAGGGTGTTACAGCCGGGCTCAGATTACAGGATGTTACAGCCGAGCTCAGATTACAGGGTGTTACAGCCTGGCTCAGATTACAGGATGTTACAGCCTGGCTCAGATTACAGGATGTTACAGCCGAGCTCAGATTACAGGGTGTTACAGCCTGGCTCAGATTACAGGATGTTACAGCCTGGCTCAGATTACAGGGTGTTACAGCCTGGCTCAGATTACAGGATGTTACAGCCGAGCTCAGATTACAGGATGTTACAGCCTGGCTCAGATTACAGGATGTTACAGCCGGGCTCATATTACAGGGTGTTACAGTTGAGCTCAGATTACAGGGTGTTACAGCCAGGCTCAGATTACAGGGTGTTACAGCCGAGCTCAGATTACAGGATGTTACAGCCGGGCTCATATTACAGGGTGTTACAGCCGGGCTCAGATTACAGGGTGTTACAGCCGAGCTCAGATTACAGGATGTTACAGCCGGGCTCATATTAGAGGATGTTACAGCCGGGCTCAGATTACAGGGTGTTACAGCCGAGCTCAGATTACAGGATGTTACAGCCGGGCTCAGATTACAGGATGTTACAGCCGGGCTCAGATTACAGGGTGTTACAGCCGGGCTCAGATTACAGGATGTTACAGCCTGGCTCAGATTACAGGATGTTACAGCCGAGCTCAGATTACAGGATGTTACAGCCTGGCTCAGATTACAGGATGTTACAGCCGGGCTCAGATTACAGGATGTTACAGCCTGGCTCAGATTACAGGATGTTACAGCCGGGCTCATATTACAGGGTGTTACAGTTGAGCTCAGATTACAGGGTGTTACAGCCAGGCTCAGATTACAGGGTGTTACAGCCGAGCTCAGATTACAGGATGTTACAGCCGGGCTCAGATTACAGGGTGTTACAGCCGAGCTCAGATTACAGGATGTTACAGCCTGGCTCAGATTACAGGATGTTACAGCCGAGCTCATATTACAGGATGTTACAGCCTGGCTCAGATTACAGGATGTTACAGCCGAGCTCATATTACAGGATGTTACAGCCTGGCTCAGATTACAGGGTGTTACAGCCGAGGTCAGATTACAGGGTGTTACAGCCTGGCTCAGATTACAGGATGTTACAGCCTGGCTCAGATTACAGGATGTTACAGCCTGGCTCAGATTACAGGATGTTACAGCCGAGCTCAGATTACAGGATGTTACGGCCGGGCTCATATTACAGGGTGTTACAGCCGGGCTCAGATTACAGGGTGTTACAGCCGAGCTCAGATTACAGGATGTTACAGCCGGGCTCAGATTACAGGATGTTACAGCCTGGCTCAGATTACAGGGTGTTACAGCCTGGCTCAGATTACAGGATGTTACAGCCAGGCTCAGATTACAGGATGTTACAGCCTGGCTCAGATTACAGGGTGTGACAGCCTGGCTCAGATTACAGGATGTTACAGCCGAGCTCAGATTACAGGATGTTACAGCTGAGCTCAGATTACAGGGTGTTACAGCTGAGCTCAGATTACAGGGTGTTACAGCCGAGCTCAGATGGAACTTGGTATTTTTTGAAGGTGCAAACATTTCGTACTTTATGTAGAAAAGAGATGCAACATTTAGATCTAAATTTAGAGTGAGACCTTGTTGTAAACTGGCACAACGCTGATAATGTTTCGAGTCCGAGTTTCATCCAACCTAATGCAGAAAAACAGCGGCTACAGTCAATAAGGCTAAAGAGCACAAAGTAGACAAGACGATGTGCTCAGACACCCTCAATAAATCCGCTGAAATCGTCCCCAGAATGAAGGTTTCTTGTCAAAACAGGACACAGAAAAACTGGTGCTTACCTCTAATGTCAAAGGTCAGATTATTGTCATGGTGTCCTACCTGGTCTCTGTAACACTCAGTCATCCAGATGCTGATGCCAGAGTCCTGACCAGCGCCAGGAAAGCAGATCATATCAGAACCAGTCCTAAACGTCACTGCACCTGCTTGCTGTTTGTAAGCCGACGGTCTGAGGCGCCGGGTGGTCGTATGATGTGGTCTGGCAGGAGCCATGC
This sequence comes from Anableps anableps, assembly GCA_014839685.1. Taxonomy (NCBI): domain Eukaryota; kingdom Metazoa; phylum Chordata; class Actinopteri; order Cyprinodontiformes; family Anablepidae; genus Anableps; species Anableps anableps. Next base: position 31,201,388 of record CM026084.1, read on the forward strand.
AGACCTGCTCAGGACCACAACTCAACAAGATGAGGCAGCACTGAATCACTTCTGTGTGTTTTTGATCTTTAATGTGACATTAGTTACTCAGCTTCTTCGAGTAAACAACTTTAAAGAACCTCGTATGAATTTTGACATTCAAATAATTTTGCCTTGTGGTTAACATAGTTCGAGACATGAGCTATCCTCTCCTCTGGGACTGATTAGAGTTTCTGTAATCCATGACCAGACGTTTCTCTGGGGTAGAAATATGAGGTGACACAAGGACGGATGGACGTGCTCCTGACGTCGTGAGCAGCATGGTGAGGGACGTGAAACCATGTCCAACCCTCACTGGGCCAGAACTGGAGCAAACAGAGGCATCTTGGGTCAGACATGTTCTGTCCTACCATCACAAACAAACATGTTTCACTTCGGGTTGGAGTTACAGGTAAAACTCAGTGAGACCCAGGCTCATGCCCATTGTGAAGCATGGTGGAGGATCCGTGATGTTGTGGGTCGGTTTCCTTTCCAAGGATTTGAGGAGCACTTTTAAAGTTTTAAAAACAATTAGTTTTTCAGTGCATTTAGAAACCTTCTACAGCTCGCTCGCTCTCTGGTGACGTCCGTTTAAGGTGCATTCCTGCGTCAGGTGTGACCAGGGCGGCAGCTGGAAGTGGAAATAAAACGTCAGCTGACGGTCGTTTCCTGTTGTAAAGACAGGAAGTGAGAGCAGGTTGGACGGCGTCCTTGCTCTCACTCAGACCCTTCAGCCGTTCATTCCTACCGCCTGAGTAAATTCATTTGCTGCATCTGCCCTGGCGGTGGCCAGGCTTCGTGGGAAACAGGACTAATTTCCATCCATGAACAGCCGCGCGCTCACTGCATCTGATACGGCACATTTGAGTGGATATTGCAGATAACAATAGCCTCTGTTGACCCCAATAATCCTCAGTGTGCTTCATCTCCACCTGCAGCTCCTCGCTTTGGATCCAGATGTGCAGAAGCGAAACCTTAACGATGCAGGAACATGGCGAGTCCCGGGAGGCCTTCTCAGACGTGCTTCAGCTCGAAGACGCCGCGATTATTTGCAGCGTTTTTATGTTGTCATCGTTCCTTTTCATCTGTTTCCTCCTAATGTTTGAATGAAAGCCGCATCTTTTGTTTACATATTTATCAGCTGTGGGTGTCGGCGCAAATCAAGCTTGACATTCTGCTTGATTGCATATTAGAGATGCATGAGAGAGACGCGTCCTCTCTGCGATCGTCACTAACAGAGGGATGGAAATAATTGCTGTTTTACTTGGAAGAAAGCTGATCCTCAGAGAGCGGCGACGGCTGAAGACGGGAGGAAGCAGCTCTTTACATACGGGTCATTTAAGAAAGCGTTATTGGATGTTTTACACAGAAAATTTCCCCATAAATATTCTGTCTCTTATTAACACGAATCAGTAATGCCTGAAACCTCCCAGGTCCTCCAGTTAAAGATACCAGCCATAACTGGCATCGATTAAAAAAACAAAACAAGAGAAAGATGAGAGACACCAGAACCAACAGCGTAGATGAGCTGAAGGCTGCTAGAACCTCAGCAGAACCTCAGCTGGGCTCCTCCATGCCGCTAACCCGAACCCTCTGATGCAGCATCAGCCCAGACCCGGTCCTGAGAACGAGAGGAGAGCCGTCTGCATGTCATGATATCGATCCAAGTGACTACAGCCCCAGTACTGTCGATATCGACAGTACTTAGATAATAATAATACTTATTATCTAAGTCTGATATATCATCAACTTCTGAACTTCAGCCGTTTTTCTGGTTTTTCCTTTTAAATTGTTTTGTAAAAACCTCAAACAGAATTTAGATAAAGTTTATAGGTGTCTACAAAATACTTTAATGACGTGTTTACGTGATAAACAGAAACAATAGAAAAACAAGTGCAAAAACTTTCTGTTTGACAGCAAATCAAAACATTTTTTTTAGGTAGAGTTGAGAAACTTCAAAAATTAAATAAATTCCAAAAGGAAATCTGAAACTGAAGTATCGTGAATATCGATCAGGATACCAATACCGACTTGGTATCGATACCATGGATATTTTGGATCGAGCCGCCCAGCTCTACTGAGAGAGGAAACATGGAGAAGCTGCGTGTTTCCATCAACATTTCTTTCTGCGCATTTTAAAGTATCGCATTAGAAAACGTTGATGTGTTGAAGGGGAGATGGAAACAGGTTTGCTGAACCAGGTGTGACTGGTGGGGCTGAGCCTTACCAGAGGCACCAAACTCCTCCAGCTCGGAGTGGAGGACTCCCTGCTTCCTGTTAGCTAGCAGCCTCTACTTCCTGTTTATTCCAGCCATGCGCAGCGTCAACATCTGATGACATCACGCTCTGGTTGATTCGCTCCAAACCAGTACATGGAAACACGCCTCATTCACATTTTCCTTTTTTTAAAAAAAATAAAATAAAATAATAAAAACATGTTTTTTTTATCTGATTCGAGAAAATGAACTTTGAGTTTTCAGCATGAACCTGAAATAAATTAACCTGTTCCTGAGTTTCCATGTTTTTACTGACATAAATAAATATTCTGGTGATATTCTAACTCCTTGAGAAGCAGCTATGCTCTGCCATCACGTCCCTCCTTCAGTCAGTCCAAAGTGTGACTTTTTTTCCTGAGTCCAGCAGAAATGAGGCGGATGAGGAGGAAGCAGCAGGCTGTCTGGGATCATCACCTCGAACCTCTCCCAGGCCCAGACTGTCTGCGGCTATAATAAGCTGTTATTGAGCAGAGCTGTGCCGAGCTGCTGCTCCCCCTGCTATCAGACGCCGGGGCTGACTCTCCTTGCTGCGCCGGCTGACGGCTTATTTTTAAGTTCAGGAGGCCCACAGTCAGCACTATACTTACCCAGGTGTGTGTGCGAGTCCAGACTGAGGAGTGTGCACGGCGTCCTGGAGACAGGCAGACAGAAACAGGCCCTGTGCAAATAAGTGCTTGAGGTTAGTGTGTGTGTGTGTGTGTGGGTGGATACCTGGGTCACTAGGTGCAGCGATCAGTGTGTTTTGGGGCGGCTGCATCCAATCAGAGGCCCGGCTGTGTTCTGACCTCTGATCCTATAATTAGAGCCTGGGCGGACCTCCCTAATGAATCCTGGCTCGGATGGATTAGCTGTCCTGTTTGGACCGTTTCACTGCAGCAGCTGTTTATTTTGGAGTGTGGCTCTTTGACTGCCAGGCCTCCCCAGCATGGGCTCGCTGCTCAGGTCCAGATATAGCACTGATCCTCAGTCAGAACCTCAATTCAGAGCCTTCCTCACTCCTCGTCATCTCCCAGTCATCTGGAGCAAATCTGTTCACTTTTAGAGATCAAACAGTCGATCTTCCTGCTGGAGGAGAACACGGTGCCCGCAGTGTTTCCATCAGCAACCCTGCTGTTCAGATCGGATGTTCAGCAGACAGGACCAAGACGAGGAGACACCAGGTGGAGATGATGAGAACATCATGACTCAGCAAGATGAAGGAGGTTTGTCCTGTTTAAACCTCAGACATTCAGGCTGTTTCCCCCCTGATAGTCCGCTAGACTCGCTTCGATCGGGACCAGAGCTGCAGCATGTCCTCCATGTCCAGCTGCTGCAGTTCTTCCTCTCTGCTCCGAGTCAAACCAAGCAAACCCTTTCAGCAACCTGTTCCCCTCCTCGCCTGTGGGGGCGCTGCACCAAGAACCGCTGAAGGAAACGACATGAAAACCTCTGAAGACGCTGAGCGCAGCTTCCTTCTTCACCAAACGTCAACAACGGAGCGGCGTCAGGTTTCAGAGGCTGGAGGATTTCTCTTCTGTCTCAGGCTGAAGACCACGAGCCGTTTCTCCCGCTAGCGCTAGGCTAGCTAGCGATTGTTTTGGTTGTAGTTACCCAGAATGCCCTGCGCTGTAGTCCACTTCCTGCTTCTGGAGCGTCTCCGGTCCGCTTGGCGTTCACATCTGCATCCGAACCGAACCAGAGTTCACTTCAACCGAACCCAGACCGAGGTTTGGAGGCGGACCGGAGTTCGGGTCAGAGTTCACACCTCCGCAACCGGACTGGAGTCGGATTAAAGCGGACCGAACCGGGCTGGTGGGGACGATGGAGCCTTAGTCACGGTTGAAGTGAGATCCAAGGATCTGAGGCCTTCAGAGAAGATTGGAGCAGCTTCTGGGTCTGGTCTGGGATTTAAGGAGGCCTCAGGAGGATCTGAAATCAGCCGTTCCACTGAATGGAGGATCGGCTGCAGGTGGAGAACATTCAGACCATCTGCCATCATGTCCAGGTCTGTCCAGTTCACCCTGACAGCAGACCGCAAGATGCTGAAAGAAGTCTCTGAAACCTTAAAATGTCCTCCAGCAGGTTCTTATTCTTGTTGATATGGACGTTGATGTCTGTCCAATCAGAGCGAGGCTGAACGAGGTGAGGAAGGAGGAACCTGTGGTCTCCAAGAAGAACATGAAGGTTAGATTGGGGTTGGCCCGCCAGAACAGGGAGAAAGACTAGAACTTCTGTGGACAGATGAGACTAAAACGAGGACACGTTTGGGTCAAACCAGATCCAGCTCTCCAGGAACAGAACCTCATAGCATCTGTGAAGCACGGAGGTGGAGGTGTCATGGTCTGGAGATGCTTTGCTGCAGCAGAATCAGAATCCACCATGAAAGCTTTAGTTCTGAGCTGAACAGTGAAAACCCGCTCCAGCCCGGAGAGACTCGCTGCAGCTGCAGCTGCTCAGGAAAGTTGAGGTTTAAATCAGTTTTTCCAACTTTATCTACATTTAACTGGAATTTCAGTTAATGACCCTGCTCACTGTTTTGAAATGAGATTCGTTTTCCATACACAGAAGTCAGAACCTTTCATTTCAGATGATTTTTTTTCCCACATTTTCAATTTCATGCAAATATGTTAAAGTAATGAGTGCAGCCATCATTATAAGCATAAACACACATTCTTATCTCTCTGCAGGCTCTTTCTGACCAGCCAATGTTTTGCTCCCTCTGCGTTTCTCTACGTGACCCCGTCTCCAGATACCATCGCACTAAATCAACATTTATATGAGCACATTCGAGGGCTTTCATGCAGACGGCTCCTCGACCAAAGCTGCACGTTTGGGACCGGAGGAGGAAATAAACATCCTGATGTCTGGAAAAGGCAGAAATCTCCACGTTAATCCTGCCGGCTGCCTGACAGGGACGTGCTCGGCTTCAGGAGAGCAGCTGCTCGTCTCTGGTGGCACAGATGGAGACAGAACCTGTCGTCGTTAAGGCTGAAAGGTTTGGCTCTGGGTCAGAACCGTCAGGAGTGGGATGTGTGATCCTGCATCCTGGAGAGAGTAAACAAAGCGCACCTCCAGGTGAAAAACATGCAACTCAGGTGCACACACACCAGCTGAGCTCCTCGCTGCTGACTCTGCAGCGCCGTCCTCCCTGTCTGTCTCCACCTCCTCATTAGAAGCCGCTGCTGCAGACTGTCTCTGCTGCTCACGTCTCACTGGAGTGAAATTCATATTTTCTCTTTCTCTGGCTGTTTCGCTGCCCCGTCAGCCAACAACAAACCCGAAGCTGCAGCAGGACCCGGTTTGGGTTCGGGTTCTGCTGCGTGTTTCTGTCTCCAGCAACGTGTGATGCTGGAGGAACAACTTGGACGTCAGACATGAAGAGTTCTTAACGAGGCGGTTCTGATCCAGTGATGAGCCCAGCTGCTGAACCAGCCATGTTCCAGGATGAGCTGCACCGACACTTAAAGAAGCCAGCGTCTGGGAACCAGCAGCAGCAGCTCTGCTGGTTTTAATGGAGAGACGTTCCCTCCATGTTACCAACCCAGCTCTGCGAACAACTCCTCCAGCAGCTCAGCGCTCCCCCAGCACTGGAAAACATTTACCCCTGATTCAGTTCGGTTCAAATAGAGCGAATTCAAATATATAAAATAAATTCCATTCAGTTAAAATGAATTCAAATACATCAATTAAGTTTAAATAAATCAAATGAATTTCAGTTAAGTCAAATTAATTAATTTAAAATTAAATTAAAATAAATAAATAAATGAATTTCAGTTAAATGAAATGATAATTGATTAAAGTAAAGTAAAACAAAATAAATTAAACAAGCAGAATGTATAAGTTTGGGGAGATAGAAGATGTGTTTATGTGTTCTTGCTATCAAAAAAGCTTCCAGTAAAAATATGAATCTGGGCTGAACAAAAGTTGGATCCAGGTCAAGAAACCGACCGTTTTAATGAACTCAACGTTATTTTACCAAAAGACGGGTCAAATGTGGCGTCAGAGTTCAACGGCTCCGGCCCGGGCGGGGTCGTGCGCTTTAGGAGCAGCTGAGCTAGCTGACATACATTCATCCTCATATTAGTTGGGGGGGGCGCTGTCTTCTTAAACCGCCAGTGGGTCGTGGCAGATGGCTGCTGGTACCGAGCCAGGTTCTGGTTCTGCTACAGGTTTCTTCCTGTTGAAGGGGAGTTTTCCTCTCCATGGTCGCCCCCTGCTGGTCCAGGAATGATGCTGCGGGTCGACGCGCTACTGGGTTTCCTCAGATAGAAACTTTTAACCAGTTTGAATAATAGACTGAGCCTGATGCATCGACTGATGATGAGGATCAGCTGGAATGAACGGATGAACTGAAATGACTTGTTCATCAAGTTCTTCCAGACGACTTGAAAACAGAAATAAACTGAACTGACTGAACTCAGGAGTCCGAATCCTGTACTGAAGGGGCTGTTTTATGATGTAAAATGGACCTTTCTGAGCTTTCCATCGTGTTCTGATGTTCTTCCCTCATCAAAGACACACCTGCAGCGCTGCTTTGATTCTTTCATGCACGTTTGAGAAATCCTTGAATCTCCATGGCAACCGTTCAGCTGTGGAACTGCAGCTCCTCCTCGGAGCTGCAGTTCCGTCTCACAGAGCCCCTCCTCTCCCATGACTTCCCCACTCAGCTCCTCCAGACTAGTGGAAGCAGCAGTTAGCAAACACCTGGTGGAAGTGTGCATCTGCTGAGCTCATTATTCAAGTTACATCTCTCTGAAACACTGGTAAAAACGTTGTTAAAGGGTTAATAGAGGAGCGCAGTGATGACTCCCTGAAGGCGGCGTTGGAAGAAGCAGGAGTTTCTTAAAGGGACAGAGGCCCAATTTCAAGGCCTTAAATTATGAAGTCAAATTTGAGTCATATTTGATCGAAACAGCATTTTCACAGCTGAAGGGAGCACAGCTGGGCTGAGCTGTAAGATGGTCCTGCTGCTGGAAAACAGGATGCCGGCCCTTAGCCATGACTGGCTGCTGAGTGCTGTGCGCCTCGGACTGGGCCGGTGGACGTCCTCTGGTTGCTGAAGGCGCTTCATGACCCGAGGAGCTGCGAGCGGGCGCAGACGGAACCGAGCAGAACCACTCGGCGTCGGGGCTGTTGGATGGCCGTCTGTGTTCATGCCGATCCAAAGGTCAGAGCTTTGTCCTGGCATTCTCTGCACCGCTGGAGCCCCCCCCCCCACGCCATGATGTGGAAATGCTATTTTAACGGACATGATAGGCGCCGGGCCCTGAACGGACTGCTCCATGAGATCCGGAGCAGCCTGACCTTTAGCTGATAGCCTGGATGTGAGTCTCTCTGAGGTGCGTTCCCCCTCGGGGTGCCCCCCCTCAGTGGGAGCATTATTGAACGGCAGGCCGAGGGAAATAAGGCCGGCCGTCTCTCCTCAGCTTTCCTTATCAAATGTCAGAGAAAATTGCGATAAAGTCTGACCCTGCTCCATTTCTGGGCCGTGGAGGGCAAACAGATTATTTATCCGAGCAGGGAACAGTTCTCACCATGAAAACGCATTAAGGGTGGAAGCGGCCCTTCACAGAGGTGACATCTCCCTGTGCAGCAATAGGGCTGCGAGCAGCCGCATGCGTGGCTGTATGTCTGCTGTTAGTGCTTACATTATCCCGCAGCGCTCAGGGTTCTGCGTTATGATTTCTGCAGCAGTGAAAACCTTGAAGCATTACGGCCTCATAAAGCAGGCTGTACAACAGCGGCACACGCAGACAGCAGAGCGTTTTCATTATTCACCACAAACATATTGATTCAGTTTAGCAAAAACAATTCCTGCCTTATTTCCCTCCGGAGCGCGGGGAGCGCGGGGGCTGGACGCATGCGCAGCTTGTAGACCCAGAGAAAGCAAAGGAACCAGGACCAGGAAAATCATCTCGTTTCATGGCTTAAAATGTTTATTAATGTAATGTTGTCGGTGTGAGGGGTTGAACCGGGTCAGGGGCTCCACGGTGGGACATGGTGGTTCTGACCCGGCCTCAGCTGGGAGGCTCGGTTCGCCGCTGTGGTCCTGGAAGGACGGAGCAGCAGATCCACTTCCTGCCACTTCCTTCCATTCTGTCCCATTGAGCCACAAACCTCCATTTATTGGGTTGGAGACCTACAGCAAGCAGTGAGAGCTGTGCCCCCTTACCCTGATACCCCGAAATAAGGTCTCACGAGCAGCCAGAGTCATGGGTTGCAATGACCTAGTCAAAGGCCAGACCTGAATCCCACTGAGGATCTATGACCACACTTAAAAGGTCAGGGCTGTCGGTCCCCAGCCCTCCAGTCTCCCAGTCTCCCCAGTCCCAGCACCCCTGGGTCAGAGGTCTGAATGAGCTGCTCCTGCTCTCAGGTCCTGCAGAGTCCTGCTAACAACCCACTGAGGTGATTCAGGCATGCTGACAGAGACACGCCGTCCTGAGAGGACTCAGATCATCACTTACAAAAAGCAAGCAACAGAAAACTTTAGACTCTAATGAGCCAATTTTATTTTTATAATTTTCTGTCAGCACATGTACGCCCCTTAGCCCATGCCACTCTGGGCAGAGAGCCACGTCTTCCATTTGAAAACCTGCTGCTGTGAGAGAGTTGTTTTAAGGCCTTCACAGTCATGAAGACAGCAACTCCTGTCTTGTGAGGATCCGCTGAGCACCAGCACCGTACCGAAAGACCTGAAGTCTTCAGAAAACCAATAACAGCGTGAAACGCAGGTTCCCCTACCTCAACGCAGGTTCCCCTACCTCAACGCAGGTTCCCCTACCTCAACACAGTTTCCCCTGCCTCAACGCAGGTTTCATGCAGGTTCCCCTGCCTCAACGCAGGTTCCCCTGCCTCAGTGCAGGTTTCCCTGCCTCAACACAGGTTCCCCTGCCTCAACGCAGGTTTCCCTGCCTCAGTGCAGGTTTCCCTGCCTCAGTGCAGGTTTCCCTGCCTCAACGCAGGTTCCCCTGCCTCAACACAGGTTGCCCTGCCTCAACGCAGTTTCCCCTGCCTCAACGCAGGTTCCCCTGCCTCAGTGCAGGTTTCCCTGCCTCAACGCAGGTTCCCCTGCCTCAACGCAGGTTCCCCTGCCTCAGTGCAGGTTTCCCTGCCTCAGTGCAGGTTCCCCTGCCTCAACACAGGTTCCCCTGCCTCAACGCAGGTTCCCCTGCCTCAACGCAGGTTCCCCTGCCTCAGCGCAGGTTCCCCTGCCTCAACGCAGGTTCCCCTGCCTCAACGCAGGTTCCCCTGCCTCAGCGCAGGTTCTCCTGCCTCAGTGCAGGTTTCCCTGCCTCAACACAGGTTCCCCTGCCTCAGCGCAGGTTTCCCTGCCTCAGTGCAGGTTCCCCTGCCTCAACACAGGTTCCCCTGCCTCAACGCAGGTTCCCCTGCCTCAGCGCAGGTTCCCCTGCCTCAACGCAGGTTCCCCTGCCTCAGTGCAGGTTTCCCTGCCTCAACGCAGGTTCCCCTACCTCAACGCAGGTTCCCCTGCCTCAGTGCAGGTTTCCCTGCCTCAACGCAGGTTCCCCTACCTCAACGCAGGTTCCCCTACCTCAACACAGTTTCCCCTGCCTCAACGCAGGTTTCATGCAGGTTCCCCTGCCTCAACGCAGGTTCCCCTGCCTCAGTGCAGGTTCCCCTGCCTCAGTGCAGGTTTCCCTGCCTCAACACAGGTTCCCCTGCCTCAACGCAGGTTCCCCTGCCTCAACGCAGGTTGCCCTGCCTCAACGCAGTTTCCCCTGCCTCAACGCAGGTTCCCCTGCCTCAGTGCAGGTTTCCCTGCCTCAACACAGGTTCCCCTGCCTCAACACAGGTTCCCCTGCCTCAGTGCAGGTTCCCCTGCCTCAACACAGGTTCCCCTGCCTCAACACAGGTTCCCCTGCCTCAACGCAGGTTCCCCTGCCTCAGTGCAGGTTTCCCTGCCTCAACACAGGTTCCCCTGCCTCAACACAGGTTCCCCTGCCTCAGTGCAGGTTCCCCTGCCTCAACACAGGTTCCCCTGCCTCAACACAGTTTCCCCTGCCTCAACGCAGGTTCCCCTGCCTCAGTGCAGGTTTCCCTGCCTCAACACAGGTTCCCCTGCCTCAACGCAGGTTCCCCTGCCTCAGTGCAGGTTCCCCTGCCTCAACACAGGTTCCCCTGCCTCAACGCAGGTTCCCCTGCCTCAGTGCAGGTTTCCCTGCCTCAACACAGGTTCCCCTGCCTCAGTGCAGGTTCCCCTGCCTCAACGCAGGTTCCCCTGCCTCAGTGCAGGTTCCCCTGCCTCAACGCAGGTTGCCCTGCCTCAACGCAGGTTCCCCTGCCTCAGTGCAGGTTTCCCTGCCTCAACGCAGGTTCCCCTGCCTCAGTGCAGGTTTCCCTGCCTCAGTGCAGGTTCCCCTGCCTCAACGCAGGTTCCCCTGCCTCAGTGCAGGTTCCCCTGCCTCAACGCAGGTTCCCCTGCCTCAACGCAGGTTCCCCTGCCTCAACGCAGGTTCCCCTGCCTAAACGGTCCGCGCTGCCTGGATTGGACTGATGATGAGGTGGAGAGGAAGAGGAGTAAATGGGCTGGATGTGTTTCCAGAGGTTCCCAGTCAGGACTAAACCAGTTAAATCATCCGTCGTCGTTACAGAAAATAAATAATCCGGAAACATTAGGGACAGATTAAACAGCTGCTGAAACAGGGGTTTTGTCAAAACAATGTAAAGAGTTAATATCTTACCAGCAGTAGGTAGGTAGCATCAACCCTGATTCGGCAGTCTCAGAGGCTAACAGCGAGCCCAGTGGTCTGCAACCCTTATAATCCAAGGAGCCATTTTAGCCTCAGTCCAACCAAATGAAACCCGTTTAAAGCTGCTAATGTTACCTGAACCTCTGAAAACATGTATCTTATAACTGATGAACATCTATCAGAGGAAACAGTCAGAGCACAGATATGAAGGTAAGTGTGCTTGCGTAGCGTGCTAACTAGACCCAAACTCAGCAAGGAACTGGCGATGGCTTGGAAGAAGAACGCCATCTGCTTCCGTAACAACGATGTCTGAGCAGTAGAGCTGGGCGGATCGGTCCAAAATATCGACATCAGTATCGGGTCGATTCTAACGTTCATAAGCTTGATGCTGTACTTTCAGATTCCCTCTTGAAATTTTTATTTATTTTTGTAGTTTCTCAACTCTTCCTTAAAACAGATTTTGTTTTGATTTGCCATAAATGATAACTTTGTTTTTTTTTTAAACATAATGTGATATCAAAGTATTTTGTGCACACCTATAAACTTTGTCCAAATTCTGTCAGAAGTTTTAACAAAATAACTCAAAGGAAAAACCACAAAAACACCTGAAAATCAGAAGTTTGATGATATATCAACTTACATGGTAAAAAGTACCGTTATGTTTATGTGTTTACTTGGTATCGGACTGTCACAAAAACATTCAGTACCGTGGACAGGTTTGGTGGGTCCGCCCATTTAAGCCCAGTCCCTGTGGTCACCTGACCTTTACCTAACAGAAATGTTGTCAGGAAAAAAAACAGCATTTCAATTCTATTTTTTGGATTTCAAACATAAAGAAAAACACACAACTTTAGCAAAAGGAGAGAATGGAGACATTTTCTTCTATATGTGGTTATTTGTTGAAAATTATTTTGAAAAGCACAAAGTTTCCCACGAAATGACAAGAAAAAAATCTAAAATATTAATATTAACTGATACAACCTGCATTTCTTATTATGTCTATATTTAAAAACATTAGTTGAAAAGGTTTCTGAACCAGATTTTAACATCAAATCCCCAAAACGACGCTGAAGTCTGAGGTTTGGAGGAACTTCTCAGTGATTCTGTGGTTCTGATCGGGTTTCTTATGGACTGAATGTGGGGCTTTGTTTTCAAAGCAGCGATATTTCAGAGGTGATATATAGAAACAATACCTGAGTGAAATCCATCATAAAAGCCCTCATTGATCCTCTGAAGGCTCCAGATCTGAACCCTGAAGCATCAGAGGACCTCCAGGCTCGGTGGGAACTCGCTTCCATTTGCCCCAGTTTACCTTTCAATCTAACCAGAGCATTAAAACGGGAGGCCGAGCCGTTAAACCTGGGATATCTGTTTACGGAGAGACAGAAGCGAGCACGCTGTGGTACCTGAAATACCAGCATCATTTAGGCCCGCAGCTCCTCAGCCGTCTCAGGGGGGCTGCTGTTGTCCTGTCTGGGCGGTGGCAGCCTCACATGTTGATCAGCAGCAGAGCTGTCTGTCAAGTTACCAGTTCAACGGATCTGTTTGTTTGTCCAGAGGCGAACTGGAAAAACTAAAGGTTCGGCTCCTCAGAGGCCCGACCCGTCCAGCCAGGCCCGGCTCTCCTGCTGCCAGCACCGCCCTTCTGGCCGCCTCCTCGTTCCAGGAACTGATTTGGACTGGAAAAGGGAAAAAACTAAATGAGTGGGAATCAGAAATCTGAAACAGAGACAAGTTTTAGAGGAGAAAAATGGCCACGTGAGCAGAAGGACGGCGCTAAAGAATAAAATCTGAACGAGAATGAAAGGAGGAAAACTGCTTCATCAGGACAGGAAAATTTCTTTGATGAAGTCAAATCTCCACATTAGCAGCATCATCATGACTGAAAACAGAGACAGAGATGAAAGCCTGTGGCTTCGCTCGCCTCCAGGCGCTGGACTGACCCAATAATCCTCCCGCCTCCCTAATTCTGCATCATCTTCACACCAAACACCATCCTACAGGAGGTCAGAGCCATAAACGGACATCTGCAGCCAGCCTGACAGCAACACAGGCTAATTAAAACCCATAAATATGAATTCAGAGGTTCAGGGGTCCAACCACGGGCACTTTTATATGGCCTTGGGGGCAGCAGGTGTACTCCATTAAAAAAAGAGAAGCTACTTGTCTGAAACCAGTAATTTATGGCTTTTTGCAGGTCCAATCAGGGGCGAGTGGACCGAGAGAAATGATCACAATAGACCACATCTGGACACAAGTATGTTAAGTTTAGCTTTTATATCAAATGTTAGCATTAGGGCCAACACTCTTAGAGGCCTTTATGCACTGCAGGGCTCCTGTTTGCATTGAGCAGCGTGGCTCCTCTAAAGTGGGTGGGGACCATCATGATTCCTGCTGAAGCTGCCGAGGCCCTGTCCTCAGAGACCGCGGGACACTTTTGCGTTCCTCGTTGTCCCATCCAGCTCCTTCTGGACACGCTTGTCAGCAAGGTGGCTGGGGGAAAGAATTACCTCGGCTTTACCCTTTAGCTAAATCTTTTAAAAACTTCTCATCTGAGTATTATCTCTGAGCTGGACTCACGTTTGGTGCAGCTGAACCAGTGCTGCTTCTGGGAATTCCCCTGCTGGAGCAAGCAAGATGGGAAAATCCTCTCCTTCAGAGTCTGACTTCTGATCACTTCAGTTGGATGAGTAGCTCATAATTTAAGTGCAATCATTTAATTTCATTGTTTATATGGAGTTACTTTTCACTGTGGAGAAAAAGATGTGTTTATCTTCTTGTGCAAAAAAGGGCTCTAGACCCAGATAAAGAAGCCACGTTGCAGTGGAAATCGCAGCGTTATTAGTCTCCGAAGGACTCCTTCAGTCAGAAGTTTGGCTGTGATGCCTTCCTGGAGGAGCGCTTCAGCTGAGATGATGCTGCCATCAACTAATTGTTCTCCTTCACCTGTTAACTTTTCACTTTCATGAACATCTAAAATAATCCTCCATCAGTTCATCTGTTCTTCTGTCTCTGCTCCGTCTTCTCAAACCACCAGCCGGTCGTGGCAGATGGCCACTGGTACTGAGCCTGGTTCTGGTTCTGCTGGAGGTTTCTTCCTGTTAAAGGGGAGTTTTTCCTCTCCACTCTCGCTACATGCATGCTCGGTATGAGGGATTGCTGTAAAGTCAACGACACAACGCCAGGCGGTGGCTACATGCTGGTCCAGGAGGAGTGAACGCTGCAAGTCAACGACTCGATGCTCTGCTGGGTTTCCTTAGAAACCTTTTGAACTACTTTCAATAATTGAGCTGGAGTGTTTGATAACTAGGATCACCTGGAATGAGTGGATGGTTGAACTGATTTTTTTCTTGCAAAGTGCCTCTCGACAACATTTGTTGTGAATTGGCACTACATAAATCACCTGAATTGAATAGAAGTCACAGCTATCTTCTGTGAACAGTCTTTCAGAAAATTCTTCCAGGTTGTGCAAAAAGACAAAAAGTTGCTTGAATCAGCAAAGAGTACTAAGAAATATCAGTGGAAAGTTTAGAGTTTTCATGTCTCTTACAAAAGGGATCCTTGATCTTAGTGGGACCGAGCTGTTCAAATACAGTTTAATAAGAAGTAAAATACTTTTGAGTAAAAATGCACATTGGTATTACATATGTTTTTAATTCCATTTACAGTGATGTCTGCTTGAAGCTGCAAATCCTGCTTTAAAAACAACAGCCTTCTGTTTACTGAGGCCATCACCAGCTGAAACATTGCAAAAATAAACATTGTATTGATTAAATCCATCACGTTACATGGAAATAAAAGATAAAATCTTGTTTAGGTGGATGTAACTCAGACTCAGGCAAATATTCCTGTATTTTGGAGGTCCTGAGTTAGCAAGCCTGGCCAGCACTAGCATGTTGACCTCCAGTAACATACTCCATGTTGTATGCAAGCAGTGTCCAAGCTAAACTTAGCTAAAATTATACCAATAGCATGTTGGCTATTACTATCATGTCGACTAACATTACTTTAGTTTGCAAACATTGTAAATGCTAACATGAGCTACAATGCTAAGGTTGTCATGGTTTTAGCGATTTGTCTGACCCACATGCAGAATCACTCTCAGGAGATTCATGAAAAGTTTAAAGGTTTATTTACAAACAAGGAATGGATTATGGCCATGCTAAGTGAAATATGAGCCAGGAGGGATTGGTTCAGGAACCGGGCAGGAGCAGGAGCTCTGGAGAGAACGCTGGAGTTGGTAAATATGACGAAGTGGGTAATTGAGGTAATGTTTTCTGAGCTGCTTGCTTGAATGATAGAGGCGTTCCACCAGGGGGGTTTCAGTAGTGGTCTGGGAGGTTAGTGAGTTCTGGGAGGAATCCAGGCATTTGGTGGGTAACCAGAAGGCACGGTTTGATCATGCAATGGAGGAACGAGGAAGAGGAACCAGGACTGCCAGTCAGAGTCTTGTTACCAGAGTCTCTACTGAAGATTTGCAGGTGACTTCCAGGTGTCGAGTAAATGAGCCGGATCCGCACTCCCATCAAGGCAACCTTGGGAGCAGAACACAGAAGGTACGTAACTTGTCTAGGAGAGCCCACCGCGAGACCACAGAGGGCTTGGCGCTGACCACGTGGGCTAACACTTAGGCGTGGCAGCAGACTCCTCTTATGCTCCTCAGTGATGAGGCTTATTGGCTGCAGGTGTGATCCCCACCTGCTGAACGGCCCAGCCACCGTGCTCGACGGCGTCATCTGGTGGATGGATGAAGACACTGCAAAAAAGTATGAGAACACTCCCAGACCCCAACAAAGGTTAGCTAAGGTGTTGTCAATAGCATGTGGAGAATCACTAGCATGTTGACTAACATGGACTTAATCCATTTAGCATGTTAAGTTTAGCTTTTATATCAAAATTAGCTGCTTAACTGCTACCATTAGTATGTAGGTTACCATGGAAACCTGTTTATGACTGTGAACGAGTCCTTTTGACTGTCGTAAAACACACATGATGACATTTTTATTACCTGCATTTGATGATACTGAGCTGCCTTAAAGCCAGAGGCTTCAGCTTAACAACGACATAATAAAACCTGTGTTATTATTCATAGCTAGAAGGATCTTTTAATATTTTATATAATAATACTTCATCATACATAAAAGGGCTTCATGTTCCTCTTTGGGTTCAGAACCTCTGATTGTTCTAACACCAGACACCAGTTCACTCCAGCCTCTGAGCGATCTAGAACAAAAATCTAATCAGCACCAAAAATTAACAACAATAACCTTAATTTTTTACCATTCATGAACACTTCTGAAGTATTTTCCCCTCAGAGCTGTTGGGACAGGGGTCACACTCGACCCAGATGCTCTAAATGTCACTTGATCATTGTTCCAACATCAGATATACAATGTCTCATTTATCTCACTGTGCACTCCTCATTAACCAGGCTGCATTCAGAGACAGGCTCTGGAGGCCTAATGGCTGCAATTAGCAAAAGATCTGCTGGAGTATCATGGTGCCACACACACACACACACACACACACACACACACACACACACACACACACACTGCGGCTGGAAACCTGTCAAAGCAAATTGCAGCCCTGGCGAGCTGAGTGGAGGAAGACGGAGGGAGAGATGGACCCGGCGGGCAGACCCAGAGGTTCTGGTGCGTTTGTTAATAATGTGAAGCTGAGGGTGCCAGGCTTGATTTCATTGGCTGTCAAGACGGGGACCGCTGGGCCTGGATTAGCGCCGGGGCTGGAGGGTAGAGGAAAAACAGCTCTTTGAATTAAAGGCTGTTTTAATAAGGCCTTTCCAAATGTCACTAAACGTGACTCAATTAGCTGAGTTTAAATCGCCTTAAAGGAGATCTGAACCCTCAGCGGGTCAACAACCGGCTTTCTGAACAGATTACCTTTCATTTCAGTTTCACTGCTTAATCCTCACTTTACCAACTGGTTTTAACATGTAATAAAGGGAACTGGCAGGTCTTCCATCAGGGGTGTAATTCAGTCATTGGAGCTCGATGTGCTTCTTCAGCTCAGTGAAGGTGATCCAGAATCTTTCAAGCTTTCTCTATTTTTATTGATTCATTTTTATTCCACCGTGGACCAGTTGGTAGCAATGCTGCCTTGCTGCAAGAAGGTCCTGGGTTCCACTCCCAGCCTGGGGTCTCTCTGCATAAAGTTTGCATGTTTTCTCTGTGCATGCATGATGATACACAGCTCAGTATCACAATGTCACCAGGTGACTCCGAACCCATCCAAGCACCGAACAGATGCTTAGAACAAATCAATGCGTGGAGGTGCCAAAACTTTCTCCAGCTGAACAGAAACAAAACTGAAGTCATTATCTTTGGACCTAAAGAGGAACGATCTAGAGTCAGCGCTCAGCTTCAGCTAGAAACTAGTGATCAGGCCCGAAATCTGGGTGTAGTGATGGAGTCAGATCTGAACCTTCAGAGACACATAAAGACAGTTACAAAGTCAGCCTTCTATCACCTGAAGAACATTTCCAGGATTAAAGGACTGATGTCCCAGCAAGATCTAGAGAAACTCATCCATGCGTTTATCTTCAGTCGCATTGATTACTGCAACAGTGTCTTCACAGGTCTGCCTAAAGAGCCAACCAGACAGCTGCAGCTGATCCAGAACGCTGCTGCTGGCGTTCCCACTAAGACCAGGAAGATAGAGCACATCACCCCAGTTCTAAAGTCCTTCCACTGGCTTCCTGGAGCTCAGAGAATAGACTTTAAAATACTTCTGGTAGTTTATAAATCACTGAACAGCTTAAAGACCTGTTGTTGTTGTATCAACCTTCCAGGTACTCAGGTCTTCTGGTTCTGGTCTGCTCTGCATCCCCAGAACCAGAACCAAACATAGAGAAGCAGCTTTCAGCTTCTATGCTGCTCTAATCTGGAACAAACTCCCAGAAAACTGCAAAACAGCCGAAACTCTGAGTTCCTTTAAATCAAGGCTAAAAACCCACCTGGTTGGAGCTGCTGTCGATCAGTAGGAAGTGGAAGACTGATTATTATGGTCTGTTTTCCATTTTTCATCGCTTTATTTTGCCACTGTAATGCAATGTTTGTCTGATGTTTTATGTTTTCATCATGTGAAGCACTTTGAATGATTGTGGTTTCTATAATAAATAGACGCTGTCACCATGTTGTCAACATGTATTGAAGCCTCATTTTTAACATTTGGTTGATCAGTTTGGACCGGAAGGAACAGAGTTGTCCTGAAATCTGAAAGTGCTCAGGTTTGGATTAAAAGGAAGATCAGAGCCGTAAGGATAGTTCGGATCAGAACTCTGCAAAGACTCAATAAACAAGAAAAAGTTGCTAAAAGGAGAAAATAAAGAATGCTGCAGAGAAATGGAGGAGGCTAAATTGCTTGGAGGAGTTCAGCAGACAGCTGCAGGACAGGAGCTGCTGTGAGAACAAGGCCCAGTAATCTTCCAGAGGAGCAGCTATTATCTCTGAGGCCGACCCAGAGCTGAAAGCCCAATCCCAGAGGTAAGCCTGGTGCTTCTCTCCAGATGCTCAGATAAATCCACAACGACTCAGCAGATGAGAAAAGCAGCAGACAGACAGATAATGTTCGAGCCATGCAGACGGACAGGTAGACAGTCAGTTAGAGGTGGGCAGGGAGGCGGGCGGGGGGTGGGCCCGTAGTCCCCGAGCAGCAAGAGATATTGCTGCTCCACTGAACAGCATAATGACACTCTCTCCTACTTCACATCGCCGGCCCATGTGAAAACCTGCTCAGAGAGAAAACATCACAGCGCGCCTCTGAAAGCTGCTCTCACTGATCTGAGGTCAGCTCACTGGGAACTCTTTCCACATGACAGAAAACTTCTCCTTCAGCTGCCATCAGAGGTCCTCATGAACCTCCAACTCTTCCACGTTTGGTCGCGTCGCAAACACAAACCTCAGCGTCTTCTTGTTCTGAACGACGGAGCAGAAATAACGCTCCGCTCTGGTTCTGCTCAGGAAACCTCTCCGCCACCAGCTGTCTGTAGAAGACTTCATCAGCAACCAGAGTCCAGAGGTTCTGGTTCTGGCCTCAGAGGTTCTCCAGAGAACATCCTGCATCATGGAGACCAGTTAACCCAGCAGCAGGTCAGGGAGGAGGTTCTGGTTCTGTTTACAGCAGGGTTGGTTCTACAACATCCCAGAGCTCTGATCCATCCATGATCAGAACCTGGGGACGGGATGGAGCCACCTGGAGACCGACCAGGACGTGGACGTCCACCTGGACAGCCACCATGGTGACTCTGGAGGAGCTGCAGGGGTCCACAGCTCAGGTGGGAGGACCTGTCCCCAGGACGACTGCTGGAGGTGCAGCTCCATGAAGTCCTGTTCAAAGCTCGGCAAAAGGTGCGAGGAGGAAGCTGGCCAGATCAGAGGAGACCAGAACTGAACGTGTGGTGGAAAACTAACACTGGACTCTAATCTGAACACACCATCCCCACACTGAAACATGGTGGTGGCAGCATCATGCTGTGGGACAGAGTTGATGGGAAGATGGAGCTGAATCAGGAGAATCCTGGAGGAGAACCTGCAGGAGACCTGAGCCTGGGCTGGAGGTTCAGCTTCCAGCAGGACGACCAGCCTGAACATCCAGCCGGAGATATTATGGGATGTTTGAGATCAGAGCAGATCCATGGGTTAGAATGGCCTAGTCAAAGTCCAGAGCTGAGTCCAGCTGAGGATCTGTGGCCAGTCTGACGGAGCTGGAGACGTTCAGACCTGCGGAGGAACCTGGTGCTCGTCGTAAAAACCGCTGAAAATCTGGACTCATTTTTCTCCACTTCTTGTCTGTTTATCTGTCAGGTAAAATCCCAGTAAAACCCAGTGAGGTTAGTGGGTTTGACGAAGATCCTGGAGGATGAAGACTCCTGCAGGGAGGAGATAAAGATCGACACCCTGAGAAGGTCAGAGCAGCAGAAGTGAGCTCCTTGTAAAGTCCTGTCGCTCCCATCAGGAAACGCCTTCCTGCTTCCTGTTGCCATAGAAACCTTTTCAAACCGGTTTCAGGAGCCGATTTCCAGCTGGAGGTGTTGTGCAGCATTCCACCGTGCCCCCCCCGGTCCATAAACACAGGCACCGCTCGGGCCAGTCAGCCGCCTCTGTTCGCTTTCCAGATGATTCAGAGGGACAGTCTCGCTCGGCGCAGCGATGCAGACTCCGGAGCGGCAGCGTGTTTGATTCGCTGGGCTAGGGCGGCAATTAGCCACATAGCTGATGGGCAGCCTGTATGCAGGGCTAATTAAACCAGCTCTCACACTGCAGGAGCTGGCGCTCTGCTTGGGAGGCCCCCGTCTGTAAGAGCCAGCAGTGGTTCAGGTTGCAGGAAAAACGCTGCAGCTGTGTCAGCCATGACTTCAGCTTTTTAAAATTCCTCCCTGAATGCATGTTTTTGATTTCGCTTCACTTCTGTTTCTTTCTGATAATCTCTGCCTTTACCTGCACATATTCCTGCTCCTCAAAGGGACAAGTGGAGTTCAGAAACACTGTGAAATTAATCAATTAGGCAGAACACACTGATAGGCAAAAATGACTTTCTTTGCACAGAAGAAAAATAAATTGCGGGCACAATGGCTTCAGGCTTCTGTTTATCCCTTTTTTCTCAGGCTCCAGAGTGAAATAACAGTTTTCCAAATAGTGAAGGTTTTTGTGCAGGATGGACCCAAACTTTTAATACACTATTCATTAATGTGCTTCTTCAGCAGATAGCAGGGGGGAGATAACCTCAGTCACTCACAGCTCTGCCTCTTGCATTTGGGAAGGAAGTGAAAGAGACAAGAAAGCAATTATATCTCCACCACCGTGCTCATTTTCAGCTCCTCTCTCTCCTCTTTGCTCCCAAGCTGATGAAAAATGGAGGAAAGCTGCAGAGCTGCAGGTGCTGATGGTGTCTCTGTGTGGGAGTGGGAGTGGGAGGTGGGTGGTGAGTATCACGCTTCGTTTGAGCTCATGTTCTGGTAGAGCAGAGCACCGACCACAAGAGCTGCTTCTTCTCCGCTGCCTGCAGTCGGACTGGCTGAACGGCAGCGTGTTAAAGGGAACGTTCGGGGCACTTAGCTTCCTGTTGGCGTGTCTGGCAGAAACCAGTTGGACCAGTGGCTGCAGCTGTCAGCGGTCCGAGAGGAACCAAAGCGGACCCCTCCACGTCTCCTTTATGACCCTTTAAACCGTTGGTATTGAGCCGTTATTAACAAAGAAGTTAATGATCATTCGCTCTGTAAATGGAGGCTGGAGGAAGCGCACCACCGTTTAACTTCCTGCGTGAAACAACTGCTCGGAGCGGAGCTGTCACGCCTGGTAGCTGCAGCGGACCCAATATCAGGCAGGAGGCAGGCAGAGCCGTAACCTTCGAGGAAATCCACAGCCAGGCTCCAAAGAACATTCTGGACCTTTTGGATTCGCTGGCTTCGTCGAGGACTTTGAGGTCTTCGCGTCAAATGTTGCTGCCTCGTTTTAAAAGCCGTGGAGACTCGGAGGCTCTGGAACGGCCTCCCACTGTCCCGAGACTCGTTGCAGAAACGACCACAGACAGTTTTACTCAGGCAGGCTTTTGCTTAATGTTTTTCTGTTGTTTGGTTTTAATTGTTTTGCCTTTGTGAAGACGTAGCATCTATATATCTGTGAAAGCAGCGACGGAAATCAAATTTGGCTTATTTACTTCTAAAGAGTGCGAATGGAAATGGAGGTACGGAGCAGGACAGCGGAGCGAGGAGCAGGGAGAATCTGGACAGGAGTGAATGGAAGAGGGTGCATTTCCAGCCAAACCCCCCCTGCCAGGTTCTGATGTAAAATAGTTTTAATTCAACCAAATCATTTCTGACTGGAAAAAAAATGAAACAGTAAAAAAGTGTAAAAACATTTTTCTAAAATAATTGATCAGTTTTTATTCACATTTTATAATGTTGGAAAGGATTTCTGCCTTTCTCACAACCAATATAAAAATCTTTTTCGGCATCACATCCAGTCAGACCCTTCTTCCAGCAGCTGAGCGGGTTTGTACCACGTCCTGTCTGGTATTTCAATGACTTTTGTTTGGTGATGAGCCCAAGTCTTTCAGGTTGAGGCCTCCTTAGACTCCTGACACCCCTGGAGCGCAGCAGTGTTCGCTCTCTTTCCCCGCAGTCTCCATGCACTGCATTTGCGAGACACATGCAGCTGCATGCTAGAAGAAACCTTCTATCCAAAGTTAATTACAAGCTGCTGTTTGTGCATCCGGTGACTGTAACCACACCACAAATAAGCCCTGACCAGGCTTCTCTGACTTCCTGCAGAAAATCATCTAAATCTGTTTTCTGCCTGGTCGTTCTTTCTACTAACTAAATGCGACCGCAGTCAGACGCATGTGCAGAAGAAGACCGTAGCCGCCCCCCAGCAGCCAGCGTCTCTGGACGGGTCCTACAGCTGCTGAGAGCCGACAGCACCGCCACCGGATCAGAACCAGACGCAGGAAGCTGAGCAGCAGGAAGAAGAACCAACAGCAGCGGCCTTTAGCGGAGCATCGCCTGCAGCTGCTGGAGAGAACCTGTCTGGAGGTGGAGTCGGACTGGGAGCGCTGGGACCGGGATGGGAGGCTCCACCGACTCTCATCCTCTCATCGCTTCATCATCAGCATCTTCAGACGTTGTTT
This sequence comes from Anableps anableps, assembly GCA_014839685.1. Classification (NCBI taxonomy): domain Eukaryota; kingdom Metazoa; phylum Chordata; class Actinopteri; order Cyprinodontiformes; family Anablepidae; genus Anableps; species Anableps anableps. The sequence goes on from CM026084.1 coordinate 31,224,021, forward strand.
ACGTCCAGATTCACCGTCCGGCTGCTTCTGGCGCAGAATTATGACGCATGGCTCACGTCAACGACGTAAAAGTCGGATAAAAGGCGACGCGACGTTCAGACTGCAGACGCTTTGGAAACTATCGGACGTGTCATAGTTTGGGTGTTTGTTGAAGAGAAAATGCAGAGAGGCAGCGAGTGGTCTATATTTAATGAAAACGATGACTGACAAAATCTTACAAGAAACACTGGAGCAAAAACAAAACATGAACCCAGGGAGCAAAACAGTGAGCACACCAGGGAAAAACTCAGGCAAGGAAGCAGGATGACCACAGGGAGCATAATGGGAGGAACCAGCGAGGACTGGGAGGAGCTTAAATAGCATGGGGTGAACCCCGGAACAATGGCTGGGGCTGACTGGCTGAGCGTTTGCAGGTGTGGAGGAGGAGAGAGCAAGGAAAATGAACCTAGCAGGAACAGAGGATAACTAGAGACTAAAGTTAGACAGAAACAAGGCTGATCTAAATAACATGAGAAACACAGGATAATAATCAAAAGCAGAGTCAGAATAAACCTCAAAACCAGGTTCTGACGATAAGACGGAGTTCCACATGTGCAGGTGGAACAGATCGGGTTGAAAGATGGGAACTGGGTCGTTCAGACTGCCGTGAAAAAGTCAGATTTGGGCCGGCTTCTCCTGCTGTGTGAACGCAGCATTAGTTTCTTGATTAAAGTATGTTTACTGGAAGCGGAGGTACTTTTTGCAACTAAATTTTTATATTTTGGGGAGAAGTAGTCTGCGTGCAGAGCCTTGCTGTTTGGGAACGCCGGTGTGTGAATTCACTGTAAAGCAACATCTCATCAGGCAGGTATTCATAAAACAATAAATGAGACTGAAAACGGTCTATTATTTTCTGCCCCGGTCATTTTGATCTAAATTCCTGACTTTAATAACAGTTGCCTTCGGCACCCATTAATTATCATTCATGGCCAAACCACACCGATTGTTGCACATCAGCTGTTCACCTGAACTGTCCCTTTAAGTCCCAGGTGTCTCCAGAGGGACGATGTCCTGCAGCTTTCAGACGCGTCTCTGAAGCACATCACGAGCTCGTTAAGGACACTTGAGTGAAGACGGAGGTACTTCAGCCATTGAAGTTCAGGTGTGTTGGACTTGGGACACCTGGACAAGCTGCCGGACATCGTCCCCCAGGACTGGAGTTCGACGCCTCACCTCTGAAGTGTCCTTCTCAGACTCTGGAGGGGAATCAGTTGTTGGCTGAGTTTAGTGTTTATTCTGAATCTGAGACTGTAACAGAGTCTCGTCCTGCTAAAAATAACCCAGTGAAGACATCTGTTTGCACCGACCCGAAGAGAAGATCTTTGAAGCGCCGATGCTGATAACTGAGGGTCATTTCCTCGTGACGTCTGCTTTGTTCCTCTTGTTTTCACGGTGTGAATAGACTGCAGGTGTGTGCAGAGTGTGTTTCCTACAGAAAGAGGAAGACGGGATGAAGAGGCTGTTATTCCTTTGTTCTTCTATGTTCCAGTTATTATGTTCTTCACCAGGAGCCTGGAGAGACAGGTTCTCTCGGAGACCATCGGTGTTAAAGCACCACAGACTGAGCAGCACAACTGGGACCAGCTTCATGGTAACCGAGTCCGCTCCTAGAAACTGAGCAGATCTGGATCCCAAAAGGCCCTTCAAACGTGACGAGACCGAGAGCAGCAGCATTTATCTGGATCGGGCTTGATCCGCCCGTCGCTCTGCAGCAGCAGAGCTGGTTTCCTGTCAGCACGAAGACATTCGTCATATTTCAGTCCTTCCAGATGTTTAAACGCAGGTGCTCCTGCTGCGAACCCAACAGCAGCCTCAAAGCTTCCTGTTTTTAGGCAGAATATTCCAGAATGAAATCATTTCATATGAGATGAAGAGCAGCTCCACGTTCTGAGGAGCGTGGAGAGGATCCAGGCTGACGTCCAGCTGTAGACAGACAGGTGAAGAAGCATCTGCATGTCTCTCTTCTTGCCGTCTCTGGACCTCCTTTCTCATTTCTCTCCTTCCTTCCATTATCTTTCAATCTGTCTGTGTTTTTCTGATTGATACACTCATTTCACAAAGATTTCACGCTCCAGGAAACCCAAATGGACCCGCTCTCATGACAAACAGATCAATTTTTATAGACTTTAAAGTTGCTGGTCTTGAAAATTGTTTGACTACCTTCGGGACCCTGTGAACTGTGAGCTGGAGACGCACCACAGCGTGCTCGGCTGCTGAGCTGTCGTCATGAACCATTCATGAGTTCGCTGACATCCTTCAGCGCCGCGCCACCGTTCTGCACCACGACGAGATGAGCGAGAGGACCATGTGGCTTCACCTGAAAGTGTCGAAGCTTTGTGAGAAATGCTTGTAAAGTTCTGTGCGATGCGATTTATGATGTTGGAGGCAGCGACGTAAACAGCGGGTGGCCGAACCTCTGAGCGCTGATGTGTCCGCCTGCCTCTCCGGGATATCCCTGGCAGCCTGGCGGCCAGCTTTAGCCTGGTGGCTAACTGAGGAAACGCAGCTAAAAACTGAGCACACACACCAAAACACACATGAACAGGAGCAAACACTGACGGCATAATTAAAACACCGCTGCCTCCACCTGCAGAGAGCAGAGCCGCCGTGTTTCCAAAGGAGGGCTGTGATCACAGCATGGGGGGAGAGGCCTCCTGCCTCACCCTCCAACACCGTACATGCTTTTCATTATCTTCATCATCTCTCTGCTCCTCTTCAACATCTGCTGCAGTAATTGCAGCCAACAGGTTGTTAGAGAATGGGCTGTGAAGTTTCACACTTAAAAATTAACAGCAGTAATTTGGCTTATCAAGCCTGTCATAAGAGAAAAAAGTCATATTTTCATCATGTTATTCATTCCTTTATAAAGGTCACAGTTTCAAACTAAATATTTATTTAGTAAGCTAAATATTTAGTTTAAATATTTAGCTCCAAACTATTTAGTTTGAAGCCAAATTTTTAGCTCTGAGCTAGCTAAATGTTTAGCTTTGAGCTAGCTAGCTAAATGTTTAGCTAGAAAGCTAAACATTTAGTTTGAAGATAAATATTAGCTTGCTAAATAAATATTTAGCTTCAAACTAATTTAGCTTGCTAATCAAACAGTTTGAAACTGTGACATTTAGAAATGAATGAACATGAAAATATGACTGAAAAATTAACCCCATTTTTTCCTCTTATGACAGGCTAAATAACCCAAATTATCGCTGCTGGTCTTTGACTGTGTAACTTCACAAATGGCGCCACATAGTTAGGAGGCCTAGAGGCACCGTGCAGGGGACAGAAAGGATCCCTCTGCCTGCAGGGCTGTTTTATCTTCCCTCATCAACTCTCCAGATGTGGATTCAAGTTTGAGTTTTATTTTGATTTCCTGCTGAAAGAAAATATTTTCATTTAAAACCTGTTTTTTGACTCTGGGCAGCGCCATAAATCGGAGAAGAAACAGACTCATTCCTTCCCTGTTGGATGTCCAGATGTTGGCGAGAGCCTCAAAATACATCTGGACTGATAGAAGCAGGAAGTTCTCCTCACGTTTGACCCTCCAGGGACCGCAGAACCCAACCTGGTCCTTTTTCATAGTTCATATTTCTGCTGTTTTAATGCTAAAGGGTTGGGGTTGTATTTATTTATATAGCACGTCTCCAACAACTCGAGCTGCACAAAGTGCTTCACAAGAAAAAAGCAACCCAAACAAAGCTGTGGGATTTTCCAGGCATCCAGAGGTCTGGATCAAAGTTAGAAAGCTGCACACAGATATTCCTTCATTTCACACCACCTGTAACTTACAGTCTGAGCCTCTGGGTTCAGATGTTCTTCATTTCATAAAATGGCATATGAACCCTCTAGACGACAGCAGAACTGATGTATGGGTCTAAATCGAGCCCACCTTGCTGCTGTTAGATAGAAATAAAAATATTAGCTTAACAAAAATCTGTCTGAACAAACTTCAACCATTCCAACTCTCCACTTCATAAACTAGATGGTGTGTTTCTGGATAGAACAGGAGGGGCCAGCATGCCACAGTTGGGCCCCAGGGTCCTTCGTTTAGGTTGTTCTGGAGGATGTTGGGGGGTTAACAAATACCTCAACCTTTCTCTTAAAACAAAGTCCACATCCAGGGGTGGATCTTCTTCAGGTGCTTTTAATTTAAAAGTTATTGATTTGTCCTTCTGGAGCCCCTAAAAGCCTTAAAGTGGAACTAACCCCCCCGTCAAAATAAAACCCCGCCCCTTGACAAAATTTTAAAAGATGGCTTCAGACCCGAAGGCGGGGCTGTGATGTTAGACATTAACCAAAAATGGCCGTCCTCCTAAAATTCAAGTGGTTAATGAGAAATATGAAAACATACAACCTGAAGGGTGAGCATGCTAATGTTTATGCTTGTATCCACAGATACATTTCTTCCCAGTAATATGCTGCACTACGACAGTTACAGGAACCAGTAAAGCTTTCAGCAGCCAGAATACCTGATTGGATTCCAGAGAGCAACGACTCAACACTGATGCAGGGGACAGTAGTTGGAAGGACGATCTGCCTGCAGAGATGTCAACACCCCTCCTCAGCTGATGCTTTGCTCTCGTTTACCTTCGAGTTCGAATTGTTTCGGTTCATGTGGAGATCAATCCCGGAGGAGGAACAGAGCGCGAAATGATTTAAGGCTGCTGACGAGTAAAGGGAGGTTCTGAGCGGAAGATGGCCAACCTAATGGTCTGATAATGATAGGAAGCCCAGGAGCAGAAGGAAGCTGTGATGCAGGTTTGGTGGCCAGAAGAGGCAGGTGCAGAGTGCCGTGGTGGCCGCCTGTAGTCATCTAGGTCTAATCAGAGCAGGAAATGATGCGCTGCCCAGTTTGTCCAGTCCCAGATGGAGCTGGAAACAGGTGAGTCTGATTAATGAGGAAGCAGCTCAACACGTCTCTGGGAAACAGCAAACAGACATAATTCATACGTCAGAGGATGATTGTTCTCAGCTGGACAGGATGGAGCTCATTCAGTTTTAATCATTTCCAAAACAACGTCCCAGCTAACACGGAGGGACGTCTCCAGAGCGGAAAACAGAGCCGAACAGAAAGCTTCAGGTGTTTCCTGTCGGGTTTGTTGATTCTGATTTTATTCTAATTAGCGGCTTCATGAGTCGCCAACATGGCGGCCAGCAGCCCTGAAACTATTCCTGAGGTTTAGATTCGACAGCAAAGGCTGCAGAGAAGCAGGTCTGAGTCTCATCAGCAGATCCTCTCTGAGCCAGAAGGCTCCTGCAGCAGACAGCGTCCACCAGAAGCCAAGCTGAAGACACCTGGAGGTCTTCTTACCTTCATTTAACCTGAATTATACCATACTGGGGTTAGAGTTATAAATATGGAAATTGGGAAGTTTCCCATCTTTGCTACACAACCTGTTCTTCCCCTTTATTTCTGTTCTTACAGCTACAACCTGCTATGTTTACTGAGATGAACCAAAACAAAGTATTGACTAAATATGATGCAGAGCTTTCAATATTATTTACAAACAAGAATCTGAAGCGGGGGGCAGGGGGCGTTAGTTTTCAGCCCCCTTACTCTGACACCCAGAAATAAAAGGCAACTGCTACCATGTGCCTCAGAGGTTCTCTCGAGAACAACCAGCATCATGGAGAGCAGGGAACCCAGCAGCAGGTCAGGAGAACCTGGTGAGGGTTAGGTTCTAACTGGAGGTGGGACTCCCTTAAAACGTTGAATTGAGTTCATTTCAGGGTCTGTAATGATTTCATCTGATTTTAAATCGACAAAATCAGCAACATTTTCATTCCAAAAACCGCTAAATTACTGAATCAACAGCATCTGAGCTGAACAGCAGAGATGTTTCTAGTTTCTGATCTGCTCTTCAGGCTCTTCCAGCATCAGGTTGGAGCAAAGCTCATCTCTCCAGAGCTTCAGGAACCCTGATCATTCATGGAGCTTCTTTAGAAACGTGGACTGTGGACGCTGACGTTAGCGCTGCTGCTACATGGTTAGCATTGAGATGCTAGTCTAGGCTAGCATAGCTTCTCTGATAGGCCGACTGCTTTTAGCTCAACTTGAACACAACTGGAGTCTTTTCCAGCATCAGATCGGCTCTGGAAGCAGAAACTAACCCCCAGAGGAGCCGCTTCCATCGCTGCTGTTAGCGGATGTGCGTCAGGTTTACAGGCGTACCAGAAACGTGTGAATGCAAAGGTTTCGCTCAGAACTTCTGTATGTAAAAAAAAACCAAAAAAAAAAAAAAACCCAAACAAAAACAATTAAATGAAGTTAAAATTGATGTAATTAATTAATCAAGATGAATGCGTTAAAGTCCCAGCCATAGTTCTACAACAGCATCCCAGAGCTCTGATCCAGCCAACATCTGCACATGGAGACGGATGGAGCACCTGGAGACCGACCAGCACATGGTCGTCCACCTGGACTGACAGGACAGCATGGATCGGAGCACCATGGTGACTCTGGAGGAGCTGCAGGGATCCACAGCTCAGGCAGGAGAAAACATCCCAAACTTTCCTTTTGTGAGAGACATTTTCAGGCTTTCCCACCAGCACCATCCGTAGATATTAGCTCCACATCTCTCCCAGCGGGTCTTCATGTCATCCTCTGCTGTCTCACCTGTCAGGAGAAACGCACCAGCTCTAACTCAGTCAAAACAACAGAAAACATTGTTTTCGTTACAAAAACTAAAATCAGAAAAGTTTGTAAACTGAGAAACATTTTGATGATGATTTGAAATTTAATGGGTGCAGCATCCAAACCTCATGCACCAACAAGACGAGAGATTACATAGAAAACTGCTATTCAGACATGGTGAGCTGGGCCTGGAGGGCCTGGACGTTTATAGAGAACGCCTGCAAAGAAAAGCACATCAGTGAAAACAAGCAGTAAAAACAGGTCCGTGTTCGTTATTCTACGCTTTTTCTTTCAATGGCCTCATTTTTAAGGGAGAACAAAATAGGCGAGCATGAAAGGGCACAAAAATAGATCATGTTCAAGCAGCAGTCTGGGTCTGAATAATGGTTTCCCTGAACCTGCAGCACAGAATCAGCAGTTTGGGATGCTAACAAGATCCAGAGCCGTACACCTGCGAACAGGAAGTGGAGAAAACGGCATCCGAGCTGACCGCCAGCAGTCTGCGACGTCTGTCCCCATCGGAACCGGCCCGGGAGGTCCAGCAAGGGCAAACGATAACCCAGCTGTCGCAAACCGCCCTCAGCGGGACATCAGGGAGACAAGCCGGTCTGTGGGCGCCAGCGGCCAACGTGTCTCCTCCCGTCTGGCCGTCGCAGAGTGACGGAGGTGGGGAGGGGGGTCGAAGTCTCCCTGCCGCGGTCACGTCTCTGCTGCTGCTGCTAGTACTACTAGTACTGCTGCTAGTACTGCTGCTAGTGCTGCTAGTGCTGCTACTGTTGCTAGTACTGCTGCTAGTACTGCTGCTAGTGCTGCTGCTAGTACTGCTGCTAGTACTACTAGTACTGCTGCTAGTGCTGCTACTGTTGCTAGTACTGCTGCTAGTACTGCTAGTGCTGCTGCTAGTACTGCTGCTAGTGCTGCTGCTAGTACTGCTAGTGCTGCTGCTAGTACTGCTGCTAGTACTGCTAGTGCTGCTGCTAGTACTGCTGCTAGTGCTGCTGCTAGTACTGCTAGTGCTGCTAGTGCTGCTACTGTTGCTAGTGCTGCTGCTAGTGCTGCTAGTGCTGCTGCTAGTACTGCTAGTACTGCTGCTAGTACTGCTGCTAGTACTGCTAGTGCTGCTGCTAGTACTGCTGCTAGTGCTGCTAGTGCTGCTAGTGCTGCTACTGTTGCTAGTGCTGCTGCTAGTGCTGCTAGTGCTGCTACTGTTGCTAGTACTGCTGCTAGTACTGCTGCTAGTGCTGCTGCTAGTACTGCTGCTAGTACTACTAGTACTGCTGCTAGTGCTGCTAGTGCTGCTACTGTTGCTAGTACTGCTGCTAGTACTGCTAGTGCTGCTGCTAGTACTGCTGCTAGTGCTGCTGCTAGTACTGCTAGTGCTGCTGCTAGTACTGCTAGTGCTGCTGCTAGTACTACTAGTACTGCTGCTAGTACTGCTGCTAGTGCTGCTAGTGCTGCTACTGTTGCTAGTACTGCTGCTAGTACTGCTGCTAGTGCTGCTGCTAGTACTGCTGCTAGTACTACTAGTACTGCTGCTAGTGCTGCTACTGTTGCTAGTACTGCTGCTAGTACTACTAGTACTGCTGCTAGTGCTGCTAGTGCTGCTACTGTTGCTAGTACTGCTGCTAGTACTGCTGCTAGTGCTGCTGCTAGTACTGCTGCTAGTACTACTAGTACTGCTGCTAGTGCTGCTAGTGCTGCTACTGTTGCTAGTACTGCTGCTAGTACTGCTAGTGCTGCTGCTAGTACTGCTGCTAGTGCTGCTGCTAGTACTGCTAGTGCTGCTGCTAGTACTGCTAGTGCTGCTGCTAGTACTACTAGTACTGCTGCTAGTACTGCTGCTACTGCTAGTACTGCTGCTAGTGCTGCTGCTAGTGCTGCTACTGTTGCTAGTACTGCTGCTAGTACTACTAGTACTGCTGCTAGTACTGCTGCTACTGCTAGTACTGCTGCTAGTGCTGCTGCTAGTGCTGCTACTGTTGCTAGTACTGCTGCTAGTACTACTAGTACTGCTGCTAGTACTGCTGCTACTGCTAGTACTGCTGCTAGTGCTGCTGGTAGTGCTGCTACTGTTGCTAGTACTGCTGCTAGTACTACTAGTACTGCTGCTAGTACTGCTGCTACTGCTAGTACTGCTGCTAGTGCTGCTGCTAGTGCTGCTACTGTTGCTAGTACTGCTGCTAGTACTACTAGTACTGCTGCTAGTACTGCTGCTACTGCTAGTACTGCTGCTAGTGCTGCTGGTAGTGCTGCTACTGTTGCTAGTACTGCTGCTAGTACTACTAGTACTGCTGCTAGTACTGCTGCTAGTGCTGCTGCTAGTGCTGCTGCTAGTACTGCTGCTAGTACTGCTACTGCTGCTAGTGCTGCTGCTAGTACTGCTAGTACTGCTGCTAGTACTGCTGCTAGTGCTGCTAGTGCTGCTGCTAGTACTGCTGCTGCTGCTAGTACTGCTGCTAGTGCTGCTGCTAGTACTGCTAGTACTGCTGCTAGTACTGCTGCTAGTGCTGCTGGTAGTACTACTGCTGCTACTAGTACTGCTGCTAGTACTACTACTACTGCTGCTACTAGTACTACTGCTGCTACTAGTACTACTGCTGCTACTAGTACTACTAGTACTACTGCTGCTACTACTACTAGTACTACTGCTGCTACTAGTACTGCTGCTAGTACTACTACTAGTACTACTGCTGCTAGTCCTCTAACACATTCCGATCCAGCTCGGTTCTGCGCCACGGCTCCAGCGGTCGGGTCGGGCCTGATTTATGGAAGCTCACATTTGCTTGGGTCGTGACCCACCAGACTGGTTGATCTGTGGAAAACCAGATGTATCATAATTACCAGTATCTCCCAGTCTGATCTGATGGACCCCGGTGTCTGTGGGACATTCTGCCACCTGTCCATGTCCACTAGGGTTCACTAGTGCCTCGTTTCCACGGGTCGGGTCGGTGTTTTATGATCCGGCATATTCAGGAGAGCGTTTCCAGTTGGACTCTCGCTGGGCAAACTGGTTTAACCCAAACGCCTAACTCACTGGGATGTTTCTGCTTGTCAGCAGGGACGTTTTTCTGTCCCCCGATCAATGGACCGTGTTCCAGTAGCTCCGCCCTAACCGGACCGGACCGTTGTCCTATGGACCTACACCTGACGGAATGGTGCGAGTCGGTTCTATGGGCTGCTTTTACAGTCGACCGACCTGTACCGAACCGCACCGACCTGTACCGAACCGCACCGACCAGTACTGACCCGATCAGTGGAAGCAAGGCTTCAGACTGATCCCATCAGCAACAATACAGCTGCCATCCGCAAGGTGGCGCCAAACACACCGCAACAGAGAGAACAGTGAGTCAGATCCGCCTCTCAAACACCCAAGACTTGGACTCGGGGTTAAAACTGGAGACTGGACTTGGTTCAGGAAGACCTGGACTTGGTGAGTGACCAGGGCTGAGCAGGCCGATCTCCTGGCCCGGACCGCACCCGCGGAGCTGAAGCCAGGCCAGGAATATGATCAGGCCGCAGCTCGCACTGCTCTCTGCTGCCAATGATTTTCTGTCCGGTTTGGTGGATAATACAACTTCCATTATCTCCTGAAACTCAAGAGCTTAACCATAAACGACTTCTTCTCCAATCAATACGGTAATTTCATACAGGAATATATGGGGGGCAATGTCAGGTTTACTCCCAGGAGACGGCGGGGAAAGCAGACATCAGCAGCCGGATCGCTGCGGTCTGTTCCCCGCTGCCTCGGCGGGTTGAAGGACGACCGCGAGAGGGGCGAGGCTCTGCGGCCTGCCAGGAGGGAAGGGGTGGGCGGGTTCAGAAACGAGCTGGACCAGCGGCCGCTCCTCCAGGGTCACCTGTTCCCGCCGTTCTGCTGAGGCCGGGGGGGCCTGTCTGAGCCACGCCACCTGCTGATGGGCGGCAGAGCGCCGGCATGAAAAATAAAATTAAGACGTATTTACTGAAAGACTTGGTCTGGCTGAGGGTCAGGTCCTCCTGTCTCTGGAAACGACGACGCAGCAAAGCAGAAGCTGCTAATAGCGTTAAAATAACATCAAACTTTATTTTAGACATGAATTTATTGGTTGGTGTGACGCTGGCCGTTGGTTTGCTAACAGTAGCGTTAGCTTCTGCTAGCGTTAGCTTCTGCTAGCGTTAGCGCTGCGTGCTAGCTGTCAGCTCCGTGAGGACAGCTGCTCTGGTGTGGAACCGTATCATCGCATGAACAGTTTGCTGCGGTTTTGCCGTTTTTGTCCTGGAAGCACATGACCCAAACGCATCCGGTGACGTTCTTGGCGCTAGCGTTAGCTAACGGCCGTGTTTACAATACATGTTCATTCATTTTGTAGCATTTTCTGGCTCCACCATGTGACGAGTCGACCGTTGCTGACATCTTTTAATCAGTTTGGGAATAAAAAGTTTTTGTGCCGCTAGATTATCTATCCCAGCTATCAAACTACAAAAATGGCTGAACGGATGGAGTCAAAGAGGAGCCTGTGGAGCTACAATAACCAGGAATTCAGACCAAAACATTGCATTTTCACTTTATACTGACCACAACTGGTTGATTTAAATGTGAAAAGGAAGGACTTAAAAGCATGATATGTCCACTTTAAAGTATTTCAATGTAAACATAAAATTCCAGACAGGACTCCAGCGACATAACAAAAATATAAATATTTATTTCTTGTTTATTAAACACTATTAATTTTGCCTCCATAAAGGTTGTAATTTTAGGTTGTAGTTGAATATTTGGGTCAGCGCTCATGTTTAGAGACCCTGAGGGACCGGAGTGTCCACGAACACCAGACCTGGAAGCTTGGTGCTGCTCCGTCTCTGCTGACCCATGGGCTTCCTGGGTTTCCCTCTTCCTGACGGAGCTCTGTGACAAAGAAAGGAAAACAAGCCTGCAGCCTGCTGTGCAGCGCTTGGTGTGGAGGGCTGAGGCACTTTCGTTGATGCCAGCCAGGGAACCCGAGTGACTGATCTCCTGACTTTGCAGAACGAAGCCTGTTGTTTTCAGTCAGTGGCTTCAGGGGAAAGGGAGCAGAAAACCTCTGGGGTTGGGACCATAGCTGATCTACAACATGAGGTTAGAAACGACAGGCATAAACTGGACACATCCATCATTTCACCTGCTGAGCAGGAAATACTCAGGCCTCCATGCAAACAACATCTGAGTCATGTTGTTTGCATGACTCAGATGCAAACAACATTTCACCTTCCAACAGAAGACGTGTCATATTTGTCTCCGTGTCTAAAGGCTCGGTTAGATTACAGAGAAAGCAGTTTATCGCTGCAGTGAAGAAATCATTTTTATTTGTTTAGAACTGTGTTTTCTTTATTTAAAAAATGTTTTAAATAAAGGATCTGAGGGCCGACATCCAGAGAGGTCTGTTGTAAATCTGCTTCTACACAGTTTTAAATAGGATTTACAATTATAGAAAAAATATCTGGGTTTTTCTGTCAAGAAAATGTTATAGTGATTGTTCATTTGAATATAGCCCATTAAATCAACACATTTCATTATGATGCAAATTAGCAACATCAGTCATAATTGGTAGAACTGAATGTAGAGAAATGTTCCAGTCTCATGTATGTGGATGGTTTTATTGATGCTGCTACTGCTGAAACAGTGAAATATTTTCTGATCCATTATATCAGTGTTTTTAAAACAGCCTGATACTGTAATATCACAGCAGGATGTAGTTCCTACTCTGACACCTAGATGGCGACAGTGTGTTTCCAGTACCTTGTTTTGTGTGAAATACAGACCAACGAGGACAACGGTTACTTCAGGTATTTCTGATGTGAGCTCCTGCGAGGTAATTCTCAGTAATAACCATCTTCCCTGCAGTAGAACGATGTCAGACCAGCTGCAGAACTGAAGATGGTTGGCTCCTTGAGGATGCATGGTGGATCAGCTGGTAGCACTGCTGCCTTGCAGCATGATGGTCCTGGGTTTCAATCCCAACTTGGGGTCCTTCTGCATGGAGTTTGCATGTTCTTCCTGTGCTGCAGCGTTCCCAGCCGAGAAGCAGATCCGACCTTAAACCGAGCATGATATCTCCCAGACGCCATGATGAGCATCTGTCGCTGGGCTTCAGGCAGGCGTGGACGAGGAGCTCCTCACCACAGAGACGAGAGCCCGTCTCATCTGGCCCTCGATCTGAGCCCCCCCGTCCTGCCGCCTGCGTCTCTTTGTCCCCGGCTGTCTCCGGGGCAGCTTTCAGGCCTCTACAGCCACCCTCTCCTCTTTCATGAGACCTAATCAATACAGCCTGGAGCGCCGACGTGAAAAATGGTTTGAGGGAAACCGCAGAGGAGGACAGATGAAAGAGAGGCCCTCCGAGAAGGAACCGCTCTCGTCCTCCAGAACCTGACCCAGTAATGAAGGGACGGCACCCAGGAGCTGAAGCAGCTGTATTTCACCATCTGACCTCATCCACACACCTCCATAAAGCTCTAATTATGCTCAAAAACAAGGACATAACTCAGCGGATGGCAGACAGCACGAAGCTTACCGCCCGAACCTCTGGGCCAACAGAACCCTGCAGAACTTTTCTGGTCACTTCTGCTAATGAAGAAGAGTTGGCATGCACTCTTTGGTCCATTTTAATCTAGATTCATTTTCTGACAGCTCTCATTATGAGCGTTATTAAGCGGCTGTTGACCTGAGCAGCAGGTGGAATAAATCTCTTCATCATCAGGAGGCTGGAGGAGGAGGAGCAGGACGATGAAGAGCTGCGTTTAGCTCAAAAAACATCTGGAGGGATATCAGTCCAGTGTTTGTCTGGCCTGAGACCCTTCAGCTAATTAAAACAGCTAACAGTGCAGCTCAGATAGCCCAGTATTAATGTTAATTGATGCGTTTGCGGAACTAGAGCTCATTTATCACCGGCTGTTTTCACCTGAAATGTGGTCAATGTGAGTTTATTGGAAAACATTTAAAACATATAAACTTAAATTGATTAAAAAAAAAAAAAAAAAATGAGGTTAAAAATTAGATGTACATCGAAATATAGATAGTTATACATTAAAAAACAGAAAATAAATATATAAACCTATAAATGCGGTCTGCATATTAAGTTGTAGTTTTCACTGTGCTGTATTACTTTGTCACATCTCGTCCACCTGAGCAGGAAGTGAAAAACTCCTCAGGAGGCGCTTGTTTAAGAGAAAAATTAATTCATTTTATTATTATTTCTGAAGATAAATGAAAACATTTCAGGCCTGAGTGAAGTTATCATAATTCATCCTCGAAGGGGTCAGAACAGCACCAACCCTAAAATGGAAAAATACCTTGAAGATAACTTTAGCAGCTTCAGTTTGGCTCCTGAAAAGCAAAACGTGCTGAAGACAATGAAAGCTGAATCATGGTTTCCTCTGCACTGCAGCCAGAGCAGCTCAGCCATATTAGACAGGCTCCGAATGGAGAAGCCCTGCATGGCAACAAGAGCAGCACCAGTGACGTCCCCCGTTTCACCCGGAGCTAGAAGTCTGACCTCACCGTGGTTCGGGATCGCCATTAGAAGGAAAAAACTTCCCGTTCTTCATACCTGCTGACCCTCCTCAGGACTGAGTTAACGTTTTTTAGATTAAAAGACCCAAACGGTGCCCTGACTGCTGCTGATATCCCAGCAGAGGCTGCAACAGCTACATCATTTGTGTCTGACTGTGTCCAGCTGATACTTCGACTGGATCAACTCAGGCTTTCTGAAAGATCAGTGTTTTATGCCCAAGGTTTGTGGCTACTGTAACCATACCTGAAAATAACTGATCCTGCATGCAGATCCTGCATTCAGAGGCACAAACACCTCTTCAGCTTCTAGCAGTATATTTTGTGTGTTGCATTCTCCTTCCTGTTTCCATGTTTAGCTGATCTGAAGCCTTTTAACGACACGGTTCCAGAACATGGTTGAAAAACAAGCCCAGCGTTAACAGCCAAACATCATATTTCAGAGCCAGAAAACCTCACAATCCTGAGAAGATGAAACAACTTGTGAGAGCCACATCCCCGTCAGACACACGCTTCACTGACTGTCTATTGCTGTAAACAGAAAGCTGATTGTTTTGAATGTGGGGCCCCTTCTGGGCAGAAGAGAAAATAAGGGAGTGAGCACTCCTACTTTTCCCGCTGTGCAGGAAACCGGGGTTAGCTTGATGAAAGCAAACATATGAAGACGACAGACTGTCTCAGTTTAGTCTCGAGGATAAAACTCTTTAGCCTCAGTAGTTATTACTGCCCCCCCCTGCTTACCTACTCTCAAACTTAGCTGTGACCACGCCCCCTGGCGGCTCAGAGGCCTGCAGCAGACCCAGATCTCAGGGCTGAAGGCTCGGTTCTGCTGTGATCCACAGGAGGTGGAACGGCTCGCCTGCTGTGTGAGTCCATGTTAAAGTGTAACTAACCCCCTGTGAAGGCGCAACCCCGCCCCTGGCAAATGTTGAAAAACCCCACCAAAGTGGGCGGAGCCAGGAGACAGTATGGGGCGTGGCCACGTGTGGGGGTGAATGGAGGGGTAAGCGGGCTGTGGTCAGGGCAAGAGAAGCACTGTTCCAACTCGTCCACTTTGTCGCTATATTTACTTTTCAGACCCTCTGGCGACTTTTCTTCTGTGTTGTTGGAGACTTTGATTGCGACAGCAATGCTGCAGCCCTGCTCTGTTCTGAGCAAGCAGCGAGTGCTGCCGCGGCAAACCGCCTGCAGAGCCCTCACTCGGCTTGGTATTCCAACTCCTGACTCGCCACCAGGGGGCGTGTGTGAGTGAGAACATTCAACTGCTTAGGCACCGTTCGACCCAAAGAGGGCAGCACTGAGGCAGTTTTACCCCAAATATTGCAGAACGAAACAAATTTACATGAAAATATCAAAATTTGCACACAGAAACATAAAGACAGAACCCCAAATAACCTATTTAGACAGTTTATCAGCAAATAAAAAGTTGATTGGGGGCTAATTTGTGTCGAACTTTTACAACGGAAGGGAAAAAACAGAACGTCTCTGACCTGCAGGAGTGAAGGTTGTTGGTTCAGTTCCAGCTCCCTCCTCTGCCACATGCTGATGTGCCCCTGGGCAACATGTGGCTCTGAGCAGGAAGGGTCTCTGTTCATTTGTAGAAGCATCAGACAGACACTGCAGCGGGTCATGCTGGGCCAAACAGAACCAGAACATCAGAGATGACAGAGGTCACGATGAATGAATGACCTCAGGCCTTTTCCTCCGTAATCCTCAAACATCCCCAACCTTTGATCAGTTTTGTCTCTGGACGCCCCCCCTGTGTCCTCTCTGTCTCCTCCATTGACACCAGCTGATGATGGACGACTCCTCCGCTGGAGGACTTTCTGGATCTGACAGCTTGTCACGGATTAGTCTTAAATGAGAAGTTATATTTCAGCCACATGTCATCGTGCTGCTTTTTTAATACGTTCTATTGACCTTGCTTTGAAGATGCAGCGTCTTTATTCCTCCATCCCTCCATCACACACCTTTATTCGTCTCCTCTATCTCTCCTCTGACGCCGCGGCCCATTCAATTAGCCATCTGCCGGCCCGGTCGACAGCAGCAGGGTTGATGGTGCCGACCTCTGGGATCAGGACAGCAGAGTGGTTCAGCAATCAGCCGCCTTGATTACTCCCTGAACCACTGCAGAGCAGCACATTTACCCAGAGTTCCTGCTGCAGCCGGGAAGCTGTTCGCCCGCATATGTGATGTTTTCAACCTGAAGTCTTTGAACGAATTCCCTTCAGGTGGAAAAGAAATAAAATCACAGCATGTTAAACATATTCAGCATAAATCAGTTTATGTCCCAAAGTCACAACGAAGCTGGAGATCTTGTTTGCTTTACATGTTAGGAGCAAATTATGATCAATCCATAAAGTTACTGTTATGATGGTCCAGATTATGTTCCCTACTAGGCACTGGTCAGTATGACACCCTACCACACCATCCTTCACTGATATAAAACAAGACACGGACGACCAAAGTGCTCTACAGCAGAAACATCAAAAACCAATGAGAACATAGATGACAGTGTCACTTACCCACTGGTTTAAAGGCCACCGAATAAAAATGAGTTTTCAACCTGGATTTAAAGACCGGCACCGAAGCAGCTCATCCAGTGAAGAGGAAGACCGGTCCACTGATTTAGAGCCGCAGCTGAGAAGGCTCGTCTACTCCAAGTTTCAGCTGGGATTCAAGGAATGAGAGCAGCAGCTGGCCAGCTGACCAGTCTGAACGAGGGGGGTCGTAGGCCTAAAGCAGATTGAACAGATAAAGGATACAGCCCTGAGGGACGCCTCACAGGGCCCGAGCACAGAGCCCTGAGGGACGCCTCACAGGGCCCGAGCACAGAGCCCTGAGGGACGCCTCACAGGGCCCGAGGACAGAGCCCTGAGGGACGCCTCACAGGGCCCGAGCACAGAGCCCTGAGGGACGCCTCACAGGGCCCGAGCACAGAGCCCTGAGGGACGCCTCACAGGGCCCGAGCACAGAGCCCTGAGGGACGCCTCACAGGGCCCGAGGACAGAGCCCTGAGGGACGCCTCACAGGGCCCGAGCACAGAGCCCTGAGGGACGCCTCACAGGGCCCGAGGACAGAGCCCTGAGGGACGCCTCACAGGGCCCGAGGACAGAGCCCTGAGGGACGCCTCACAGGGCCCGAGCACAGAGCCCTGAGGGACGCCTCACAGGGCCCGAGCACAGAGCCCTGAGGGACGCCTCACAGGGCCCGAGCACAGAGCCCTGAAAGTGTTTCATGAGTGAAACACACTCAGCTCTGCTGCTCAACTCACAAAAACATTTTTCTTGCAGATGAAGAACCATTTAAAGGGTTGGAAGGCCTTCTGCTGAGAAGAGTTGGTGCATGGAAAAACTCAGACCTCAGTGTTTGAGCTCCGTTTATAATAAACACTAAGGTGTTCATTTTCAAGTGCAGAACTTTCTACCATGTCACCATTCATCTCTTCATTGACGTTAGCTGATATTAGCCCAGGCAGCTAGCAGTGCTAGCTTAGCAGCTGTAGCTTTAAAACAGCAGTGATGCTGAATCTGCAAACTGCAGCAGCCTCTTTCAGCCTGCTGACCTGCAGTGCGCAGCAACAGGTGGGGGAATTCCTGGCTCATCTGGATATTATATCAGGCTCCTCCTGCTACTTTCATCGCAAGCTCTAACTAGTCGTGTTTCCATCGTTTTTGGGGTTTTCCTTTATTTTCCGCAGGAGAACAAAGGAGATGTTGGAGCTGGAGCGACGGGTCGGTCCGTTCCGACAGACATGGAGGCAAAGCGGTTCTGCCAGGTCCAAACTGACCGAGCTCCTCCTGCCTTGTTGTAAGCAGCAGAACGAGGAGCAGTCAGTCTGACGGGACGCTAGCGAGCCATCGAGCGAACGGAACCGCCTGCTGTGGGGTGCAGGGGCAGCGTCGCTTCCTCTGAGCTGCTGAGAGAAGGTCTGAGAGATGCTGGGGAGCAGAGCGACTCGCCTGCTTGAGTCAGTATAATCATCATGCAGAGCTCCAGCTTTGAGAAGAGCGATTTAAATAAATCCCATTATCAACACGCGGAGGCAGATTTAACATCAGAGACGGGCGGCTAACAGAGATGGAAAACAAAGACCAAGAGGTGGAACGGGCCGAGGAGTTATCAGAACAGAACAGAACCAATTTCCATTCTTCAGCTCGGCCGGACCAGCTGAGGATGCAGAACAGAGCCGGGGTCACCTTGCTGCCGCTCTCCATCCCAGATTAGGAGCACTTATGGATTCATGACATGCATGGAGAAGATGTGCCAACTCAGAAAACAGGACGCTTCCGCACAGGCTGTCCCATTAAAACCACCAACCGCCACTCATTTTACTGGGATTCTATGAAGCAGAAGAGCCTCACTCTGCAGCGGGAGGAAAGGATTCACCGTTTCAGATTTGATTCAGATCTGAGAAGTGTGGCGTGCACCTGTCTGCAGTCTTCCTGGATCAACAGCAGACTCTGGCTGCAGGTCGTTGGGGCTTCGTGTCCACAAGCGCCGCAGGGCAGCTCAAGGTACCGCAGGGTGCTCGCCATCCTTCCACTGGACCCAGAACCAAACCGAGAACCCACAAGCTTGGCAGCACTGGCACCCCGTCCTCACACCCGCAGCAGCTGCATCACTGCCTCTAAGCTGCAGCCATGGAGAAATCGATAAATGCATTCCTGCTTCTGTGTGCAGTTCAAAACGCAGGCAGAAGCAAGTCCTCCACGAAACAGCCAGGCACCACCTCCACCAGTTCACACTGGGAGCTGGTGGAGGTGTCTGGTGCAGGTCAACCAGGCGCCCCGGCGGCGCCAGCTCCTGCACAGCCGAGACCGAAACGGGCCAACAGAACCTCAGACCTCAGGGCCAGAAAGAGTCCATTTCAGCGAGAGGAACAGGAGAGCAGCAAGAGGAGGTGGAGGAAGAACTAAATCCTCCATCGACCCAAAGACCCGTGTCTGCAGCTCACTCTGGGGGCCCAAGGTGTCCCCAGCTCAGCAGAGACGCAGTCTGGGTCTGTATGACATCACTGTCCATCACGTTCTGGGTCGTCTAGAATCAGAGGACGGCACAGACAGCCGGGGTTTTCTTCTCTCTTGTATTTTCAACTGTGGTTGTGCAAAGTAGTTCTGAGGAGTCAGTATTTTACCTCAGCAGCCTTTATTTCTGTTAGTAACGATGAGTTTCTGCTTCCAGCACATCGAAGATCAGAATGTGACGCTACGAACGTGGGTTTAATGAAAACTGTGCTGAGAAATGAGCCTCATCAGAACCAGATTCTGATTCACTGGCCGTGACTGCAGATCCTCAGAACAGAACCTTTAGAGCAATAAATTTATCACGAAAACTTTTCAGAAAGTTTGAACAAATCTTAAATAATGAATTTCTAAATACTTCCATCAGTTTTATTTATCTAAAAAGTATTTTCTATCCAAGCTTAACCACTTAATGTGGACTGGTTGATTTACTCAGCACATCTTTACTCCTGTAGTTCTTCTGTGCATCAGTAAAAAGCTGTTTATTACTGGGAAAATATTATTAGATGCGATTTTTTTCTGGGCATTTCCAGAGCAGCAGACAGCAAAGCAACAGCAGCCAAGACTGAAGCTGTTCCACTGCTGGAGAAGATCGTGTTCAGTTCATGCCGTTTATCTTCAGCAGTCGCTAATTACTCCCAAAGCTGCTGCACGGTATCGTACTGCAGACGAAGGCGTGTCTAAAAACCGTTTCTTCATGTGAAAACATGAGGAAAAGACGGAAGTCTTGTGTCTGAAGAACGTGAACTTCATAACGGCCGACCGTCAAGGAGCGCCCCCTGGTGGTCAGATGATCATTAGCTGGATTAATCAGATTGGGGTCTTCCCTGGAACCACTTCAAGCAATCAGCATGCTGAGGTCAGGGAACCTTCATCAGTGCAGACAGAGCGTCAGCATAGCGTAGCATGAGAGGAAGCAACATTAGGCCTTTGTGCACCGCAGTCCCTGGCAAAAAACTGATTAGCTCCACACCTCAAACCTGCTTCGGTGTCTAATAAGCAATTAAATATGAATATTTACTAGAGGGCCTTAGTGCAGTCTCTAATATTACAAATCCTTTTTGAACCTTTTAACTTGGCATCCTGTACACATTTTAACCTGTAAATAGTCCTTTTTTTTTGTATCCTAGTAAACTTAAATCACTGTCAGAAATACGACTTTGAATTATGAATAAACTTAACGGCGTCAACAGAAAATGTTCCGGTTCTGAAATCTGGTGAGAATCAGATTAATTTTTACCATAACATCAAAGTCAGAAATCACTTCATGAACCTATTCATGTCTGAGTTCATTAGCGCCTGGTTCTAGTATCTTGAGGGGTTAATTAGCTATTATGCTAGCTCGTTACCATGGCAGCTGAGACAAAAACGGTTCAGAGAAGAAGAAGAAACATTAAGTTTGACAAAACTCACAGATGCTCTAAGAAAGGCTGCATCTCCCCAACATTAGACCCAATTTAGCAGATTTCCTGCATGTGAATGAGGCTGAGAGACGCTGTGAAAGGAGGAGAAACCTTCATTCAACGCAGTAATTAGAGATTCAGGGAGATGTTTGCTAGCTGACGAGGGTCACCCACAGAGAGACTGAAACGCCGTCTAAATGTCAGCAGGGAAGCTGAAGCGTTCGCCTCTGGGACATCGTGTCTTTGTCAGACGAACGTGGCTCACAGAAGGAGACAGATGAAGAGTTAAAACTCCCAGATTTATGAGAGCTCTGCAGAGCAAAAAGAGACTAATCTTCATTTGTTTGTGTTGATTTCTCTTGATTAGACGAAGTTTCCTGCCTTATCGCGGCTCCAGCCTGCAGCTTGAAGCTATCAGAGCAGATCAGCAGCTGCTGAAGGCCGCACGAAGGCTGGCCAGGCTAACCTGACGCCACGGTGGCCCTCTGTGCTCCACGACGACGCTCAGGGCCCCCAGGAGCCGGCTCCTTCAGACACAGACAGCCATTCAATCACTCAGCTGTTTATGGTCTGGGCAGCAAATTGGTTTCTATTAATATCCTGTTTTCCTTCCAATCTATTAGTTTTCATTTTGGCAAACATTTTATGGACCTCCGTCTTCCTGCCGCTATGCAACATTAACAGAAAAACCCATTAAGCAATTTCATTTATTGACTAATGATTACATTTTGCAGATGAACGTGAGTGGGAGTAGCATCCAGGCGGCACTGCCATTAACTGTCTGAATTAAAGGGGTCATCCCACTAATTTCAGCACAAACATCACGAATAAACATAAACAATAGAAAATAAACTAATATCTAAAATGTTGATGAGTTTGGACAGAAACAGGTTTTTATTCTGCTTCCTGGGCCAGCAGCCATACCATATATGGCCAGTGACATCACAGGGTGAACCACTGAGACCAGTGGTGCTAACCGTTTCCATGACAACGGGTGTAACAAACCAGCAGGGAGACCTGCAAAGATGGCCCGTTATCTGTAAAGTTACACAGTAAGAAATTAACAGCAATAGTTTGGCTTATTTAGTCTTATTTAATTATTTGCTAATTAAATATTTAGCAAGAAGCTAAACATTTAGTTAGCTAGCTAAATATTTGGCTAGCTATCTGTTTGGAAAATAACCATTTGTTTGAAAATGAAATGTTTATCTTGGAAATTAAATGTTTAGTATGGAAAATAATTATTTAGTTTGGAAAATATTTATGTAAACTAAATATTTAAATGTGAATGAAATATTTAGTTTGGAAATGTATGAATAACTTGGTGAAAATATGACGATGAAATGTGAACCCCCATTTTTTTCAATCTATGACCCAAATTATTGCTGTTCCTTTTTCACAGTGGAGCTTTACAAATGGCAGCCCACATGCAGACTGCTTCAACAAACACCTTACATGTCAAATAAAACCAGCAGATTTTAAGTCGCGACAGATTCCTCACACCAGAACACGGGTCCAGTTCATATCCAGAACCAACAGAACCAGAACACGGCCTCCTGTCTGTGACCAGGCAGCAGCGTCGGACTGTGAGAAAGCAGTTTCCATCGTTTCTCCTTTAAACTGGGAGCCGTGAGCAGTGAACCTGTTGGCTTTATGTTCTGTCCTGTTTACTGGCATATCTGGCTTTTTATTGGGACCTTTTATTAGATTCTTAACAGAACAAACAAGCTCTCGATCTTTTTACGCTTGTTTGGTTGTCCTGTTTTTACCTCGTTGCAACCAGGGAATAAAAGCCGTTCGGATCCATCTGGGTTCGGAGCCCTCACCGCTCTGCTTCATCAGCCGCTCTTCTGCTCTCGTATCACTTTATTTATTCAGGTTATGAATAAAACTGTTCATCTTCTGGGCAGAAATACTCCGACGCACCGATGAGATCTGGGCGTTGAGCTGCTCCTCATCATCACCAGACAGTGAAGGTCATGTTGCTTCCCGACTCCCAACACGTTCATGCAAATGTAAAGCTGCGCGCCGCATGCAGACGCTCCATCAGCTCCTGGTAAATGTGATTTATGAGAAGTGACAACAGCATCAGTGTTTTTAATTATTAATAGGAGAGAGAGAGGAGTCATCCCTCCATCCTGCCTCGGAGGCAGCGGCGTGATTCATGGTGACGGAGCCCCTTCTGCTCGATCCGGTGACACTGAGCCACCTTACAGGAAGATCCTACATCGATGGCTGTCGCTGACCTCTGACCCCAGTTGATCAGCAGCAGCTGCAGAATAAAACATTAAAAAGTTTCATGGACTCGGTTCCTGTAAAACTCAACCGATCCTTTCTGGTTTCCGGCTATAAAATCCGACTGGAAATGCGAGTCTGCACACTGCGATCATCTCTGGAGGCATCTGCCAGGCGACACGGGGAGCCGACGGCGCGGCGTTCCAGTCTGTCTTAATGGCAACCCTCCTGGGAGGAAACCCGGGGCCCTGAAACCTTCGCGCCGCTCGGTTTGCAGGGCCCTGAACAAATTAGTAATGGCTGGAAGGTGTCTTCCAAGCAGAGGTCGTCCAGCTGCTCCTGTTACGAGACCATGATCACTGACATCATCATCCACTGCTGTTTAGTGTTTTCAGTTGCTTATTATTGCCATTAATGTCTTTCCGTACCGGATGCGTGTGTGTCGGGTTTCTAGGTTCTGCAGACCCAGACCCACTTTCTGAGCTGTCTCGGTCCGCTTCCTGGTGCCGTTCTGGTGTGAATCCAGACCGGCCTCGACCCGAACCAACGTCTTTTTGGACTCATGAGCCACCGTAGCTGGGCATCATGGTTGAACTGAGCCCTTCGGTGTTGCCGCCGCCGCCGCCGTCAGCAGGTTGAGGGTCAGGAGACGCAGAGCATCTCGCCTCGTTCAGGCTGCAACACGCTCCTGACTTCCATGTTTGTTTACTTCCTGGTTCAGCTCTCTGTCCCGCCCCCTGTCATTCCTGTCCAATGGCAGCAAAGATCACCACCTGCATGGCCTTATATACCAGTTACAGTCCGTGGTAGAAAGCTGAATATGAAGGCAAACGGGAAAAATAAAATCTTTTGGTCCGGACCCAACCAGCAGACCGGAGGAGTTTCCTGGTGGGAACGCAGCCTCTGATTGGTTCTGGACGTTTCCGTCCGTTCCTGCTTCCCCCGACGAGTCCCGCCTGGTTCTCACCACCTTCACGCTGCGCTCCAGTTAAAGTCGGAGCTCAGAGCTGGCTTTGACGGCTCACCTGAGGTAACGCAGGTCAACGCAGTCGGAAAGGTCTCGATTCCAACATGGCGACGCCCAAACATCTTCCCAACCTCGTTTCGAGCTTTAGTTTCCATCAGCAAACACCAGTATGGGCTCAGAAGGTGCAGCTTTGCTTGTGGGACCAGGTGTCCCTCAGGGACACGTGTCTGGCCTTTTGACGGTCAGCATCGTCTGCTCCGGGTTTCAGAAGCCTGGAGGTCCTGGACTTCAGAACCGGGTCATGAATGCTTGAAGACATGAAGCTTCATGCTAACACGCTGCGCACACAGAGTCCAATGGAAAAATGAATCAGTCAGTATTTTTGCTTCAGGTCTTCCTAATTTGTATTAAATGCTTTAATAAACCAAATTAAAATTAATAACTTTATCAGGTTTTCCAACATGACTTCCAATCAGCAACAGATTTATATATTTATATAAGTTTTATTCATAAGAGTAGTGATTTCTAATAGCTGCTGAGCCTCTGTTACACACCGAGGAGATCAGCTAATAATTGGACTAATTTCATATTTATAGGATTTTTCCAGCTACTGAAATGAATTTAACTCCAGAAAAGGTTTCAGTGAAAGAATCTGGTTCAGTCAGACTGGAAGGTGATAAAGTTTGGGACTCATCATCTGAGTAAGTAATAAAGAACTAGGACTTGTGTTCTGATTGTTGCAGCTGGTAATATTTTGTTCATGTTATTGAAAAACTCAGTAAAGTTTGAGCTGAGCTGCTAAGTTGAGCTTTTCTGGTGTTTAAAGGGAGTTTTATTGCGAGGTTCTGTTCAGACTCTCTAAGCAGTTAATATCTCACCTGCAGTAGGAAACGATCCTGTTGTCGTTATGACCAGTAGATCCAGGTTACTTGGAGCGTGACGCTCACGGCGAGTCTGAAGGTACGGCAGCCGACAGAGCAAACCAGATGCAAACACATGAATGATGCAAAATCCAAAACACACAATTACAAACAAAACAAAACTGCAGTCACATTTCATAGCAGCAAAAACATCAAGTAAAAAACGCTGCAAACTCGCTGCAGAAACATAAGTCCTCCAGACCACTAGGGGGAGTCTGGAGCAGGTAATATTACCGACCAAAATATGTCAAAGAAATTAAGTATATCGCACCTTTTCTTTCTTCCTCCAACTTCTACTTTACTGAGGGTCTGGTTCCGTATGATTTAGTGGACGACTCCCCCTAGTGGTGTGGAGGACTTCTGTTTTGTTGAAGCCAGTTTGCGGCGTTTTATTCTTGCTGCTGTTTTTCCTGTTTGCTTTTTCCTGTGGTTGCAGCTTTTTTCTGCATTTCATTTTTTGTGTTTGGATGTTTCTGCAGCTTGTTTCGCTGTTTGCTGTGTGTTGAGGGAGACCAGGACAGAGTGGACCTCAACCAGGGGTGGGTCGTAACTAGTACCTTTACCGTTACTTGAGGAACTTTTTGGAAAAACAGCTACGTTTAGAAGAAGTTTTACTACATCGTACTTTTTACTTAAGTAAAATCATGAAGTATCACTGCTCTTACTGGACTAAAATTTCTGGATGCTTGACTGACTGAGGAACTTCACTGAATGAAGAACAAACATGTTTCAGCCAAAATCGGCCCAGATGCAGACCTCCGGTTAATGTCAACGTGAGACGTCTTGTTTGTTCACAGTCTGTGTTGTCCTGACGTTCGCTTCTATCTGCTGAGCCTGTTGGACCGTCTGGAGATCAAGACGATACAGTAAGCATCAGACGTGGTCACTGGCAGGACCACCCTCATGATGAGGTTCTGATGGCGGCTGAATCCCGACCCGGTACCGACTCCACCGATTCAGCCCTCAGAGATGATCACCCTGACGTCGGGTTGCTGGAGCAGAGGGAAGAGGAGCCCTCCGGCTCTCTGAGGACGTCTCTCTAAACTCTCTGATCGGATCTGGTCTTCAGCTGAGACCAGAGGAGCTCCAGGAGCCGCAAACTGGACTCAGGTCGGGGTAGAACATCTCCTGATTGAAGCCGAGGTGAAAAATGACTGGATCGGGGGCTGCACGCTGCTGCGGCTGGTTGGTCTGCATGGAGGTTGCATGTTCTCTCTGGGTACTCCTGCTTCCTCCCACAGCCTAAAAACATGACTGTTGTTTAACCGTCCCTTAGGGAGGAGTGTCTTCAAGGCTGGCTGTCCAGGGTGGACCCCGCCTCTCGTCCAATGACTGCTGGAGATTTATTATGTTTGTGAGGTCTTGCCGTACTCCATTCATTTCTCATGGTCATTATTGTTAGTAAGGTGTTGCCATACAGGTTCGTTCCTTGGTGTTTAACTTCTGGATCTGAGTCTGAGATCAGCTGCTCCCCGGTCGCTCCCAGTTCCTGGTCGCTCCCAGTCCCCGGCACCTCCCAGTCCCCGGTCGCTCCCAGTCCCCGGTCGCTCCCAGTCCCCGGCACCTCCCAGTCCCCGGCACCTCCCAGTCCCCGGTCGCTCCCAGTCCCCGGTCGCTCCCAGTCCCCGGCCGCTCCCAGTCCCCGGCTGCTCCCCGGCCGCTCCCAGTCCCCGGCCGCTCCCAGTTCCCGGTCGCTCCCAGTCCCCGGCCGCTCCCAGTCCCCGGCCGCTCCCCGCCGCTCCCAGTCCCCGGCCGCTCCCAGTCCCCAGTTGCTCCCCGTCCCCGGCCGCTCCCAGTCCCCAGCTGCTCCCAGTCCCCGGCACCTCCCAGTCCCCGGCACCTCCCAGTCCCCGGCCGCTCCCAGTCCCCGGCACCTCCCAGTCCCCGGCCGCTCCCAGTCCCCGGTCGCTCCCAGTCCCCGGCCGCTCCCAGTCCCCGGCCGCTCCCAGTCCCCGGCCGCTCCCAGTTCCCGGTCGCTCCCAGTCCCCGGTCGCTCCCAGTCCCCGGCCGCTCCCAGTCCCCGGCCGCTCCCAGTCCCCGGCCGCTCCCCGGCCGCTCCCAGTCCCCGGCCGCTCCCAGTCCCCGGCACCTCCCAGTCCCCGGCCGCTCCCAGTCCCCGGCAGCTCCCAGTCCCCGGCCGCTCCCAGTCCCCGGCTGCTCCCCGTCGCTCCCAGTCCCCAGCTGCTCCCAGTCCCCAGCACCTCCCAGTCCCCGGCCGCTCCCAGTCCCCGGCAGCTCCCAGTCCCCAGCTGCTCCCAGTCCCCTGCCGCTCCCCGGCCGCTCCCAGTCCCCAGTTGCTCCCCGTCCCCGGCCGCTCCCAGTCCCCGGCAGCTCCCAGTCCCCGGCCGCTCCCAGTCCCCGGCCGCTCCCAGTCCCCAGCCGCTCCCAGTCCCCGGCACCTCCCAGTCCCCGGCCGCTCCCAGTCCCCGGCCGCTCCCAGTCCCCGGCCGCTCCCAGTCCCCGGCCGCTCCCAGTCCCCGGCACCTCCCAGTCCCCGGCCGCTCCCAGTCCCCGGCTGCTCCCCGTCGCTCCCAGTCCCCAGCTGCTCCCAGTCCCCAGCACCTCCCAGTCCCCGGCCGCTCCCAGTCCCCGGCTGCTCCCCGTCGCTCCCAGTCCCCAGCTGCTCCCAGTCCCCAGCTGCTCCCAGTCCCCGGCCGCTCCCAGTCCCCAGCTGCTCCCCGGCCGCTCCCCGTCCCCGGCCGCTCCCAGTCCCCGGCCGCTCCCAGTCCCCGGTCGCTCCCAGTCCCCGGCCGCTCCCAGTCCCCAGCTGCTCCCCGGCCGCTCCCCGTCCCCGGCCGCTCCCAGTCCCCAGCTGCTCCCAGTCCCCGGCCGCTCCCAGTCCCCGGCCGCTCCCAGTCCCCGGCTGCTCCCCGGCCGCTCCCAGTCCCCGGCCGCTCCCAGTCCCCAGCTGCTCCCAGTCCCCAGCACCTCCCAGTCCCCGGCCGCTCCCAGTCCCCGGCTGCTCCCCGTCGCTCCCAGTCCCCGTCGCTCCCAGTCCCCGGCCGCTCCCAGTCCCCGGCTGCTCCCCGTCGCTCCCAGTCCCCGTCGCTCCCAGTCCCCGGCCGCTCCCAGTCCCCGGCTGCTCCCCGTCGCTCCCAGTCCCCAGCTGCTCCCAGTCCCCAGCACCTCCCAGTCCCCGGCTGCTCCCCGTCGCTCCCAGTCCCCTGCCGCTCCCCGGCCGCTCCCAGTCCCCAGTTGCTCCCAGTCCCCTGCCGCTCCCCGGCCGCTCCCAGTCCCCAGTTGCTCCCCGTCCCCGGCCGCTCCCAGTCCCCAGCTGCTCCCCGTCGCTCCCAGTCCCCGGCCGCTCCCAGTCCCCGGCAGCTCCCAGTCCCCAGCTGCTCCCAGTCCCCTGCCGCTCCCCGGCCGCTCCCAGTCCCCAGTTGCTCCCCGTCCCCGGCCGCTCCCAGTCCCCGGCAGCTCCCAGTCCCCGGCCGCTCCCAGTCCCCAGTTGCTCCCCGTCCCCGGCCGCTCCCAGTCCCCGGCAGCTCCCAGTCCCCGGCCGCTCCCAGTCCCCGGCCGCTCCCAGTCCCCGGCACCTCCCAGTCCCCGGCCGCTCCCAGTCCCCGGCTGCTCCCAGTCCCCGGCCGCTCCCAGTCCCCGGCCGCTCCCAGTCCCCGGCACCTCCCAGTCCCCGGCCGCTCCCAGTCCCCGGCCGCTCCCAGTCCCCGGCTGCTCCCCGTCGCTCCCAGTCCCCAGCTGCTCCCAGTCCCCAGCACCTCCCAGTCCCCGGCCGCTCCCAGTCCCCTGCCGCTCCCCGGCCGCTCCCAGTCCCCAGCTGCTCCCAGTCCCCAGCTGCTCCCAGTCCCCGGCTGCTCCCCGGCTGCTCCCAGTCCCCAGCTGCTCCCCGGCCGCTCCCAGTCCCCAGCACCTCCCAGTCCCCGGCCGCTCCCAGTCCCCGGCCGCTCCCAGTCCCCGGCACCTCCCAGTCCCCGGCCGCTCCCAGTCCCCGGCCGCTCCCAGTCCCCAGTTGCTCCCCGTCCCCGGCCGCTCCCAGTCCCCAGCTGCTCCCCGGCCGCTCCCAGTCCCCAGCACCTCCCAGTCCCCAGCTGCTCCCAGTCCCCGGCTGCTCCCCGGCTGCTCCCAGTCCCCAGCTGCTCCCCGGCCGCTCCCAGTCCCCAGCAGCTCCCAGTCCCCGGCAGCTCCCAGTCCCCGGCCGCTCCCAGTCCCCGGCCGCTCCCAGTCCCCAGCACCTCCCAGTCCCCAGCTGCTCCCAGTCCCCGGCTGCTCCCCGTCGCTCCCAGTCCCCGTCGCTCCCAGTCCCCGGCCGCTCCCAGTCCCCAGCACCTCCCAGTCCCCGGCCGCTCCCAGTCCCCGGCTGCTCCCCGTCGCTCCCAGTCCCCTGCCGCTCCCCGGCCGCTCCCAGTCCCCAGTTGCTCCCAGTCCCCTGCCGCTCCCCGGCCGCTCCCAGTCCCCAGTTGCTCCCCGTCCCCGGCCGCTCCCAGTCCCCAGCTGCTCCCCGTCGCTCCCAGTCCCCGGCAGCTCCCAGTCCCCAGCTGCTCCCAGTCCCCTGCCGCTCCCCGGCCGCTCCCAGTCCCCAGTTGCTCCCCGTCCCCGGCCGCTCCCAGTCCCCGGCAGCTCCCAGTCCCCGGCCGCTCCCAGTCCCCAGTTGCTCCCCGTCCCCGGCCGCTCCCAGTCCCCGGCAGCTCCCAGTCCCCGGCCGCTCCCAGTCCCCGGCCGCTCCCAGTCCCCGGCACCTCCCAGTCCCCGGCCGCTCCCAGTCCCCGGCAGCTCCCAGTCCCCGGCCGCTCCCAGTCCCCAGCTGCTCCCAGTCCCCGGCACCTCCCAGTCCCCGGCCGCTCCCAGTCCCAGTCCGCTCCCAGTCCCCGGCCGCTCCCAGTCCCCGGCTGCTCCCAGTCCCCGGCCGCTCCCAGTCCCCGGCTGCTCCCAGTCCCCGGCACCTCCCAGTCCCCGGCCGCTCCCAGTCCCCGGCCGCTCCCAGTCCCCGGCTGCTCCCCGTCGCTCCCAGTCCCCAGCTGCTCCCAGTCCCCAGCACCTCCCAGTCCCCGGCCGCTCCCAGTCCCCTGCCGCTCCCCGGCCGCTCCCAGTCCCCAGCTGCTCCCAGTCCCCAGCTGCTCCCAGTCCCCGGCTGCTCCCCGGCTGCTCCCAGTCCCCAGCTGCTCCCCGGCCGCTCCCAGTCCCCAGCACCTCCCAGTCCCCGGCCGCTCCCAGTCCCCGGCCGCTCCCAGTCCCCGGCACCTCCCAGTCCCCGGCCGCTCCCAGTCCCCGGCCGCTCCCAGTCCCCAGTTGCTCCCCGTCCCCGGCCGCTCCCAGTCCCCAGCTGCTCCCCGGCCGCTCCCAGTCCCCAGCACCTCCCAGTCCCCAGCTGCTCCCAGTCCCCGGCTGCTCCCCGGCTGCTCCCAGTCCCCAGCTGCTCCCCGGCCGCTCCCAGTCCCCAGCAGCTCCCAGTCCCCGGCAGCTCCCAGTCCCCGGCCGCTCCCAGTCCCCGGCCGCTCCCAGTCCCCAGCACCTCCCAGTCCCCAGCTGCTCCCAGTCCCCGGCTGCTCCCCGTCTCCTCTGATTCGTTCGCCTGGTTCCTCCTCAGCCTCAGCAGTTAAGCTCCTGGTTCCCTTCATGTCCGCTCTGAGGATCAAAAAACCTGCTGGTTCTGCCTGAGTTTGGGTCCGACTAGAAACCAAAACATGACAATAAAGTTGTGAACAATTTCTGGTATTTTAACGACGAGAATAAAAAACGGATGAACAACAACGTAACGTCAGGCAGAAGAAAAGCCCAAATCCAGACCTTACAGCAGGTAATGTGTTAGAGCAGTACGGTGCAGTGAGATACTCCTGGCCCCCACCACAGCCAGTCCGGTCAGAACCACCGACCGGGTCAGAACCGATGAGCGGCTCTGGAGTCATTTCGGATGTTTTCTCCATGAACCTGCTGAGCTGCTGGCTCCTCCAACCTTCTCCCAGATTCAGGTTGTCGTCTCAGGTTCTGGTTCTGCTCAGCTTCCTCTCCGGAACTGGGCCGAGCCAACTCTCCTCCTCCTCACCCGGTTCCGTTCTGATCATAGTTTCATGGTTAACATAATTATTCTCCTCAGCTCCAGACGAGCAAGAACAGCAAGTGAGCTTCCATCAAGGAGTCCTTTGACCGTCTTCCCCTCCCTGCCGTTCAGTCCCTGAATCTGGGTCGCAGCCGGGCCTGGAGTGGAAGTCCTGCTTCACTGGGGACAAACGGGTCTGTCCTGGATGTGAACGCAGGTTCCGGTCGCTTAAGGTGATAGAGGAGCTCTCCGTCCACGTCTGCAGCAGAGGGCAGATGGACCTCCCAGCTTCTTTCTAACCCATCAGGATACGGGCCGCTTGGAAAGTTAGTCAAACATTTTCAGCAACAGTTTGGGGCTTTTAGCCTGTCAGAGAAACGGGGATCGTTTCTAAAACTCATATTCTCACCATGTTACTTATTTATAAATGTCACATTTTAAGATTTAGCTTGATACTAAATAACCAGCTAATGTTTAGCTAGCTCTGTGCTAACTAAATACTTAGTTTGGGGCTACATATTTGGGTAGCTCTGAGCTAAATGTTTAGCTTGAAACTGTCGCATTCATAAATGAAGGAATAACTTGGTGGAAATTTGATTTTGAAACATGACCCCCCATTTGTTCTCTTATACCAGGCTAAATAACCCACATTATTGCCAACTTTTGACTGTGGAACTTCACAAACTCCCCCCGAGTCGCTCTCACCAGCCAGACTCTCCTCCGACTCCCTGGATAATTTCCTCCGATCATTATGGGATGTTTGTATCTACAGCACAGCTGCGTCTGCTGCTAAAACATACAATCAACCGGAGGCAGCGCTAACAGCCTTTATTGGCCTTCCTGTTGTGCAGCCGCGTACAGTTGAGGGAAACATGACTGTTCATTAGTTTGTGTGCATTAGCAGAGAGTCTAATGGTTTCCAGCAGCAGCGGAGGGCTGCCATGATTTAAGATGATGCTGATTTTATGGAAATCAAAGCAAAAAAGAACAGTTCTGGTTTTGGCTTGATGCTCCGATCCTGCAGATCCTCAGCCGTCTCCACCTTCCCACCGACCTGTCAGAACGCATTAGGACGCTGCTGTCGAGCCCCCACGGCACATCCAGGTGTGGGTAATGAGGTGGGAAGACAGGAGGCTGGAGCTCCTCCACGTCATGAGAGAAAAGTTTAACAGCATAAAGAGTCAGAAAGGTCTTGAAGTTATGAGAAGAACATTCTGGATGTTATAAACCTTTTCATATTTTATCCCCTTCTGACCACAAACCGCAGTTATCCGATGAGACGAACCAGCAGCAGCTCATATCCACGGAGAGGGAATGAGGCACCAGCTTAAAATGTCGGCAAAGCAAAGGAGGCGGATTAGCAGAGCGGCCTCGGCTGATGGGGGCCTCCAGGGCACGCTGCTGCCGCCCGGATGTTGAGCTGTTAGCGTGTCAGCAACGGTCTGCAGGCAGAGGGTTCATCTGATTCGTTGCAGGACTGACTGCTACTGGAGATCCTTCCTGCCCCCAGCATCACCGTCCACGACTCTCTGAAGATGATCTGAGTCACGCAACATTACACAGGAGGTTCTGCCTCCTCGTTTTCAGCTGAACGTGGGGAGCCGTCCATCCACCGGGTTCCCTGAGCTGCTCTCCGACCTGGAAGCAGCTGCATGAGGACTGGAGGAGAAGATGGGCTGGTCCCGGGGGACCGGCGGCGTCCCGGAGGCGTCCCGGGGGACCGGCGGCGTCCCGGAGGACCGGCGGCGTCCTGGAGGACCGGCGGCGTCCCGGGGGACCCGTCTCTCACCCGTCTGGACCATCCATCCATCCCTCCCTCTACAGCAGCTGGAACTTTTCATCGTTCAGACCAGATCTGGTCCTATCAATCAGACGCAGTCATGAAGACCCCCCCCCCCCCCCGGTTTCCTCATGAGATGCTTCAAACATCCATATCATCATCTTCAAGCTTCAGAAATCTTCTCCTCAGCTTCCTGATCAAAGCGGCTGAAGAGGGTAAAACCTGGACTGACGTCTCCTGCCCCCCCCCCCCAGGGACCGGTCAGCGGGCCGAGCTGCCAGGGTCCGGTTCGAGCGGATCGCGGCTCCGGCAGCGCCTGCCGCTTCCTCTGCACTTCCAGCAGCTTCCTTCTTCATGCTTGGCTCACTTCCTGACAGAGGCTGCTGTCGACACCAGAGCCTGTTGGAGCCTGTCTTCTCCTCCTCTTCCTCTCCGGCCCACTCAAGCAGCTGTCGAGGTGAGGCAGGTTTAACACGGCGAGGCTCCAATGCCCTTGTCCAATTTCACTTTAGAGTGAAGCTGGGCTGAACACGCCAATCCTCATATTACCAAACAAATTAAATCACGCAGTCAGCCTCAGAGGAGGAGGAGTGCTGAGAATGCAGGGATGAAGAGTGAAGAGTGGGGGGGCAAGCTTTATGCTCGAACAGATCAGGCCTTCCTCGTTAACTGTTGCAGTGAGTTCATGTAAAATCAGCATGCTCGCCCATCAGGCTGGATGGAGCTCAGTGCCAGCGTCTGCGAATCCCTTCAACAGTTTAGCGTTAGCTTCCTGTCGTTTGATGTTTAGCGTTAGCTTCCTGTCGTTTGATGTTTAGCGTTAGCTTCCTGTCGTTTGATGTTTAGCGTTAGCTTCCTGTCGTTTGATGTTTAGCGTTAGCTTCCTGTCGTTTGATGTTTAGCGTTAGCATCCTGTCGTTTGATGTTTAGTGTTAGCTTCCTGTCGTTTGATGTTTAGTGTTAGCTTCCTGTCGTTTGATGTTTAGCGTTAGCATCCTGTCGTTTGATGTTTAGCGTTAGCTTCCTGTCGTTTGATGTTTAGCGTTAGCATCCTGTCGTTTGATGTTTAGCGTTAGCTTCCACTATTTTTTGTGTTTAGCACTTAAGGGCTAAGATTGTTTAGCCAATTGGTGGTCAGTGGACCTAACTTTTAGCTGCGACCAGTAATGATTTCAGTGCAAACGTATGTTTTCATTATAACCATCATCTAGAAAAAGGAAACGACATCGAGAAAGTTTATGATTTCTGTGGTTCAAAATATGCAGGCTACGATTTGACACCAGGCCACTCGTGTAACCGGCGCTAGCTCCTCCTCGGCCGTCTGACCGGTTCTCAAGTCACGGGCAAGAGGCAGCTGGTTAGGGTGGAGAGCCCCTCCGGTTCCGCCAGGAGCGTTCTGCTGAACACATCCAGACCTAAGAACCCGACACGAGTCAGCCAAACAGAACTTCACAAATGTCTCCAACCCTCAGCAGAACCGCAGCTCTGATCCTGGCAGCGCTCCCGGACAGCGAAGCGTAAACATGTTGGGAAGCAGCGAGAGTGGACCGCACCGACCCAAACAGAGACAGAACCGCTGTTTATGGGCTGCCGGCGAGGTCCAGGAGACACGTCTGCAAGGAGAAGAGCAGAAAACATGGAGGACAGCAAGAGAACTTCAGGAGTTCATGGAGATCAAGCTGAGATGGTCTGGACTCCAGAGGAACCGGTCAGAACCACCAGAACCCAACAATAAGCAGAGAAATCTGAGCTTCTTTATGATAAAAACGGCATTTTATTAGAACAAAATGCTTCTGTACAGGAGAACAGAGATCTGCAAGCAAGAGCAGCTTGGAGATGAAAAGCGTCCCCCTCGCCAGCACCTCGAAGACGGGCGGGGCTGAAACTGTTCCTCATTCAACGAGTAAAAACGCGCTTCACCGGTCGGCTCCTTGATGAGTATTAAAAAGAAACAAGAATGTCCTGCAGAGGTTCTGCCTGAGATCCAGAGGGACACGGCAGGATCAGAACCCCTCTCCACGGCACCGGGGGACCCATCGGGCCTGCTGTTCTGACCCGGTTAAATGAAAACGTCCGCCGGGCTTCGGCATCAGAACCGCCGTCCTCGGCCCCCCCCTCTCAGAGCCAGGGGTGCCACGCTGGGTCCATGCGACACAGGTTGTCCAGACTGTTGGCGGCGGCCACCAGGGTGTTGACCTTACTCTCCCCCCCCTCGAACTGGGCCAGGTTGTGGAGGCGGGTCATGATGGCCGTGACCGCCTTCTGGACCAGCGACACCAGCTGCTGGGAGTCCATGTTCTCCGGCTGTCCGGCGGGGGACAGGGGGACGGACGTGTCCTCCTGGGTTTTCTTGTGCCAGGCTATGATCTCGTCACGAAGCACCGCCTTCAGGATCCCGTCCACCTGGGGGGGGGGGCGGAGAGCAAAAGAAGGTGTTAGACCCCGGGGGGCGGTCCCGCTAGAACCCAATTGAGGGGGGCTGGGGGGGATCCCGCTGGAACCCGACGGGGGGGGGCTGGCCGTCCCGGGGGACAGCCTTGCTAGAACCCGACGGGGGGGCAGGGGGAGTTGGTTGCCCCCTGCCCCCCCGTCGCTAGAACCCGATAGGGGGGCGGTCCCAGTAGAACCCGGGGGAGGGGTCCCACTACAACCCAGGGGGCGGTCCTGCTAGAACCCACAGTAGGAGCTACCAGAAACCAGTGGGACTCACTGGAATCCAGTGGGAGCCACTGGAAACCAGTGGGAGCCACATTCAGCTCCATCAAACATCCTGAAAGGATCCGTGTTGTTACCGTGACCCAGTCTGGACGAGGAACTAAAAGAATCGTCTCAAACGTCACCAGAGCCTGGCTGGAGAACCGCAGTCTGGCCTCAGCTCTGGTTTATTCAGGGGTATCAGGGTGGAAGGGGCGCGGGGTGTGAATACTTTTAGAAGCCGCGGTGTGCGGCTGCGAGCTGAGCCGAGGCCGGTTCCGGTACCTTGAAGTTGGGCTGAGCGAAGCATCGAGCCACGGCGATCATGGAGGCGGTGAGCGGCCCCGAGACGCCGATGGTGGTCAGGAACTCGGAGATGTTCGGCGTCAGGCGGAACGGAACCGGCCGGTTCGCGTCCAGGTCGCCCGTGGCGTCGTTGATGTCGAAGCGGAAGTAGGAGACGTTCAGCTTCCCCGTATCCTAGGAAACGGACACACAGGGGTCAGAGGTCAGCAGATGAACTACAGTCTGGCGGGAAGGAAGGGAACGCCAGCCCAGCTTTAGCTTTTATTAAAACAACAGATTTCTTTCCCGAGACATTTGCCGTTTTCACTTCCCCAGAAGGCGCCGAAGAGACAATATTTTAATCACGAAAGGAGTCCGAACTGCGGTTGATCCAGAACAAACAGGGCCTGCACGGTTCCTGAATTAATGTCAGGTAAACATTTTCCAAAACTTTTTTAGGTTTATTCTCCGTTTGTTCTTTTTTGTACATCTGGCAACAAAGCTTTGGCAGCGCTTGCTGGTTTCATTGCTCGAACAACAAGAACAGTTCGTCTTGTTGCTAAAGACGTGTCTAAGAAGCTTTTATTTGAGATGCTGTTGCAGCGACAAGTCCAATGAAGATCAGCTGCTTGTTGTACAACAGGCAGATCTGCTGGTGATGAAGGTCCAGTCAGCTCTGATGTCTGAAACATTTTGAAGAATCAACTTGGTTAAAATTACTTTTCATACTTTTTGCAATAAATCACATAATTATTTGCAATTTTCTTGATTTGAATGACTGGGAAATAATATGTAGACCCAAGAACTTAAAGGCGCTATGGGCCGGGAGACCCGGCGTGAGCGCCACCGTGCGATGGGGGAGAGCAGGCGCCACCCCTCCAGGCCTGCTGGACAGGGTCTGGCCAGTGAAACCGGCGCTGGTCAGAGCCCGCAGGTTCTGGAGGACGGGTTCTGCTGCAGCAGGGTCAGGAGCGTGTTTTCATGTCCTCTCTGTCTGCTGGAGCGTCTGCTCCCTCACCGTAATCCTCCTGTGTCTAATGGGATCTGTGGAGTGGAACAGGCAGAGTGGGGGCTTAATACCAGCGCTCAGCTGCCCAGAGGAACGCCTGTCAGCAAAGGCCGATTAGGATCAGAGGGGAGGGGCGGCCGGCTGACACAATCATCTTTAATAATGACTTTGAGAAAGCTGCAGACGGCGCCTCACACACACGCCCAGCGATCGGCGAGCAGAGCGACTGAATGTAACAGTCCGTCAAAACAGCGCGCGACCGACTGATGGGCGCAGCGAGAACGTCAGCGGCAGAGCTGGAGCTCGTCCAGATCTCTGGAGGCGCCGCGGCGATTAGCCTCCCCGTCCTCGGAGGACCGTCCGGCAGCGCGTCCTACCTGGGCTATCTGCAGCATCTCCGGGTTGAGCCTGTTGAGGTGGAGCATGAACTCGGCCAGGCCGATGAGAGCCAGCTGGATGGTGAACATCTTGCGGAAGGTCCAGTAGTCGGTGGCGTTGGGGAAGGTGTGGAGAGCCCACTCCTTCAGCATGCTGCGGGGAACCATGTTGCCCTGCACCTCCTTCAGGATGTCCCTCAGGACCTGGACAGGAAGCAGGACGAGATGTTAGCTGGAGGGGCTACGTCTCCAGACAGATGGGCTCAGAGGTTTACATACACTCAGAGCACCAATGTCCTGATCGGAGCTGAAACGATTCATCGTTAACTGGAGGACTGAGACTCTAAAAAGGCCCGTTGCTGAAGGAGCAACACGGGCAGAGCAGCAATGAAGCCAAAATATTAAAAAAAATATATAAAAACATTTAGCATTTAAGATGAGAAACCTTCTCAGCCTGTGAATCTGTTCTCCCCAGAGCTCCTGCAGAGGCAGCT
This sequence comes from Anableps anableps, assembly GCA_014839685.1. Classification (NCBI taxonomy): domain Eukaryota; kingdom Metazoa; phylum Chordata; class Actinopteri; order Cyprinodontiformes; family Anablepidae; genus Anableps; species Anableps anableps. Next base: position 31,261,387 of record CM026084.1, read on the forward strand.
TTAGCTTCACACTCTGCTAGGATAACTGCTACTCATCACCTTTTGCATCCGGTTATTAATCTAATAATTAACCACCAGATCAGCCCCCCACTGACGTTCGGAGCTGAGCTGACCTGGATTAATCCGATTCATCGGTTCAGCCCTCGTATCATTTCGCTAGGAATGGAATTATGTTTATTTTCTTTATGTTTCTAATCTTTCCTGTAGTGGTTAAATGAAAAATCTGCAGAAAATGATTTTTAAAAAAAATCTGATTAATCGATTAATTGTCAGAATAATCGATGACTAAAATAATGGTGTTCATTCGGGTCTGGACTGATGATGAAGCCAGTTCTGAGCATATTTGAGCTTATTGCAGCTCATATCTTATCCACACTGGGTCACAATTATACATACAGGCTCCAACATGCAGCTGGCGTTGACCAGACCTCAACTGCAGCTATTTGTAGCCATGAAGAAGCTTCTCACCCAGCTTTCTCAGGATATTTTAAACATGTGCAGCGGACTGTTGTAATAAATCGATAAGCTCCATGTGGCATCATGAGTCCATGGGTCGGGGTTCTGCTCCGTACCTGGTGGCTGGCCTGCGTCCCTCGAGCCTGCACCGTCGCCAGGCGGTCATAATACCGTGAGATGGGATTGTCGTGCTCGATGCCTTTCTTGGCGCAGCGCTGCTTGTAGATTTCCACGAGTGACAGCGACGACGGGTTGTCCTCCACCAGCCGCATCTGAGGCGAAACCGCAACCACCCGTGGTACTGAGGAGTTGAAGAGGAAACAAGAGGTGAAGAAACACGTAGAAGCCAAGACGGTACGAGTAATAAAATGCGTTTTACCACATAGTGAGGAACAGACCCAAAACCTACAACCAAAACAGTTTGGAAAGAGCTGCGCTAAAGCCCTGCATGAAGCAGGTTGTGCAAAGGCTGCACAACAGAACCAGGCGAACAGTGGCACCGCTTATCAAATCAACAGCAGCTGCTCCAGCCAGGGAATGAGGAGCAGTTGAGCGAAAAACTAAAGATGAATCAGGCTGGAGGTCATACCAGTGAAGAAGAGGTGCCTCTTGGTGGTCTCCTTCCTCTTCTCCAGACAGGGGTTGAGGAGGCGCAGGAGCTGGAGGACCCTCTCCTCTCGGCGGGATTCAGTCAGGCAGGCGTCGTTCATCACCAGGTAGGGGTAGATCTTCCCGTTGTGGCCTCGGATGTAGAGACGACGCGCTGCTGTGTTGTGTTTCTGAACGATTTCCACTCGGGGCATGAACCTGGAGAGGGGTGACAAACAGCAGAGGACGTGACGGAGGAGGGCTGAGTGGGACTCCACTCTCTTACAGAACACGAAGCTCTTGGTTGTGACGGGGAACTATAAATCCAACTTCTGTCACACCATGAATGCTGCTTCCTACCTGGCGATCTTGATGTAGTAGTGCGTAGGTTTGGGCATCAGGAATTCTCCAGGGATCTCCACTTCAGCAGTCTGAGCAGAAAAATTACTCAGGAAGCGACACTTTTCTTCAATCAGGAAGAACTTAGGAAGCTGCTTGGTCTTGGCCTCCAGGATCTTGATCCACTTCTTTAACTTGGAGATCAGGTTGTGGAGCTTCATGGAGCCTGGCACGCTGAAGTCAAAGTCTGTTAGGAGGAAAGAGAGGGGGGTGCTCCAGTAAGAAGGCCTTTTATTTCATTATTCATCAAGCTCTGGGGAGCTACCACATGTTCTCCTCAAAACAGAAAAAAGTAGAAACATAAAACAGCTTTTAATTAATTGTGAATGGCTGTTTAATTATTAAATAAATTCAAAAATCAGATGCAAGCTTGGGAAATAACGATCCTCAGGCAGGCAGAGGAAATGTTTTCGGTTTCCATCTTCCCTCAGAATGACTCCTCTCCAGGTTGTTCCAGTGAATCCATGAAACTACCTGGAAAAGTCTTCAAATCTGCCAGCGTGAGACCTCCTAACACTTTAAACTATCCCTTTAAAAACAGCCAATGTTCTTTCCCGAGCGGCCCCATTTCGCTCTCCGCCTCCAGAGTGGAAGTCAAATTGAAACGGGTTCTGTGAAATTGCAGCCGGACGGCCATTCCAGTTTACAGACGGCTCTGCTGCTTCAGATCTGGGAGCAGAAAAATGAAACTCAAACGCTGATCAGAAGTAAATAAACAGGAGCGCTGTGAGCAGGAGGTGGAACCAGCGTCGTTCTACCTCCTGAAGGTGTCACGATGTCACAAAGTAAGAGCAATTCAAGCAGTTAAAGCTATCAACAGGAAGCGGGCGGAGCAACTAATGACATCACATCCTGTCTACTGTTAAATGTGGGACGAGAAGCTGTGCAACAGCAGCTGGATGTGGGCGGAGCTTCTGTCTGACCAGGTCAGGAGGTGTAGAAGGTATGCCTGGCTACCTGTCCCACCTGAGCTCCACGACGGGCAGCTGCTGATCACTGACCAGTCTGGAGGCGGACCGTCCTGCCTTCAGGGTTCGGGCATATTCGCAGCTAGTCAGCGGGAGCCTCAGCCGCCCAGTCAGAACCCAATTAAGGTGGGCACGGGTGGCTCAGACTCGAGCCTGGCAGAAAGTCCCCCGAGGAACAAAAGTTTAAGAATGAAGACCTGAGATGAGCACATTTAAGGCCAACTTGCATTTTTACAAATGAGTTTAAGACGTTTTAAGGCCTTCATCTTAGACGCATGAATTTAAGGCTTTTTAAGGATGCGCGGACATCCTGGAAGACCCAGCTTGTTCCGTTCTGGGAGGTTTGTGTGGTTTTCTGACTCTGTGGATCCCCCCCCTCCTCGAGACGGTCTGCAGGCGCCCTGGTGACGCCCGGCTGCACGAGCACAGCTGGCACCACATCTGCCGAGCTTCACCAGCTCAGCCCGCTCTCTGCCGCTCAGCTCCTCAGCTTCAGCGTGTAGCGTCGCACCTGGCCTCGTGGTTCCCTCCAGGACCCAGACCGCATTTCCCCATTCAGCTCTCTGCAGCACCACTCCTCGAGTTAGGGTCAACCTGTCCTAAAGGATCCGCAGGTGGACGGCAGCGTTTCAAGCCTCCAGAAAGCTTTCATCATCCCGAAGTAAAGAAGTGAAAGCTTAGAGCTGGTGGGAGTCTCAGACTTGTTTAAACTGGTTCCAACAAACTGCTTCAACTCCCGCATGTAGCGCAGCAAAGCACACATGGGCCAACGAAAACAGGGAGTGATTGTTGTGAGAAAAATGCCTCAGAGGGGGCCTTGGCTCCGCTGAAACTGCACCTGCCCCACTGGAGTCTGCAGCTCGCACATGAAACGCAGCAGGACTGCAAGCAATAACAGGAATATCACAGGAAAGCTGCTTTGATGTGTTAATTCAAAACTGAGGACATATCTGCGAGTCCTTTCTCTCTGGATCTTTAAAGTCAGAAAAATCTGAGCAGAAAAATGAAAACCATCAAGTTCTGGGTTTTAAAAAGGGAGGAAAGAGTGGATGTTCCTGATAGAGCCTCAGACTTCGTTCATGGTGAATCTGAATCAAACTAAATAATAATAAAACCTGATTTAAAAAGGGACAATGTACAGTGTGTCACCACTTGATGCACTGTACCAGATTAGAGCACCAGCTAATTCCCAGTCCCTTAACCGGTTACAAACGCTGGTATAGAGCTGACGAAAACTGAACTCTGAGGAAGATGCATGGAGCTACATCCAGCTGATGCTACAAGGAAACCTGTGGCAGACTGCTGGAGATGGAGAAATGTGAAACGGAAGGAAAGTGAGGCAAGATTTTCAAATAAAAATCTGAAAAGTGTGGCGTGCACTTTTATTCAGATCCCCTGAAAAAACATCCAGAGGAACTAATTTCCCTCAAAGTAACATGATTATTAAATAGATATCTGTAACTTAGTCTGTGAACATCACCCTGAAGACGCCATCCCCACCGTGACGCATACGGTGGCAGCATCATGCTGTGGGGAGGCCTTTCTCCAGCAGGGACCGAGAAGCTATAGATGGATGGAGCTAAATCCTGGAGAACCTGCAGGAGACCTGAGACTGCGGTGGAGGTCCAGCTCCCAGCTGGACCAGCCTGAACATCCAGCCAGAGATATTATGGGATGGTTTAGAGCAGAGCAGGGGGGACACTTCGCCGTTTCTTTCCTCTTGCACAGCAGTGAGGAGCACCGGGACGCACCCAGCAGGGCTGCATTTAAACAGATTTGCTGCTGAAGCTACAGAAACAATGTCTGAAAGCAGCACTCATCAGGGCCAGGTGTGTCAAGCCCACCTGGCCGCAGGAAACAGAAAGGGGCGGGGCCTGACGTCAGACCCATACCATATTTGGAGATGGCACCTTTGCACTTCGGAAATGAAGGGGGCGCTGTTTCCTAACTCGCCGTGGGTTTCCGGGTTTTTTCCTTTGGAAATCTTTATTGGCTCCGATTATTAAAACAATGAAACATAATGACAACTGAGGTTATTTAATTTACTTGTATTCCTCACTTTAAATATTTCAAGATTATAGCAAAATTGGGAGTGTAATCCAACTTACATAAGTTTATATAACTCTCATGGATTCTGAGCTAACATTGCAATTTGAAAAGTGTTAATGTTTATCTTTAATCGTGGAAAAGTTTTGACACCCTTGGTGTTGTTTCATGACACCACATAGGTGCAGTTTTAAACTTGTTTTGTTCCCTTTCACTGTTCCTTTTTTAGCATTCGTGGTGTGATTTTATGACGCATTAAAGGCGATTTTTAACACTAAAACCCTGTTATTCCCTGTCTCGAATGTGTTGACGTTCATTGCCTTGTTTTATGTTACATTAAAAGGGAGGAGCTTCTTGTGAGTATTCTTCTTCTGCAACATCGAGCTGACTGTCTAGTGAAGGTATACTGGAAGCTTTAGAACGGCCTAGTCAAAGTCCAGACCTACATCCTACTGAGAATCTTTGGCAAGATTGGGAGCTGGTTGCGTTCTGTAGATGTGGAGATATTCAGCAACAGCCCTGCAGCATGAGGCGCACGGTGAAGAGAAAAGCACCCAACATGCGAGCACCGCTCTGTTGCTCCGCCCATTCACTCTGGTTATAGCGTTCACAGGGTGTACAAACTTTAGCAAGGCGCTGAGAATAAACCCAACCTGTGGTGAACTGGCCCTTCATCTTCTGGAAGACGGGATCCTGAGCTGTGGCCTGGGCCCGGCGGGCCAGCGACTCGGAGGCGGCGCTGGAGAACATGGTGGACACGTTGGAGACGTTCTCCAAGCCGACGCCGAAGGTGCTCACCAGCTTCTTCACAAAGTTCAGCGTGTGCGGCGTGATCTTGGCGTCAGACACGGCGCCGCTCTTCTCAAACGCCACAGAGTAGCATTTAGCCAGGCCCTGTTGGAGCTGCCTGAGGACCTGCGAGGACAGGAGGACAGGAGGAGGCTCGGTTATGGCCGCTGCGTCACCAGAGCGAGGAGCAGCAGGAGATTCAAACGCAGAGCAGCACTCCCCCCATCCCACGCCCTCCCCTCCCACAGCTGCTTCAGATCGCGGCTGCGGCTGACGGATAAAACCACGGTCCAGTTTCCCTTCTGGCTGAATCCAGCGAGCAGACGAGGAAAACATCGACACCAATGTCAAACAACTTGCTCCTCGGCTGAAGCATCAACAAACAACAAGTCCACGTCAGTTCCTCTCACCTCCTCGTGCCAGTTCTCTCTGAACCACACCATCTGGTCCACTATACCCTCCAGAGACGAGAGCAGGGTCGGGTGCAGCTCCCGCTGCATGTGCATGATGCGACTGCAGCGCCACATCGGGGCGGTGGCCCGGATGGGCCCCGGGTCGGACGCCCCCGAGTGAGCCTGGGCCCCCACAGAACTGGGCTGCTGCTGGCCAGAAGAGTCTGAGGAGAAAGTTGCAGAGAAACAGGATGAAACGCAGGAACGTGAGGAAGCTGCTGTTAACGAGCCGATCCACGAAGTTCTCTGAGGAGCAGCAGGAGCAGGGAGGTGCTCCATGTTCCTCATCTGGGGCTGGACCAGCAGAGTACCGGGACCAGCTGAGTACCGGGAATGTGGCGAGGAAGGACACACCCTGCAAACGCACCAAAGCTCACCCAGCGTTTCTGCTCCGGAGAAACCGACTTGCAGTCACTTTCCAGCAGATACAGGAGCTGGTCTTCAGTCAGCAATTCCTCAATATCCACGCAAAAATTCCAGTTATGAGTGAAATAATCGGCCAGCGGGACAAGACGCTTTGGCGTCTGGTATGGGAAACATGTCTTGTTCCCCTGGCAGATGATTTCACCTCCAACTAGAACTTTTCCATCAGTATTCAGGAGTTACTGGTTTAAACCCAGCTCCTGCGTCTGCTGGAAAGTTGCTGTACGTTAGTTTGGTCTGATTTTAAGTGGAGTCAAGACATTCGCAGTCGAAACTGTACCAGAAATGCTTGGTGAGATTTGGTGGTTTAGCAGTGCACATCCACGAATTTTGATTTATGTAAAGAAAAATCTGAAAAGTGTGGATGAATATTTTATTCTGCCTCCCTGATTTGATACGTAGTAGAAGCTTGATTTCCCTGCAGCGCCGTGTTTGAGGGTCTGCTGCTCTGATCTTTAGAGCCATACTTTTGCCCCCAGCTGGAGAACATCTGAGAACATCTTGCTACAGATTCTCTGGTGGACCTAGGTGTGGACTTTGACTAGGCCATTCCAGCTGTAGCTCTGGCTGTTGCTGTTAGAAGCTGAACGTCCACCCCAGTCATTGCCCCGTATTCAGCTACAGCCACCAACTCTGACCAGCTCTCCGCTTTAACCTCCTCCACTGGCTCTCCCTGACCCGTCTGCAGGGGTCCTTGGTCTTCAGGATGAAGAACCGCTGAGGCCTTCATGGATCGGCTGCAGCCGTGTTACAGCGTGCATGCTCTCCTCCGACTGATAATTATTCTGTCACATAAAACCTCAATAAAACACACGCAGGTCGTGGTTTCAATGTGAAGCAGGTTAAGGGGTGTGAATACTTTTGAAAGGCTTTGTGGGTATAATGAGAGATTAATCCAAACACAAAAAGGTCCCTAAAGCTAGACGGTCCAGATCAAGGGTGCTCAAAGCGGGGCCCGGGGGCCATTTGCGGCCCGTGGACTGATTTTTGAGGCAACAATTCAAGATTAAATTAGAACAAAAGTACGATTTTTAAATCAAGATCTACTTGGGAAAATGTTCGATGCAACACAAAGCGATCGTCCTTCCTCAGCTTTCTGGTTCCTTCGGTTGTCATGGTGACCAGGACCACATCCTGGACTTGTTCTCTAAAGTCCAGCTCGCTGCAGCCAGATCCGCGCCCGACTGCTGGATTAAAACTTGGCCGAATACAGGAAGGATCGATTTTTGACCCGTGACAACTTTGAGCTGGCGATCCGGGCCCTTGGGACAGAGAGTCAGGGCCCCCCCAGGTCCAGACGCAGGTCCGGCCGTGTCGACTCACCACTCTTGTAGCGCTCCCGCTGCTCGATCTTCAGAGTCAGGTACAGCGTGCGGATGGGGAAGTACACCGCCTGGGGGTACACCCGTCCCACCTGGCACACACAGCAGGGTCAAAGGTCAACAACTCCCTCAGGACGCAAGGGGGGGAGGGGGGTTCATCCACCCACTCATCCATCCATCCACCCACTCATCCATCCATCCACCCACCCATCCACCCAACATGTCAACATAACATTCATCATGTCATCAGGAACTAGTCCCTCCATGTCATTAGGAACTAGTCCCTCCAAGTCACATCATGTCATCAGGAACTACTCCCTCCAAGTCACATCACGTCATCAGGAACTAGTCCCTCCAAGTCACATCATGTCATCAGGAACTAGTCCCTCCAAGTCATCAGGAACTAGTCCCTCCAAGTCACATCACATCATCAGGAACTAGTCCCTCCAAGTCACAACATGTCATCAGGAACTAGTCCCTCCAAGTCACATCACATCATCAGGAACTAGTCCCTCCAAGTCACAACATGTCATCAGGAACTAGTCCCTCCAAGTCACATCACGTCATCAGGAACTAGTCCCTCCAAGTCACATGTCATCAGGAACTAGTCCCTGCAAGTCACAACACGTCATCAGGAACTAGTCCCTCCAAGTCACAACACATCATCAGGAACTAGTCCCTCCAAGTTACATCACATCATCAGGAACTAGTCCCTCCAAATCATCAGGAACTAGTCCCTCCAAGTCATATCATGTCATCAGGAACTAGTCCCTCCAAGTCATCAGGAACTAGTCCCTCCAAGTCACATCACGTCATCAGGAACTAGTCCCTCCAAGTCACAACATGTCATCAGGAACTAGTCCCTCCAAGTCACATCACGTCATCAGGAACTAGTCCCTCCAAGTCACATCATGTCATCAGGAACTAGTCCCTCCATGTCACATGTCATCAGGAACTAGTCCCTCCATGTCATCAGGAACTAGTCCCTCCAAGTCACATGTCATCAGGAACTACTCCCTCCAAGTCACATCACGTCATCAGGAACTAGTCCCTCCAAGTCACATGTCATCAGGAACTAGTCCCTCCAAGTCACAACACGTCATCAGGAACTAGTCCCTCCAAGTCACAACAAATCATCAGGAACTAGTCCCTCCAAGTCACATCATGTCATCAGGAACTAGTCCCTCCAAGTCACAACACGTCATCAGGAACTAGTCCCTCCAAGTCGCATCACGTCATCAGGAACTAGTCCCTCCAAGTCACAACACATCATCAGGAACTAGTCCCTCCAGGTCACATCATGTCATCAGGAACTAGTCCCTCCAAGTCACATGTCATCAGGAACTAGTTCCTCCAAGTCATCAGGAACTAGTCCCTCCAAGTCATCAGGAACTAGTCCCTCCAAGTCACATCACGTCATCAGGAACTAGTCCCTCCAAGTCACGTCATCAGGAACTAGTCCCTCCAAGTCACATCATGTCATCAGGAACTAGTCCGTTCAAGTCACATCATGTCATCAGGAACTAGTCCCTCCAAGTCACAACACATCATCAGGAACTAGTCCCTCCAAGTCACATCATGTCATCAGGAACTAGTCCCTCCAAGTCACATCATGTCATCAGGAACTAGTCCCTCCAAGTCACATGTCATCAGGAACTAGTTCCTCCAAGTCATCAGGAACTAGTCCCTCCAAGTCATCAGGAACTAGTCCCTCCAAGTCACATCACGTCATCAGGAACTAGTCCCTCCAAGTCACGTCATCAGGAACTAGTCCCTCCAAGTCACATCATGTCATCAGGAACTAGTCCCTCCAAGTCACATCATGTCATCAGGAACTAGTCCCTCCAAGTCACATCATGTCATCAGGAACTACTCCCTCCAAGTCACATCACGTCATCAGGAACTAGTCCCTCCAAGTCACATGTCATCAGGAACTACTCCCTCCAAGTCACATCACGTCATCAGGAACTAGTCCCTCCAAGTCACATCATGTCATCAGGAACTAGTCCCTCCAAGTCATCAGGAACTAGTCCCTCCAAGTCACATCACATCATCAGGAACTAGTCCCTCCAAGTCACAACATGTCATCAGGAACTAGTCCCTCCAAATCACATCAAGTCATCAGGAACTAGTCCCTCCAAGTCACATGTCATCAGGAACTAGTCCCTCCAAGTCACAACACGTCATCAGGAACTAGTCCCTCCAAGTCGCATCACGTCATCAGGAACTAGTCCCTCCAAGTCACAACATGTCATCAGGAACTAGTCCCTCCAAATCACACGTCATCAGGAACTAGTCCCTCCAAGTCACATGTCATCAGGAACTAGTCCCTCCAAGTTGCATCACGTCATCAGGAACTAGTCCCTCCAAGTCACATCACGTCATCAGGAACTAGTCCCTCCAAGTCACATCATGTCATCAGGAACTAGTCCCTCCAAGTCACATGTCATCAGGAACTAGTTCCTCCAAGTCATCAGGAACTAGTCCCTCCAAGTCATCAGGAACTAGTCCCTCCAAGTCACAACACGTCATCAGGAACTAGTCCCTCCAAGTCACAACACGTCATCAGGAACTAGTCCCTCCAAGTCGCATCACGTCATCAGGAACTAGTCCCTCCAAGTCACAACATGTCATCAGGAACTAGTCCCTCCAAATCACACGTCATCAGGAACTAGTCCCTCCAAGTCACATGTCATCAGGAACTAGTCCCTCCAAGTTGCATCACGTCATCAGGAACTAGTCCCTCCAAGTCACATCACGTCATCAGGAACTAGTCCCTCCAAGTCACATGTCATCAGGAACTAGTCCCTCCAAGTCACACCACGTTATCAGGAACTAGTCCCTCCAAGTCACATGTCATCAGGAACTAGTCCCTGCAAGTCACAACACGTCATCAGGAACTAGTCCCTCCAAGTCACAACACATCATCAGGAACTAGTCCCTCCAAGTTACATCATGTCATCAGGAACTAGTCCCTCCAAGTCACATCACATCATCAGGAACTAGTCCCTCCAAATCATCAGGAACTAGTCCCTCCAAGTCATATCATGTCATCAGGAACTAGTCCCTCCAAGTCATCAGGAACTAGTCCCTCCAAGTCACATCACGTCATCAGGAACTAGTCCCTCCAAGTCACAACATGTCATCAGGAACTAGTCCCTCCAAGTCACATCACGTCATCAGGAACTAGTCCCTCCAAGTCACATCACGTCATCAGGAACTAGTCCCTCCATGTCACATGTCATCAGGAACTAGTCCCTCCATGTCATCAGGAACTAGTCCCTCCAAGTCACATCATGTCATCAGGAACTACTCCCTCCAAGTCACATCACGTCATCAGGAACTAGTCCCTCCAAGTCACATCATGTCATCAGGAACTAGTCCCTCCAAGTCACAACACGTCATCAGGAACTAGTCCCTCCAAGTCACATCACGTCATCAGGAACTAGTCCCTCCAAGTCACATCACGTCATCAGGAACTAGTCCCTCCAAGTCACATGTCATCAGGAACTAGTCCCTCCAAGTCACAACACGTCATCAGGAACTAGTCCCTCCAAGTCACATCACGTCATCAGGAACTAGTCCCTCCAAGTCAAATCACGTCATCAGGAACTAGTCCGTCCAAGTCACATCACGTCATCAGGAACTAGTCCCTCCAAGTCACAACACGTCATCAGGAACTAGTCCCTCCAAGTCGCATCACGTCATCAGGAACTAGTCCCTCCAAGTCACAACATGTCATCAGGAACTAGTCCCTCCAAATCACACGTCATCAGGAACTAGTCCCTCCAAGTCACATGTCATCAGGAACTAGTCCCTCCAAGTTGCATCACGTCATCAGGAACTAGTCCCTCCAAGTCACATCACGTCATCAGGAACTAGTCCCTCCAAGTCACATGTCATCAGGAACTAGTCCCTCCAAGTCACACCACGTTATCAGGAACTAGTCCCTCCAAGTCACATGTCATCAGGAACTAGTCCCTCCAAGTCGCATCACGTCATCAGGAACTAGTCCCTCCAAGTCACATCATGTCATCAGGAACTAGTCCCTCCAAGTCATCAGGAACTAGTCCCTCCAAGTCACATCACATCATCAGGAACTAGTCCCTCCAAGTCACATCATGTCATCAGGAACTAGTCCCTCCAAGTCACATGTCATCAGGAACTAGTCCGTCCAAGTCACATCATGTCATCAGGAACTAGTCCCTCAAAGTCACATCACGTCATCAGGAACTAGTCCCTCCAAGTCACAACACGTCATCAGGAACTAGTCCCAAGTCACAACACGTCATCAGGAACTAGTCCCTCCAAGTCGCATCACGTCATCAGGAACTAGTCCCTCCAAGTCACAACATGTCATCAGGAACTAGTCCCTCCAAATCACATGTCATCAGGAACTAGTCCCTCCAAGTCACATGTCATCAGGAACTAGTCCCTCCAAGTCATCAGGAACTAGTCCCTCCAAGTCACATCACGTCATCAGGAACTAGTCCGTCCAAGTCACATCACGTCATCAGGAACTAGTCCGTCAAAGTCACATCACGTCATCAGGAACTAGTCCCTCCAAGTCACGTCACGTCATCAGGAACTAGTCCCTCCAAGTCGCATCACGTCATCAGGAACTAGTCCCTCCAAGTCACAACATGTCATCAGGAACTAGTCCCTCCAAATCACATGTCATCAGGAACTAGTCCCTCCAAGTCACATGTCATCAGGAACTAGTCCCTCCAAGTCACATGTCATCAGGAACTAGTCCCTCCAAGTCATCAGGAACTAGTCCCTCCAAGTCACATCACGTCATCAGGAACTAGTCCGTCCAAGTCACATCACGTCATCAGGAACTAGTCCGTCAAAGTCACATCACGTCATCAGGAACTAGTCCCTCCAAGTCACGTCACGTCATCAGGAACTAGTCCCTCCAAGTCACATCATGTCATCAGGAACTAGTCCCTCCATGTCACATCATGTCATCAGGAACTAGTCCCTCCAAGTCACATCATGTCATCAGGAACTAGTCCCTCCAAGTCACATCATGTCATCAGGAACTAGTCCGTTCAAGTCACATCATGTCATCAGGAACTAGTCCCTCCAAGTCACATCACGTCATCAGGAACTAGTCCCTCCAAGTCACATCATGTCATCAGGAACTAGTCCGTCCAAGTCACATCACGTCATCAGGAACTAGTCCCTCCAAGTCACATCATGTCATCAGGAACTAGTCCCTCCAAGTCATCAGGAACTAGTCCCTCCAAGTCACATCACATCATCAGGAACTAGTCCCTCCAAGTCACATCATGTCATCAGGAACTAGTCCCTCCAAGTCACATGTCATCAGGAACTAGTCCGTCCAAGTCACATCATGTCATCAGGAACTAGTCCCTCAAAGTCACATCACGTCATCAGGAACTAGTCCCTCCAAGTCACAACACGTCATCAGGAACTAGTCCCAAGTCACAACACGTCATCAGGAACTAGTCCCTCCAAGTCGCATCACGTCATCAGGAACTAGTCCCTCCAAGTCACAACATGTCATCAGGAACTAGTCCCTCCAAATCACATGTCATCAGGAACTAGTCCCTCCAAGTCACATGTCATCAGGAACTAGTCCCTCCAAGTCATCAGGAACTAGTCCCTCCAAGTCACATCACGTCATCAGGAACTAGTCCGTCCAAGTCACATCACGTCATCAGGAACTAGTCCGTCAAAGTCACATCACGTCATCAGGAACTAGTCCCTCCAAGTCACGTCACGTCATCAGGAACTAGTCCCTCCAAGTCGCATCACGTCATCAGGAACTAGTCCCTCCAAGTCACATCACGTCATCAGGAACTAGTCCCTCCAAATCACATGTCATCAGGAACTAGTCCCTCCAAGTCACATGTCATCAGGAACTAGTCCCTCCAAGTCACATGTCATCAGGAACTAGTCCCTCCAAGTCATCAGGAACTAGTCCCTCCAAGTCACATCACGTCATCAGGAACTAGTCCGTCCAAGTCACATCACGTCATCAGGAACTAGTCCGTCAAAGTCACATCACGTCATCAGGAACTAGTCCCTCCAAGTCACGTCACGTCATCAGGAACTAGTCCCTCCAAGTCACATCATGTCATCAGGAACTAGTCCCTCCATGTCACATCATGTCATCAGGAACTAGTCCCTCCAAGTCACATCATGTCATCAGGAACTAGTCCCTCCAAGTCACATCATGTCATCAGGAACTAGTCCGTTCAAGTCACATCATGTCATCAGGAACTAGTCCCTCCAAGTCACATCACGTCATCAGGAACTAGTCCCTCCAAGTCACATCACGTCATCAGGAACTAGTCCGTCCAAGTCACATTGTTGAACAACCTGGTCCCAAACGTTCCCCAGACTGGAGCCGTTAAACTCGACTTGTTTCCAGTCTCAGTGAATCTGCGGTTTCCAGGTCAACATCCCGTAACCGTGTTCTTAAACGTTTCGTCCTCAGCATCTAAAGGGAGGAGTCGCGGGGAGGACTTGGAGGTGCAGGTAACTTGGACGCCAGTTTTAGGTGTCAGCTAACAGCTTCAGTAATGATGAAAGAGGAGAGGAGGCACCAGAGACCATCACCCTAATGGGAGGATCAGAAATGTCTTATTTTATGGAAGATGAGGCGGCACTGCTGAGATTCTGCACCAACTGGTGCTTCATCTCGCCGCCTGCCCCCCGGCGCTCCGCTCTTCACCTTCATCAATATTTCAACGTACGTTTTTTAAACAGCCCACGGCCGCAGAGAAACTCTAAATAATTCAGGCGAACAGGAGAGAAGAAGAATGTCATGAATGAGAAAGTGTTTTATTGTGTACATGGAGGGAGCGGCGTCCAGCTTCGCCCCTTCAGGTGTTAAAGCACGGCGGGGCAGGCAGGGGGCGGGCGAGCTGCCGGGCGTTAGCCTCAGCTGATACACGTCTGGATTATTCACCTGGTAGTTTAAGCTCTTGAAGGTGGACATACTTAGCAGTTTGAGGTTCTTAAGCTTTCACTCAACTCAGAAAAAAGTAAAACAGGATATTTTTATAAATTGGCTTTTGAGTATTTTTGGACAATCAGCGCATTTTCCCAGTAATTTTGGGAAAAGCAATCAGTAATTAAAACTTTAATACTAGAGCTTAATACTAATGCAATTAATTGATTTTTTTTTTAGATTAAGAGTTCTGAAAAGAAGCTGGAACCATTGTATTTGCGTGTTTCTGGTACGCCCATAAATCTGACGCATAGCTCCATCCGCTAACAGCAGCGATGGAAGCGGCTCCTCTGGGGGTTAATTTCTGCTTCCAGAGCCGATCTGATGCTGGAAAAGACTCCAGTTGTGTTCAAGTTGAGCTAAAAGCAGTCGGCCTATCAGAGAAGCTATGCTAGCCTAGACTAGCATCTCAATGCTAACCATGTAGCAGCAGCGCTAACGTCAGCGTCCACAGTCCACGTTTCTAAAGAAGCTCCATGAATGATCAGGGTTCCTGAAGCTCTGGAGAGATGAGCTTTGCTCCAACCTGATGCTGGAAGAACCTGAAGAGCAGATCAGAAACTAGAAACATCTCTGCTGCTCAGCTCAGATGGATGTTTATCCAACCAGTTAGCAGCTAAAAGGGGTTTTGAACTGAAAATGTTGCTGATTTTGCAGATAGTCTGATTAAAATGTGATTAATTAGTTAATTAACGACCCTGAAATGAACTCCATTAATAATTTTACTCAAGTCCAACCAATATGTAACATAAACTAATAAATGTTTAATTTGAAAATACTTTAAAGCTGATGCAGATAAAAACAACTCTGCTTTATTTTTTACCGACAGGCTGCTGTGCAGTCCTGATATTAGGGGTCAGCTCTGATCGCCTGACCAATAATCTGTTGCAGTCATGCCTGAGCGATTTCTGTACCCTGAACAAAGAGAACCGAGCGCTGGCACCACAGCCTGGCACTGAACGCAGTGACGACATCTCCTCCTTCCTGCTCGCCTCCCACCGATCGTCCTCCAGCTCTCTGCAAGGCCGTTTGTCATCGCACGCTTCTCTTTGAAGATCACCCTCTTCAAATTGTGCGGAAATAATCCTCCATTAGGCAAAGCAAATTAGTCCTCGCTTTAATTACTAGCTCTGTTCCCGCAGTGCGGATGCGCGCAATATTAACTTTATAATCATTTCGTGAACAAATAATTTAAAAGCCAAACCAGCAGAGAGAAGCGAAGGCCTATAAAGTGCAGTGGAAGGCACAGAGGCCACGTCGGTGTGAATGCGGCGGATTTATCTCGATTAGAGCGGCGGAGACGAGGACGACGGCTGAAGGCAGGAACGGGCAACGCGCAACAGGAATTCAGTTACTGATCACGTTCAAATGTCCAGATGACCGGAGATCTGGGTGTCGGTCTCACCTGGCTGATGAGGTTGAGCAGAGGTTTGCCCTCTGACCCGACCAGGCAGGTCAGCAGCTGCGGTATCCAGGCCAGCCACTGGATGGGGGGCACGCCGATGCAGTACTTGTCCACAGCGTCCGCCAGGGTGTTCTTGTCGTCGAAGCTGAGCAGCCAGAGAACCTGCAGAGAGCAGAGCGTCAGCAACCCATCCCTCTGCCGCTGCGCCTCTGGACCGCAGCAAGGAAGGCCATGCGGCCCTCCGACTGGTGGGGGCCGGCGGCGCTGCTCCCGGCCCCCACCAGTCGGAAGGCCATGCGGCCCTCCGACTGGTGGGGGCCGGCGGCGCTGCTCCCGGCCCCCACCAGTCGGAAGGCCATGCGGCCCTCCGACTGGTGGGGGCCGGCGGCGCTGCTCCCGGCCCCCACCAGTCGGAAGGCCATGCGGCCCTCCGACTGGTGGGGGCCGGCGGCGCTGCTCCCGGCCCCCACCAGTCGCTGGGGCTGGGATCCAGGGCCACCTGTCCAGACCTGCGTTCAGGTAGGAAGGAGGAACCAACGTTCACCGTCGATGTTTCTACACTGATCAGGACGGACGGGGGGGGGGGGGGGGGAGGATTTTAGCAACTTGTCTTAAACTCAAACATTTATTGAAAGAAACAGGAAATAAATTTTGTGGAGTAAAAGTTATTTCCTGTCCTCATGTTAATTCCTCACAGCTGAAAGCCCTGGACAGTGGCGCCCCCCAGGGGTGGCGGTGGACTCAGACAGGGGCAGCGGGCGTTAACCTCTGGGTTACCATGGTAACCATCTGCCCCGTGACCTGGTCTGAGTCTCGTCAGCATCAATAATGTCTGACCAGGTCAGGAGCCTGGGGGGGTCTGCAATGGACCCCCCCAGGCTCCTGATGACATCACTGATCAGCCCCCACCCCCCCTCCCTTGACTCACCTTTGCCAGGTACTTTCGGGACTTGCTCTCGTTCTGGTGGCGGCAGGCGTGCAGGTAGCAGGTGATGGCGGAGACGCCCAGGTGGAGCTGGCGATCCTTCACGAAGATGTTCTCCAGGTAATCTCCCCACATGGCCCAGGCCTTCACCAGGACGTCGTGCATCTGCACCGCTGCCGAGAAGGCCTTGTTGGCCTCCTCCGACCTGCGGGGGGGGGCAGAGGCAGGTGATCACAGCGTCGAAGTGAAGCCTGGATGATGGAGCCCCTCAGGGTCCAGGGAGCCGATCCAGAGCCAGGAACAGAGATGGAGGCGCTGAAGCTCCATGATTACCCCCCACCCGGACAGGTAGGAGGGTCCAGAACCTGCCTCCCTAATTTTTCATGAGATAATTCATGAACTGTTTACTTTTTACCCTGCATGAGCTATAAGGACCATGGATTAGACCAGATCCTCCAGGCGTCAGGCTCCCCTCCTGAGGACCCAGCTCCCAGTTTCAGTCCGAGGCCGACGCCCCGTCCACTTTCCAGACTCGGCTCAAAACCTTCCTCTGATGAAGCTTAGACTGGCTGAGGTCACCCTGAGCAGTTTCTGTAGCTCTGCTTTTTGTATACTTTTGGTTTTCTCTCTGTTATTTTCCCTCCATAGAAGGTGCACCTGGTCTGGCGTCTGTTTGGCTGGGAGGCCTTCCTGGGGGAGCGCTTCAGCTGAGATGATTCTGCCATCAACTGATCGTTCTCCTTCTCCTGCTGGTAACTTTTTACTTTCATGAACATAGAAAGTACTCCTGGGTCAGTTAGTCTGTTTCTTTCTGTGTCTCTGCTCCGTCTTGTCGGTCGTGGCGGATGGCCGCTGGTACTGAGCCTGGTTCTGGTTCTGCTGGAGGTTTCTTCCTGTTAAAGGGGAGTTTTCCGCTCCACTGCTGCCCCCTGCTGGTCAGGAGGAGCGACGACTCGCCGCTCTGCTGGGTTTCCTCAGAAACTTTTGGAACGAGTTGAAGAATAAACTGACTAATGCACGAACTGACAGCTGGGATCAATGGATGAGTGAACAGAAACGGGTTTTTTGTGAAGAGACATTTGTTGTGAGCTGGTTTATTGAACGTATAGAAATAAAGTTACGTCGAATGATCGTCTGATTTTCACCTGCAGTCACTGAGGGACAAAAGACTCAACATACAAAATAAAACCAACAGCAACCAGAAAATGTGAAACTATCCACCTGAAATGATAAACTGGCAGGTAACACATTTCTCCTCCGTTTTTCTTCTAACATCAAATCTAAAACCATTCGGGCTCCAAGATGCAGGCAGAACGAGACAGAAAGGTGAAACCTGTCAGCAGAACCGGGTCTGACTGCAGAACTTCTGCTGACAGGGGAATAAATTTCATATCATCAGCTGTTTTCACAACATCAAGCGCCTTGTAGCTCCTCACCGTCTGGATCATTTCTGCTCTCAGTTCAGCCCGATTAATGAACAAACCGCAGGAGACGGACTTCCTCCAGTCAGAACCAGGAGACGGGTCCGGTTCCTGACAGCAGAATGTCTCCCAAACAACCCAACAAACATGGTTGTTATGGCAGGTGATTAAAAACGGAGGCTGATTGCTCAGGGATTCAGAACCTCCAGAATTACTTAATGGGTTCTCCTCAGACTGTTAGCGAGTGCTGGAGTACATTAACAGGTTCTGGTCGCGGCTCAACAGGAGCACCCAGCAGACTGTCAAATCTCTGGCACCCCTTTAATTGAATGATCCCAAAACACACACACACTCTGCTGCTAATTCTCCCTGGTGTGGAGGAAACTTAATGACTGCAATAAACCCAGCTGAGGTGGAGGAAAGTTCTGCTGATCCCAGAGATTCCAGTAAATTGCCTCCAGTTAATTATTGAGCTGCATATACATTTAATAAGCCTGCTTCAATTTGTCTCTCACCCCGAGGGCTCATGCCATGTCAGAGACGACGGCTGCAACGGCTGCGGGAGGGGGCGGTTTTCCAGCCCAGCCGCGCCGCCGCCGCCTACCTCCAGGAGGGACCGCGCGGTTATTTCCTAAAAAGCTCCACGCAAACATCGGGAAACGCGTTGAGGAAGCTGAAGCTGTGGTCAGCAGCGCCCCTGCCAGGGTTGAACTCTCGGAAGCAGCAGTG
This sequence comes from Anableps anableps, assembly GCA_014839685.1. Lineage (NCBI taxonomy): Eukaryota > Metazoa > Chordata > Actinopteri > Cyprinodontiformes > Anablepidae > Anableps > Anableps anableps. The sequence goes on from CM026084.1 coordinate 31,280,295, forward strand.
GATCCTCTGGGGGGGAGGTGGAGCAAAGCTTTTCAGCTTGAATTTCCTCAGCGTTAGATTTTGGTCCAAACTTCTCTCTTCTCATCTTCCGATGACGTCAATCATCCCAGACTCAGCTGCTGCTCCTCTGAGGGCGTAAACGTTCCAGTCGAAGTTCACCTGGGGTCCAGCTGCCGACTGCCGGTGCTGCAGCGCTCCCAAACTACAACCCCCAGGAGCCCCAGCGACTGACGAGCCTCAGGGAGAGATGCAGCTCATTGTGATACTAGCAGCTCATGCTGTCAGTTTTCAGAACGAAACTGCTGATAAATCAACCAGTTTAATAGGCGCATAATCCCAGCACCAGAACTGGGATCCACGTTTCCCCTGCCGTGACTGGCGTCCGGGGCATTAGGCCTCTTCGCAGCTGAGCCCAGAGCCTGCAGCCATTTAGTGAAGATGCTGTGATACAGTCCCTGGGTACGGCAGGGTGTCCAAACTTTCTGTCACGTGGGCCAAAATCATTAAATCAGAAGGACTTGAGGCCAAACACGTTTTTAATAGAAACTCAAACGGTGGTGTTTTCTTTTTACCACCTTGATAATGGAATAGTTGAATAAAACCAACAGTCAGATTTTGGGGTTGGAAAGAGATGTGTAAGCTGTTGTAGAGCCAAAACTTAAGGAGGTTTTGCAGATTGTTCCTATTAAAAGAACATTTGTCAGGTGTTTACTGAAACAACAGTTTGCAGCAATGAGAGCAGGATTTAGGTCCCTCTGTGTTTGGACCTGGATGGAGTTTATCCTTGCAGCAAAATGCAAAACGTGTGGTTATTAAAGATGAATACTTTGTATTTTAATAAGATTTCAATTTGCCTCTAGTCTGTCTGCGTCAGATAAAAATAAAAGCTTCCATGTGCATCCACCACCTGACATTACCGTTAAACTGTTTGCGCTGTGTATATCTGTAACGCCTGTTTTTGTTATTTCCGTCTACTGGTCTTGTTTATTATGACGTGAGCTGCTGCCTTTCTTGGCCGGGTCACCCTTGTGAAAGAAGTCTTGACCTCAGGGTTTTGATCTGCTTAAAGGTTAATCATTTAAAAAAAACACCGGTGTTGGGGGGGTAAATTTGTATTATTCCTGAATTGCCACACTTTGGACACCCCGGAGGCTCATTGCAGAGAGGAAAACTCTCTGATGATGTTTTAGGTCGTTACCGCAACCCTTCGCTGCCAGCGTGCAGGCCAGATCGCTGCTGCTGCCCAGCTAAAGCTACCAGGCTAGCAGAGGACCTGAGGCGGTCGGGTCGGCGACAGCGATGAGGACACGGGGCCATCAGAGTAAACCAGCAGAAAGAGGCGGTGAGAGAAGAGAGGCAGGACGTACTTGTTGATCTGGGCCAGAAACATGCCCTTCAGAGCGTAGAACTCTGCCGTCATCTCCTTGGTGAAGTACTTCAGGTTGGTCGACTCGATCACCTCCAAACCCTGAGAGACCAGGAGAGCAAGTGAGAAACTGCAGGAGGAAAGTTTCAGAGAGAAACCGCATCATTGTGTTGCAGATAACAGAGCAGAACCAAGCAGCTCGCTGTTCATTAAGGAGAAAGAGAAGGTGGAGAGGAAGCTGCACTTCCATTACGCTGAGTCTCTGATTAGGTGTCTCCATGTAGCGCCGTGACAAACGACGTGGAGCAGAGGGAGGAGATGCAGAGGACCAGAGAAGGAGAGAGAACAATGTCTGCTGGCACTTTTAATGACTTGTGGAGCGGTGAACAGCTTCTATTAATCAGAGCGCTCTGTGGCCTTAAGAGCAGCCTCTACAGTTCCTCTCTTTTAAGCCTCCCTGCGACCACCTGTCACCTGCTGCCATCCCTACGGCAGGCCGTTTTCACAGAAAATCAGCTTCTCCACTCAGCCCAGACAGCTGGAACTGGTGTATGATGGGAAACATTTGTAAATTAATGTTACATTCTGACTAAATGACGTCAGATTTAATTCAAGATGTCTGCAATAAATCGCTACCTGAAACATTTCAGAAATTAAATTAGTCACAATAAATTTGAGATATCTCACTTTTTGTCCTGACTAGTCATAATTCCAGCTAAAGATATCTTAAGTATATTTTTAGATAGGAGACGCATCGATGCAACTGTTGCAAATTAAACTGCGATATCTTGAAAGCAACCAATGACTCAGCAAAACTAACTTAGTTGTCTAGAACTGCATTGCTGACGATTCATTTTAATACATCTCCAGATTAATTAGATACCTGGAACAGTTTTTAATCTAGATGGCTTTTCTATTCAGATATCTTGAAATAACATCCTGGCTATTCAGAATGACATCACTGATATCCTGAATAATTTTTCTGACTGGTCAAAACATCACAGATTTATGTAGCATTTTGAAATTTCAATGAAAAAATTGAAAGAGACTTTTGAAAGTGCCCCATTTTCAGCTTGTTAACGGGTTGACAGCAGCACGTTTTGCTCTCCAAAGCTGTTGAAAGTGTAATCTGTGTCTTGGCAGAGAGTAAATATGAAACTCTGCAGATTTCTAAAGCAGTCTTCAAGTTCATGCAGTAGTTTGCGTCCTCATATCCCTCCTACTGACAAGCCCTTTCTACATTGTGGCAGTTTCTGACTATTTTGCGCAGGAAAACCAAAATTCTGCAGGCAGCTGTTTGGACAGCTCAGAGGCAACACAAGGGGCGCTTACAATAACTCAGATATCTCAAAATGTAATTCTGACGAGCCATAATTACGTTCGCGATATCTTGAATTGAGAATCAGACGAAGCTGATTTTACGCCAAGACGGCCTGCCATACCACCCCAGCCTCGTCCAACCCTTCGCGGCAGCGCTGCGGCAAGAGGAGCCAGAGGATGGAGCTGCGTTTCCCCGTCCCAGAGGGAGGTTACCTGCATGCATTCGTTCTTGCCCATGACTCCAGCCAGCTGCAGGTAGCACTTGACCTGCTGCCGGATCTTCTGGAAGCAGTCGACGATGGGAACCGTGGGGATGGTGTGGATCCGACTCAGAATGTCCAGAGCCACGTTCACCAACCCCTGAGGAACCAGGATGACACGGACTGTTCAACCCCACAGCCGGAGACACACTTAAAGGGACACTTCCGACTCTGAACTGGGGTTCTGTTAAAGCGTTAGAAGCAGTCAGTATCTTACCTGCAGCAGGTAACTTCATCTTCATCAAACGACTCCAAACCCAAAGAACACCATAGCCGTTCACATAAATCCTATTTATTGGAGGCGGTGCGCCAATTATAATCTTCCCATGGGAAATGAGTGCTAAGAACAGAGCTTTGAAAGCGTTTGCAGTCAGAGTGCCTGTATTATTATCTATGGTATAAAAATAAACTGTAAAAACAAATATGAAGGCCTCAGTTTAAAAGCGTTGAATTTTTACGGCCATATCTTCTGACCAGAAACACTTCCATGCTCAGGCAGGAAGATCACTGCCTCCAACCTCCACTTCCTGTTTACGTCATCTCTGGCTTCAGTGTAAAAAGCTCTCAAAGGAAACGTGGCAACGGTTCATAAAGCTCGTTTGGGACGAGAGCGGTTCTAAGAAGGTGGAAGTCCGGTCTGGTCCCGCTCACCGTCTGGGTCCAGCTCATCATATTAACTGAAGACAACAGTTATCCACTGACGGTAAGACATTAACTGCTTCTAACTCTCTCGTCATCAAAACCTTCCTAAAACCCAGAAATATCCCGTTGAGCCTGAAGCCACGCCGGGTGAGGCGTCCTGTCCTGAACCCGTACCTGCTTACGAGCTATCTTGCCGTACTGGATGATGGCAGAAGCTGAGGCGTGGACCCCCAGCATGGCGTTGTTGTTGTTGGGGTCGTGTTGCGTGTTGGCCTCGTACGTCGTCACAATAGCTGCAGAGAGAGGGAGAGACGGCCGTGAAGATGGTGTTTTTCTTCCTGGGGACAGAGACTGAGGGGCTCTGCTGCTATAAACGGCGAGGCGGCGGCGGGGACGAGAACATATCGAACAGCAAATGAACCATGGAGATGAATTTCATCAACAACGATTCGACTTTAGGTTTGAAGGCTGGCGTGCAGAAATGAGGAGGATTTTATCGGCTGCCAACAACCCATCATTCCTGCAGCCCTCAGAGACGTTCTGCTTCTCTGAACGGTTCAAAGTCACCGCTGGAGCGAGCAGAGCACCAAGCAGCGCGAAGGTGTGTGTGTGTGTGTGTGTTTCCTCCGTGCCTTCGCAAGCTGACATTTGGAAACGCACAGACACCCTGAGGCGGTTCTTCAACCGTGGCCTTTTAAAGACGACCCTTCCTGCAACCAAGCAGACGTCTACGTTACCGCGGCAACCCCGGTGCGTTCAGGAGGACGATAGCGGTGGGCATTTATCGTACTGTTTATCGTGAAAATCTTCTTATGATGAGAATTTTGATTCATTGCTGTCTCGATAAATTCAAATTAATGATGTTAAATTAAAAAAAAAAACCTGACAGAAATATCGAAAACGTTGTTTTTACTATTTTCTTCAGCGGTTTGTTCCACGAGAGCATCGATAAATATCAGTAAATTCAAAAATGTGATGAAACGCAGTTGCTGTGTGCAGCTCATTGATACACATCACGCTTCTTTAGGAAGTGGCGTCCCAAAGACACGACGGAGTATCAGGGTCAGGCTAAGAATAAATAAAGAAATTATGACAATAAAGTCAAAATATTTCAAGAATAAAGTCGTATGACAGAAGGTTGTAATATTACAAGAATAAAGTTGTAATAATTCAAGAAAAAACGTAATATTACGAGAAAAAAAGTAAATACGAGACTGAAGTCGTACTAATACGAGAATAAAGTTGCAAGACGAGTAAAATTAAGTAGCAGCTTTATAAGAACCCCAACATGTTCAGTGCGATGCGTTTAGGTGTTTTCCTTTTATGATTTTGTTAGATGTACTGAACTACTGTGTTTGTAACTTTGCTTGATTCCTTGATTCCTGTGAAGTGTCTCAGTTTTTAGAAAAGCGCTATTCAAATAAAATGGATTGTTATTATTATTAAAATGAAAATGAGGAATGTTGAGCATCTTGTGCTTTTATACTTTATCAGTTTTACAAACAGGACGTGTTTCATCTTTTAACGCGTCAGCATCAGCGTATCAGCAGCAGCAGGACGACGAGTCTGCTCAGAGGGAGAACCAGACGAGCTGCTCACGTCACGTCCTGATAACTCGAGCCAAGCTTCGCTCTCAATAAAACAACTTTTTCTAGGAGTATCACCACTTTATTCTCGTGATTTAAGATGGCATGCCTCACCCTGGTAGTGGTGCTGGCGCCACATGAAGATGCTGCTCCAGTGGGAGAGGTCGTCAGAGACGATGGGCAGCCGGTTCCTCCACGTCTTCACCACCGTCTTCATGTCATGCAGGCTGGTGTTGCGGCCCAGGTTGGCGGGCTGGAGGCCGGCGTTGATCTGAGCTGCTTCCTGCAGCTCGATGATCTGCTGAGCCGCCTGGAGACCAACCATCAGGGTTAAAAACTGCTCTGGCACCTCACTCGCTCATTTTACATCTTTCATTCAACCATCTCCATCCTGACTTTACATTACAACAGGAAATCTATGGCTGTGAACCCCCCCGGCTGTGAATAACACTCAGCTGCTCTCATTGCTGACCACTGTCAGCGTTCAGCATCTCAGAGCAACAACCAGGCCTGCAAGTTCTGCTGCACGAGAAACTGTTCCACAAATTACTATGATAAACGACAAGACTGTTGTTTCGAGACTATTTTCAACTAATATGTCAATAATGACAAAATAATGCAAGTTCTCCCTCTCAGAGATCAATAGTTACATCTTAAAACTGGAAGATATTTTAAATAAGACACAACAGCCAAAAACAAGAAATGAAAACCAGAAACAACCGAAACCATAAATCAAAAGGATCATGGCGTCTCTGTAAACAAAACTGCCCTTCAAAAAATATGAATCATCAAAATGGAAATGATGGAGCTCATTTTGATTAATCCTGCGATTAACTGGGAGAGGCTTAGCAACGAGCTTTATCAGTTTTCTTCCCGTCTTCTCCTTATGACCCAAAATCACCATCATAGTTTTAGATATTTATGTAACCGAACCCCCAGCAGCAACACTACACTTGACTGGAGGGATCTTTATATAGGGGGAGCAGAGTAAAGGGGATTCACACCCCTGCTGTCTGCAGAGTAAACAGCCTGATGTTGGTTTTTATGCACAAACATTCAGGCTCGCTTTGCAAATTTTCTGAAATGACCCGACTCAGTTGCCCGTTTCTTTTAAACAGAAGACAGAGTTTAATAACTGTACTGCATCATTTTGCTTGTGTGGCAAGTTTTCCTTAATGTTCGGTCTCTTATTCTTCTGTTTCTACGTTTCTTGACTAGAAACGTAGAAACAGTAAGAGTCTTACTTGAGTGAGACTCAACAGCGACACCTGCACTTCCCACTGAGGGACAATTAAGACGTTTCCTGTCCAACTGCTGGGCCTAAACGTCCAGGGTCAAGCTACGGAGATTAAAACACGGTTCCTGTTGCTGAGGAGCCTCCAGGAACCAAACAGAACCCCCCACCGTACCGCAGGTCTGAAAGCAGCGAGCCTGTGACCTGCAGCGAAGCCTCCACCTGAGGCTGCTACAGACATGGAGACCATCATGCAGCATTCTGGCCAGCTGGAGATAAATGTCCCTCATTTAGGCTGAAATTAGAGGAAATCTCTGTTTCACGTGCATCAAGACTCAGTTTCAAGCTTCACGAGACCCACATCACCGACCGAGCAGATGATCCCCCCCCATTCAGTCCCGCTCCCTGAAAAGCAGCTCCTCATTGATTGGCCCAGAGCAGCTGAGTGAACATATAATCAATCACACTATTATAACGACTCATCAGTCAATAGTAATGTCAAGCCCTGCAATCGATAGTGAGGGTGAGAATTCACTGATGGCTGCGATCTGAGGATAGCTTGATCCAGAATGACGGCCACAGAGAAGACTGGGCTCACGGAGGGAGGGAGGGACGAGGCTCAAACGGCTTGTTTCCTCTGGGCCTGGGTAAATAACGGACCCCCCCATTCTAACTGCGGTGGATCGGACCCCCCGCCCCCCGGGCCAGATAAATGAGGCAGCAGAATATTTTCTCCAATTATCAGCTCATATCAGCCGACGGTCCAGTCCTCACCTCCGTTCGGAGCGTCCCATTCATCACGGAAACGTAATTCAGCTGCAGGTATTTAATCAAACGGTATCTGATGGCAGCCGAGTAATTACAGAAACTACCCCCCCGCCCCCCGCGAGGGAGAAAGTCTGCTTCTCTCCTGTCCGGAGCTAAAAGCTGCTCTCGCTGTTTTCATCTCAACATCAGAAAACGCAGCGAGGGAGGAGATGAAGGCGCTCCCATCGGAGCCCCTCCACCTCCAGCCGGGGCAGCAGCCGGACCCTGACCCGCAGCAGCAGCCGGACCCTGACCCGCAGCAGCAGCCGGACCCTGACCTGCAGCAGCGGGGTGTGGACGTGGGACACGATGTGAGGCAGTCTTCTCCACTCCCGTATGGCCAGGCTGGAAGCCATCTCCACCAGCCTCTCGATGAAGTTGAGCTGCTGCTCCTCAGGGTTGCAGATGGCCAGGTAGCCGCGGTGCATGTTCACCTTCCAGGCCATCTCCTTGGGGCAGCTCAGCTCCACCTGGGGGGGGGGGGGGTCGGGAAAACGGATCACTTTCACGAAGCTCAAAGCAGAAAACCATACAACATTCAGAACCAAATGGATCCGTCCCCTCAGAACCTGCTCACATGTTCCCACCTCCCAGCAACTACCCTGAACGGCTGCATCCAGCAGGAGGCGCCGCTTGCTTTTCACCTCTGAGCTACAAAACCTGGCGAAACCTGAGCTCCTCACTCTCGGGCAGCATGTCACTGTAAACATCTTTCAGCTGTGGCTGCTAGCATTAACATTAGCATGCTAGCCCCTCAGCTCGTATGGTTTCATTTTACCCATCAGCCACTTCAATTTCAGGATGACGGCCATTTTTCAAGATGGCCGCCATCTTTGAGCCTTTTAAACCAGTTATTGCCATGAAATGTCCCCATTTTCATGACTTGGATGAACTTTATGTCCCATCAGTTGTTTTCCACTCCGGTCGTCCTGTTCATCCAACCTTAAAGTAATAACATGGAGCAGAATCGGAAACTGAGGACTTTGCTGTCAGCGAGTCTCAACCAGTCGTCACTGGAAGGAGATGAAGATGAGAGACAGACTGGGAGACAGTCGTCTTAATGGTTAGCGTTAGCTTCTTTTAATTTTTTTATGTGTTTAGTGATTTAGTGTTAGCTTCTGCTAATTTATTTAATGTGTTTAGCGTTAGCTAAGATTCTTGTTTAGCAGATTAGTGGTTAATGAAGCTAACGTTTTGATTAGCTGTGCTGACCAATGGCAATCACTACTTCTGATTTTAGTGCAAACACATAATCTCCATTATAACCAGTGTGGCTATTTTGAAAAAAGTCCACCAGAAAAAGGAAACGAGATCAAAAAAAATACACATGATTTCTATGGTTAAAAATATGTGGCTATGATTTGACACCAAACACATTCATGTAATTGGAGGTTTTAGTGCAGAAATTAATTTTCCATGACAACCATGGCAGCCATCCTAAAAATTAAAAAAAGATTCAGTACATATACTTTCGATGGGTTCAATTTTGTATGATTTGACACCAGAAGTATTAATCTGCGATCAATATTGGCAAATTTAGGGCAAAAACACATTTTCCTTGACGACCATGGCGGCCATCTTGAATCTTTCAGTGGAAAACGACCCCTCGCCCAAAAAAAGCAACCTAACTTGGAACATCTGTGCCAAGGTAGGTTCTTGTATCTGCACAGGAAAGATTTTGCTGAAATATCTGATTATCTGACATTAAATTAAGTCCAACCAAGTTTCTCCAGACGTCACCAAGCAGCATAAATCAGAGCCCCACGGTGACTCTGGAGGAGCTGCAGGGACCGCAGCTCAGGTGGAAGGGTCTGTTGACAGGACAGAGCTTAGCTGTCCTCTCCATCATCTGACCTTTAGGAGGAGAAACAAGAAGAAAGCAACACTTTCCAGGTTTTTCCTGTAAATATCTTTAAAGTCTAATGAAGAGTTTCCTCCCGGCCGGTCGTGAATCGGTGAGAGCGACAGACCAGAGGAGAGCAGCGACTGGCAGCACAGGTGAGGATTTTCCTGGAGAAAATTACAGTGATCAGTCAGAGCGCCGTTATCAGGGGTGACGCTTGATGAATATCCCGGAGACAGGACCGCCCTTATCAACAGCCAGCTTTAATTGAAAGTGGGGACATTTGGACTGAGCGGCGGGCAGGAAGGCGACTTCGAGCTCTGCTCCGCTCCTCTGCCGTAAAAACAAATCACCCTGCAGCAGATGCTCAGGTAATTATTCATGCACACAGCTGTCATAAATATTAGCTGTTACAACCTGAGCCACGGGGCGAGGGACAAAGAGACGGCGGCACAAGCAGAGGCCGAGCGGGAGGAAAACGGAGGAGGGGGTTTAGTGGCTCTGATGTTTCCGTCCAAACAGTTTAATTAGACGTCAGGTGAGGTGGATGGATCGCCTCAAAGTCTCCTTGAAAGAGGAAAACAGGAGGAAACACGAGGCGGCTAAATTAACGGCCCTGCCAGCCGAACTGCACCCCCCCCCCCCCCCCGACTTTGCAGCCTCACCCTCCCAGGAGGCGTGGGGTTATGATGGGCTGGACGGCGCTGATATCAGGTTACTGTACTCCCCATTAACGCTGGCTCTGGGTTTAATGCAGCACCAGAAACCAGAGAAGCAATAAAGGCCCTGGGTGAGGTCGCTGGTGCTCAGGCTGCTCTGCTGGCGCCCTATGATTTCCACAGAAGCGCTGAATTTAACCAACAACCTGGAATCCACAATAAAACGCAGAGTTTCACAGAATTCAGTCATTTTGGCTGCAGAACAAGCTAATCGGCAGTTTCTGCAGTATTCTGGCCGCTGCAGCTCCCCGTACCTGTTGCTACCTGGTTAGGAGGCGGAGCTTGACTCGACTCGACTCGACGCACTCAGACGGAATAAATCGGTCAGGCATGGCGAAAAAAACTCACTGAAACACTGACGTCCTCCAAAAACAACAGAACTGGAAGCTTAGCGCCAGGTTCAGGGCTGAGGCCAGACTGGCGTCACAAGGATGCATGTGGCGCCATTAATCCATTTTATCCAAATTTTCTGGTTTTTGAAGATTTAATTTGTGAAAATCTGGATTTTTTCCCACCAGTGCTCTCCTCGGGTTTCCGTAGCTCAGTGATGTCGGCGCGCCCAGGGCGGCCATCTTGGTTGACCAGCGAGTTTGACAGCTTCTGTTTATCTGGACTCTGAGTTCAGGTCGACTCTACGGCGGCGTATCAGGGCCAGGCTAGGATTTTTAATTTTTTAATTACAGGAGAAAAGTCATAATATCACCAGATTAAAGTTGTAATATTAGGAGAACGAAGTAGTAATTTTATGACAACTCCAACACAGAAAATAAAAATTAAAATGAGGAATGTTGAGCAGCTTGTGAAGTTATACTTTGGTGTCATTTTTACAAACAGGAAGTGCTTCATCTTTTAACACATCAGCATCAAATTATTATCAGCAGCAGGACTTTGAGATGAGCAAGTCTGTTTAGAGGAAACAATCAAACGAGCTGAGCTGCTCACGTCAGATCCCGATAACGCTGCAGAGGCTTTTTTCTCATTAAAACGACTTTTTTCTCATAATTTTAAGACTTTCTTCTGGTAAAACTGCATCTTTATCCTCGTAACTAACAAAAAATCTGGCAGACAGGCCCTAATGCTCTGTCTTCCAACTCCCAGATGGCTCATTTGTAATTTCTTTTTTAGAAAAGAAAGTGGAAAAAAAACACCTCCAAAAAATATTAAAATTGGATCTGGTAAGAAAAAAAATCTGATTTATGTTTAAGCTGTCTAAAAGTAGATTTTCTTTTATAAAACATGAGATTCCTTGTTTTGCACATAATCTTTGAGTTCTTTAAAGCGACAATAAATGCTGTTAAACAAACACCATGAAAAATCACTCCTGCTGAACCACAGCACCGAATGTGGACCTTTGGCTACTGATTCGCACCATAATTACACACTTTCTGGGTTAATAAATGTGGTTAAAATGTTAGAAATAAAACAGATCTCATAAGGCCCTGCGGCGGCCTCGTCCTCACCTGAACCAAAGCCTCCTTCATGGCGCTCCAGTTGGAGACCCTCCAGGCACATTCCAGCACTAAGTAGGGGTTGGAGTGGCCTTTGGACTGGCCGTATTCAGTCAGGGGTTCCCACTGGTTCAGTTCTTTAGAGCAGCTGCAGAGAAAACGCGAAGAACACATTCAAACTGCTTCTGCAGAGTTTTCTACCAGCACTAGTTGGCTGGACCGCTGTTGAATTAGGTCAGTCACTTTAAAGGAGGGGGATATTTATTCAATCACTTATGTTGCATATTTTGTCATTATTTAGTAGAAACCAGTTTTCACTTTGATATGAAAGGGTTTTGCTAAAAAAAAAAAAAAAAAAAAAGGGCAGATTTTGTTGATCATGATTGATTCGTAAAATGCATCCATATAAACCCGCCGGCGTGCTGCAGCGAGCCTACCGTATCCAGTGGTCCTCCCACAGCTGGTACTCAGGGAAGATGGCTGGAGACACGCTGCTCCTTTCATGCTCCTTCCGAGCTTTCTCCATGGCCTTCTCATAGCTCTCCTGGGCCTGAACAACATGGACACAGTCCCAGAAACACAACATTTAATCCCAAGAAATCAGCCGGTGAGACCACTTTAACTTGATCAGGCCTCTCAGGCCAGACACTCATAAAGCCTACGTTTTTGCTCTCAGTGAACGCACCACGCGGCGCGGCTACCAGGGTGAGTTTAGCACCAAGCTGCTACTAAAACAGTCACATGTTGAGACATGCCTGTGGTTCATTTAGGCTGCGAGAGAGAGAGCAAGACTTCTGCAATCAACAGGAAGGCTGCTCCGTTCCCATCCTTTCATGCTCTGGGATGATCTGCCGTCTGCAGGATCTCCTGATGGAGTCACGGCAGCTGACTGAGCTGATCACTAATCAGACGCCGAGGCTGCTGTAAGCTAAAAATAAACGCTGTTTCAGAGCTGCTCTCTCGTCCTCATGGAGCCACGATGAACCCTCTCCTGGTACGATAACAGGAAGGCTTGAATCATCACTGCAGTCGGTCTGTTCAGACGCGCAGCACTTCCTGGCCATCTCCAGCTGCCGATCCAGACTAGAACTGATTAAACAGACTCTCGGCTCCGTTTTCCTCACCTGCTCAAAGAAGCCGTGCTGCTCGTAGGCGATGGCCGTCGCAGTCTCAGGAAACTTGCATCTCTTCTGCCATAAGCCGGCCCACATGTCCTCCTCTTGGAGCAGAGAGTAGAGCTCAGCCAGAGAGTCCAGGATCTCCTGTGAGGAAGCAGAACCGTGTAAAACCCAGACCAGAACAATAACTGAATAAATTAAGGCTCCATTTTGTTCTCACTTTCATTTCTAAAAAACAAATGACAAATAACAGAAAATATTTACAAAAAGTGGCTTTTATCTCAACCATCCCTTCTGTGAGCTGGACGACAGTATCAGGGCCAGGCTACGAGAGTTTTAGCTTAGTTATGAGAATAAAGTCATAATATTACCAGAATAAAGACACAATTTAACCAGAAGATGGTCTGAAAATTATGAGAAAAATGTTGTTTTAATGAGAAAAAAGCTTGAATGATTCATTTTTTATTTTTCATGTTGGAGTTCTCATAAAAATCACTTCATTCTCCTAATATTACAACTTTATTCTCCGATTACTACGACTGTATTCTGGTAACATTATGACTTTATTCTGGTGATATTATTGTCATACAACTTTAGTCTCATAATATTATGACTTTGTCCCCATAATTAAAAAATTAAAACTCGTAGCCTGGTCCTGACACTCCGTCGTAGAGCTGACCTGAATGCAGAGTCCAAATAAACAGAAGCTGTGAAACACCCTTGTAAAACAAGATGGCCGCCCTGGGCGCGAAGACATCACTCTGAGCTACGGAAACCCGAGGAGAGCGCTGGTGAAAAAAAAAAAAATCCAGGTTTTCCAAAAACTAAATCTTCAAAAAAAAAAAGAAAATTGGACGAATCAATAAAACGGATTTATCGCCCAGCTCCAGAATGAAGATCTAATATGAGAAACATGAATAATTCAGTTTATTTCTACAGCGCCAGCTCACAACAAATGTCGTCTCGAGGCTCTTTACAATAAAAAGTCCTTTCAGTTCAATCAGCCATGCATTCCAGTTGATCCCAGTTACCAAACAGTGCAGTAGCTCAGTTACTGAAAGAAGTTTAAAACGCTTCTAACTCAGGAAGGATTCATTTCTGGTGATGGCGAGTTACCTGCTGCGGTGGCGTGATGCTCTCCTGCTCGTAAAACTCGGTGCTCTGCTTGGGTTTGCTGTGCAGGCTGAGGCCCTTCTCGAAGGCCTGCTGCTCCAGCATGAGGGTGGAGCGCAGCCACAGGTTGTGGGTCTTGCCCAGGTACTTCAGCACGCAGGGCCGGATGGGGATGGGGGGCACGCACTGGGACATGGCCTCCACGAAGCAGTTGAGGGCGCTGGGCTGGCAGTCCCTCTGGGCCTGGTGGCTGCCGCTGCACAGGAAGGGGCTCATTTCACCAGACAGAGCCTGAGGAGCAGACACACCACCATCAGCATCACCTGCTGCTCCTCCTTCTCACCTTGGCAGCTGAGCAACGACGGGAATATCGATAAAGGCATTTTGTTGCATGTTTAGGATGCAACGTGATGCAGTTTTCCAGTAAGAGGCACCAGAGAGCAAGGAATGACAAACTGTGAGCAGCTTTACCGATAAATTCAACACTGCACTAATTATTTACTACATATCTGAGTGAATTTCTCCAATTTCCACAAATTTACTCCGTTTGGCATAAAAACAAACATCAGGCTGAGGACAGACTCAGAGCCTGATCACCGTCAGGCTCTGAAAATCATGACTGACAGCCACTGATGTATCGGTAATGAATATAATTCACCCATCGCCAGCAGAGAGTAATTCAGGGCTTAATGGGCGTTTTAATCAGACTGATGGAGGAGAATGCCAAGATGTCATCCAGGCAGCAACGGTGCAGCTCAAACACGCCTGTCACATGTGACACGCCAGCGACCTGCCACGCATGTCTGAGCGGGACGGTATCTGGGATCCCACTGAAGGATGCAGCTGTCAGCTGCTGGAGAGTCTAATCGCTTAAAATCGAGGTACGTGAACACGTTTAAAGATCCTCGGCATAAATCTGGCTTGTTAGTCCTCTCAGCTGAATAAATCAGCTCTGATCAGAGGACCCTCCCTCCTGCCCCTAACAGCAGCAGACGCTCTGGAAACCTTGGTCCACCAACGTTCCTGGAGTTATGGACGGAGGGAGCAACACACTAAAACAATTTCAAGCTGGAAGCTGAACAACGCATCCTTCCAATAAGATCTTCTGCAAATAAAAACTGAAAAGTGTGGCGGGTTTCAGGCCCCTGAGCCAGAACTCTGTAGAACCTCCTCCGGCTCCTCCAGCAGCATCTCCAGCTCAGTCAGGTTGGATGGAGAACATCAGTTTGAGTCGTGCCGCAGCTTCAGCTGTGTGGGCAGACATGCAGCAGTGGGTCACACTCACATGCTGCTGCCGGTCAGACAGGATCTTCCACAGACGAGGGAACAGCTGCACCATGGTCCTTTCAGCCAGCGGAGTGGAGATGTGGCAGAGCTGGACGAGGGCGTTGAGAAGGGCTCCCGTCTGGAACAGAGAACATCCATGAAGCACCGGCAGAACCAGCACCAGCAGAGCCAGCAGAGCCAGCGCTAATGCTAACATGATGGATGCAGGTGGAAGGGGGGCTGTGTTCAGGAGGCCAGCAGTGAGAGCATCTCTAAGCAGCTAACATTTTTATATTTTAGCAGTTTAGAGTTAGCTTCCATTAATATAATAATATCCTTAGCGGTTTAGCGTTAGCTTCTGCTAAGCTTTTTATGTGCTTAGCGGTTTAGCGTAAGCTTCCAGTAATATTTTAGCACTTAGCTTCTGTTCATTTTTATGTGCTTAGCGGTTTAGCGCTAGCTTCCACTGATCTTTTTATGTGCTTAGTGGTTTATCGTTAGCTTCTGGTAATATTTTTATGGTTTAACAGGATAATGTTAGCTTCTTCTCATTTTTTGTGTTTTACTGTTTAGCATTAGCTTCTGGCAATTTTTTAAATGTATTTAATGTTTGCGTAGCTAGGATTGTTGTTTAGCAAATTAGAGGTAAGAGAACCTAATGTTTTGGTTAGCTGTGACCAACACTGGCTACTACTAAGGACTGCTGATTTTAAAGCAAACATATAATCTCAATTACAATCATGGCAGCCATTTTGAAAAATGTCCACCAGAAAAAGAAAACACAAGATCAAGAAAATATAAATGATTTCTATGGTTCAAAATATGTAGGCTATGATTTGACACCAAACATTCGTCTAACTGGAGATTTTAGTGGAAAGATTAATTTTCCATGACAACCATGGTGGCCATCTTGAAAAATAAAATCAGTAAATTTGATTTCTATGGGTTAAATTATGTATGATTTGTCACCAAATGTATTCATCTGTGACAAATTTTGGCAAATTTAGTCCAAATAGATTGTCCTTGATGGTCATGGAGGCCATCTTTAATTTTTCTCAGTTTTCTCTCAGTGATCTGCTGCACTGGTTCCAGTAGAAGATCCCAGCTGTAGTCTGGTTATCAGGGATAAAGTCCATCATCAGCCAACTCTGCTGCCCTCACCAGCCCATCCTGAGCGCCGCAGATCAGAGTTCGTGTCTGCCTACCTTGACCTCCCGTAGCGAGTCCAGGAACTTGTCATGGCGGTTGGTGAGCATGTGGAGCTGGTTCCCGGTGTCCCTCTCGGCCTGCTCCTTGGTCTTCGGCAGGGCCGTCTGGTCGCCTGGGGCCAACTCGATGTCGATCTCCACATCCTGCAGGGAGAGGAGACCGCTCTAGATCTGCCTGGGTGGACAAACGCGACCCAGAGGGGCAGCAGCCTGAAGCAGCTCAGTGACAGAAGAGTGAGGAGAACATGGACAGATATGTCCAGGGGGGTCACCTCCTCTTTCGTCTCGCTGTTTTCCCGTTCGCGTGGCTCCTGCTTGACATGCGTTGCCATGGCGAAGGCTGCGCGGTCGTGGCTGTCGGCCAGGTTGATGACGTTGGTGATGGAGGGCAGCATGGATCCCTGGCAGCTGGTGCCGATGATGGTGTGTCGTTCGCAGACCGCCAGCAGCAGCTGTCGAACACAGACAGGCAGAAGCGTCTCAGAGAAGCGTCCAGAACCCGCTGAGCAGAGCGGAAAACGCTCCGGGCTCGGCGCCGCTCACCTCGATGCACTGCTTGATCCAGAAGTGGCTGCCCATGGCCTCCCAGTTCTGGGAGCAGCAGATGTAGAGCAGCCGCTCGTAGACCCGCCGCTTCATGGAGGCGTCAAACACCTCGAAGAACTTGGCTCTGATGCCCGGCTGGGTGCAGCGGAGCCCCGACAGGAAGGCTGGCTCCAGCTTGGACGTGATGTCACTTCCTGAAAGGCTCTCGTCTCTGGAGAAGGACCGACACTTCATGAAGAGACTGGAAGCATTTCCCCACGAAACGAGGACGGCAGCAGCGAGCATCACCGCGTTCTCACAGAGACCAGCGGCTCGGCTGCTGGGCGGCCCGTCGCTGCGGGGACGCGCCAACTATCATCACCCTGCCGCGAGGACAATCACTCCTCACTTCGGAAGCTCGAAACACCTCCGAAAGTATTCACACCCTATCAGATTTACCATGATGGAACCACAAGGATCGGATCGGGCCTCCATTTAACGAAAAGAAGGACTTTCAGACTGATCAAAATATCTACATTAGAACCTTTATTCTGACAGCAGGACCTGCAGCCGGTTCTGGAATCTGCAACTCCAGTTTGTTTTTGTATTTTGACCTAGAAGTGATAAAGTTTAAGGGGTGTGAATACTTTATCTCTGTGCTCACGGGTCAGAATAATTTTCCAGCAGCTGAACATTTAAAACGATTTCCTGCTGCTGGTTGAAAGACTCTCCAACCCCTCGACCTCCATCGGGCCGCTTGGCTCGGTGATGAATGGCGGTCATTACCTGTAGACGTAATTAACGAGGTCCAGGAACTGGCCGTTTAACTCAAGTTCATCTGGGAAACGCTTCTCTATGTAGGTCATCATCTTCACCAGCAAGATGGACTTCTCACGCAGGTTTGGCATCTGGGAGGAAACGGAGGGAGAATTACAGCAGAGCGGAGAAGACGCCGGGCGGTCCTCCAGTTCCCCCGTCTCTGTGCTGCACTGCTGGAGCTTCTGCTGCGGGATGCTGACGTTGCACCAACCTGGTTGGCGGCCATCGGAGAGTTGTTCTTCACCCACTCCTCCACGATCTTCACCACAGCGCGGAGGATCTTAGGGTCAGGTGACTTCTCAATCAGAGACGTGAGGATGACCTGGATGAAGTTCTTCCTCATCTCCATGCTCATGACAGACAGTCGCGTTTTCACCAAGTCGAGGCTCAGCATCACCAGTTCGCTGGTCACTGAGGATGGAAACGACATCAGCAGCAGCGTTAATACTCAGAATGGAGGAAGAGGAGGCTGTTGTGCTTCATTTCTCCTCAAACCGAGCATCTCTGCAGCCTTTCTTCCCTCTACAAACCCTGAAGACTCAAGCTGGACCTGAAGACCTTCAGGAAGACTTGAGCTTCACCATGCAGCCCAGGATGGATGTGCTGGAGTTGAGCTGATTGAATAAACCTGAGGAGCGCTGAGAGGAGAAGGCCTCAGAAGCCTCTGGTCTCGCTGACTGCAGCCGCTCATGGGGGGGGGTTAAAGCCCTGATCGTATCTCACAGCCTTTCCCTCCCATGTGAGGAGCAGCAGGAAGATTCAGCTCCCATCTCTGGCTGCAGCCATGTAACCATGGTAACCCACTGGCGGATGTGTACCTGTACTGGTTTCAGCGGCCCCTTGGGCGGCCTGCTGGGGGCTCAGGTGCTCCCGGACCATCTTCTGCAGCGAGCGCATGAAGACGGAGATGAGGCGGTCGATGTAGCTGGCGTTGTAGCTGCAGGCCGACTTCAGGATCATCAGAGTTCCTGAAAGATGAAGGAGGAGGATGAAGAGGAGGAGGCCTACCAGGACTGAGAGAACGGGGACGCTGGTGCTTACCAAAGAGCTGGGTGGGGTTGGTGTTGCTGGTGGCCTTCTCATAGTTGGTCAGACCCTCATAGATGACCTTCCCCACAGCGGCGTAGAGACACTCCAGCTCCTCGTACTTGGAGGCAACGCTGGACGTGCCTGAAGCGAGCAGGAAGGGAAACACATTTACTGAGTAGAAGAAGAAAATCTGATCATCACAGTTTGAGACGATGCAACAAGAAGCAGGAGAAACAGGATGAATGAAAGGGGAGGGGGCTGATTGCGTCTGGCCCCTGACTTCGTTCAAGAACGATGCTAGTTTGTCCCCCCCCCCCCAGAACAGGTGGTTGACGCAGACTTTCCATTTTTAATTCAGGAGAATTTATTACAGCCAAGTTAAAGTGTTCAGAAAACTCCGGCAACAGCAGCAACCGTTTCTCTCCAAGGAGCCAGGACTGTTGCCGACTTTTACTCTGAGGCGCCGTCCACACGGAGACAATTTCACACGAATCCGCAAACGTTTTCCTGCGCCACACGGATCCGGCGTCTTTGGAGACAAGAAACGATCATTTTTGAAACCGGGTTGCAGACGGATGATGTTTCCGTGCGCCATGTCATTTTGGACCGGGGTTTCTGTTGTACAGCTCCGCGACATAGTGACCCTTGATTAACCAGAGGCGACTCATCATGAACAGTGTCACGTCTACAGACTCTGGACATTTCAGAACTAATAAATAAAATGACTGCTGGGACACAGCGTTTCGTTCTCTAGCAGCGTTCCAGCGCCACCGACTGGCCCGGCAGACCTACTACGCCATATTCGGTGTCGCTGCATCCTGTCCTGCGGACGCACATTTTTTCTTAATCGTTTACAAAAACACACCGTCCTCTTCTCTGTGTGGAAAGGACCGAAAGCTGACTGTGCTACACCCAAATCTGCTTTTAGTTCAATTTATTAAGCATTTTCAAAGAAAGCTTGATTTTATTGCTCAGAATTGACTATTTTGTTCTGTTTTTTTTTCAATTCTTATCGAGAAAATTTGCTAATTTTGTTTTGAGACAAACCTGCAAAACCCTAATTCGTTTTGGATCTGTAATAATTTACACATCCCTTTCTAACAACAAATCTAACTTCTTTATTTGTTTAGTTAAAGTACTGAATGCTTAATTTATGGTGGTGAGGAGGTAAACAAGCATTTATTTTGGCCCTCAAGTCCCCTGCCCCAGTCCTATAACGATCATGGGGGTGGTACGGCGCTACGCTCCACATCCACCGCTGCGGAGCCAAAATACACAGGAAACGGCACAGGATAGAAGGCAGAGTTGTTAAAAGTGTTCACACCCACAGGTAATGATCCTCTCTGACCAATCAGAGATCACCGTCACCACACAGGAACAGCTGGACTCAGCCGAATGAAGCAGCATCAGTACCCAGACGGCTCTGTCTGGTACCATGAAGAGGAACTTACTTGGCTCGGTGGGGAAGATGCTCATGAGGCGGGAGAGGAGGGAGTGGACGGCCCGCAGGATTTTGGTGTTGCCGCAGGTCATGCATGCAGCGATGCCCCTCTGGAGAGGCTTGAAGTGGGTCAGGATGGTGGGGGACTGCAGCACGGTCAGCAGGAAGCAGAGGATCTCCAGGCCGGTGCAGATGTTGGAGATGTTAGCTTGAGCTGGCTGCTCCTGAGACACAGGATCAGATCAGAACAGCAAAATGAAAAAATAAACTCCGTATCGTAGCAAAAAGTCCAAACTAAAACATACTTTATTGGGATTTTATGTCATAAATCAATCCAAAGAAGTGAATTCTCATGTGCATCCCTGTAGCATGATGCTGCCACCACCATGCCACACAGTGGGGAATCTGTGTTCAGAGTGACGTTTTGCATCAAAGCCTCTTATGTGGTGTGTTGAACTGGTTCCACCTGACTTTATTTAGGGTTATCAGAGTAAAGGGGCTGAACATAAATACAGAAAGCATTTCTTATTTGTAAAAAATGTTTAAAATTCATTTATTCCACTTCAGATAAAAGCTTCATGCCGAGTTCGTCTGCAACAGAAAACTGAGATCAAACCCAGAGAAGTTTGTGGTCCTGATGTGAGAAAAGTTTGAGGCGTGTGAACACGTTCATGTGACAGAGCACAACCTTAACCTTAGCACTCCGTTGCACAGCGGAAACCAGGCTGCTAAATGAAAGATCAATGAAGTAATTCTGTCCAAATTACAATCAGGGTTTACAACACCGGGGCCGAGAGGATAATCTGCCCGGATCCATGCCGCTAATCTCTAATGAACAAGGTGACGACAGTGATAAGGCTGCTGCTCGGCATCAGGCTCCTATTGATCCAACACTGTGTTACCAGGATGGGGGGGTCCAGCAGATACATGGACGTCAATGAGGTCGGGACTCTGAGGACGGGCTGTGCCTCTGCTGCTACGATCTGGCCTCATGGCTCTTAATCAGCGCCGCGCGCCCAAACGATAACAGATGATCAGATTAGCAGCGTCGCTCATTAGTCTGGGGGGGGGTTGGTGTCGGACCGTCCCCCCCGTGGGGTCCAGGTTAATCCCTGGAGAGAACAGGAGAAGAGTGCGACGCCCCCCCAGATGAGACCAGAGCAGAGAGAGGCTGAGATAAAGACAGGAGTGAAAAGAGGAGAAGAGAAGGAAGTGGGGGGGGGGGCGTTATCACGCCGCTGTCATTATTCCGCCATTATTGCTGCTGGCGCCTCACTTTGTGTGCTCCAGATAAGAGACAAAGGACTGGGAGGTGATAAAGCAAACACCACGACTGAAGCTCCAGAGGAAGCCGCTCGCCGTGCTGCTCACTGATTGGCTCGTCAGCAGCAACAGGAAGTCTGGACGTCTGAACTCGACAACAATAAACCGTTCGGCTGCTGCACAGAGCAGGCGCTCCCAGGACGGCGAAAGGAAGAGGAGGAGAAGAGCAAAGCTGCAGGAGGCAGCGCGGAGCACCCCCGGCACGGAGCACCCCCAGCGTACAGCACCCCCAATGTACAGCACCCCCAGCGTACAGCACCCCCAGCACAGAGCACCCCCAGCGTACAGCACCCCCAGCACAGAGCACCCCCAACGTACAGCACCCCCAACGTACAGCACCCCCAGCACGGAGCACCCCCAGCGTACAGCACCCCCAGCGCGGCGCACCCCCAGCGTACAGCACCCCCAGCGCGGAGCACCCCCAGCGTACAGCACCCCCAGCGTACAGCACCCCCAGCACGGAGCACCCCCAGCGTATAGCACCCCCAGCGCGGCGCACCCCCAGCGTACAGCACCCCCAGCGCGGAGCACCCCCAGCGTACAGCACCCCCAGCACGGAGCACCCCCAGCGTACAGCACCCCCAGCGTACAGCACCCCCAGCACGGAGCACCCCCAGCGTACAGCACCCCCAGCGTACAGCACCCCCAGCGTACAGCACCCCCAGCGTACAGCACCCCCAACGTACAGCACCAACGTACAGCACCCCCAACGTACAGCACCCCCAGCGCGGAGCACCCCCAGCACGGAGCACCCCCAGCGTACAGCACCCCCAGCACGGAGCACCCCCAGCGCGGCGCACCCCCAGCGTACAGCACCCCCAACGTACAGCACCCCCAACGTACAGCACCCCCAGCGCGGAGCACCCCCAACGTACAGCACCCCCAGCACGGAGCACCCCCAACGTACAGCACCAACGTACAGCACCCCCAACGTACAGCACCCCCAACGTACAGCACCCCCAGCACGGAGCACCCCCAACGTACAGCACCCCCAGCACGGAGCACCCCCAACGTACAGCACCCCCAACGTACAGCACCCCCAACGTACAGCACCCCCAGCGTACAGCACCCCCAGCGTACAGCACCCCCAACGTACAGCACCCCCAGCACGGAGCACCCCCAACGTACAGCACCCCCAACGTACAGCACCAACGTACAGCACCCCCAACGTACAGCACCCCCAGCGTACAGCACCCCCAACGTACAGCACCCCCTCACCACTGTCATCAGCAGCTTGTCAAACCACTGCAGCTTGAGGTCGGCGCGGGGCCACATGTCCGGCCTCAGGGCGGTCTTCATCAGGTTAACGCAGCGGCGGGACAGCAGCTCCCCCGGAGACCCGGCCACGTTGGTGCTGTCGTTCACCTGCAAATGACGGGGGGGGGGGAGGTTATTTATTAGAATAAAGGAAGCTGATTCTCAGTAGCTGAGAGTCCAGCTTCGTAATTCGATCAGTCGGCCATGTTGAGCAGCCATGAAACAAGCTGTGACATGAGAGGAGATATTCTGACGGGTCCATGAAGGGTTTCTGGTCGGGATCTCACCTGGCAGGCAATCCTGATGAGGAAGTTGACCACCGTGTCGGTGTGCTGCTTCTCCACAGGCTTGCTGAGCATGGTCTCTGTTCCTGGCATGGACTGGCTGCGCCCAAACACCTTCAGACACAAACATCACAATGGCTGACATGGTGCACACCCACGAGGCCCGGTAGGTCCAGTGGACCCGGTAGACCCAGTAGATCCAGTGGTGGCCCATCCAGAAGTGAAATGATCAGAGGAGACTGACCGTGGAGGCGGTGCCGGCCGCCGTACGGAACCGCTTCACATCCTGTCCGGTACCGGCGGACTCCAGAGACAGTCCTCTCTTCATGGCGCCGCCGCTGGTCCCCTCGCCGGCCGCGGCTTCCGACTCGGACTCCGGCTGCCGGACCAAAGAGAGCGGGACGGGTCAAGCAAGGGGTCAGAGTTCAACGGAAAGGTGACCCCGCTGATGCTTTCTCTGGGTACTCTAGCTCAGGGGTGTCCTAACTTTCTGTCACATGGGCCAAAATCATCAGCTCTGAAGTTCTCGAGGTCCAAAGAAACATTTCTAAAAACTAAAATCACCAAAACTGTTGAGTTTTTTTCCTGCTCAACAATAAACAAAACATGAACTGTTTGAATTAAAGTAATAATCAGATTATTATAATCAGATCCAGAACTTCAGATGGTTTTTCCTGGTTAAATGAAATTCATCCAGTTTGCTTTTCATTCTGGGCTCGATTGGAGAAAACTGAACAAATATTCCGTCTGTTTTCAGCAATAAAACAGGAAGTGGGCCAGTCTTCCTAAGTCTTTAACCCCGTTTTAATCCAGCAGTTAAACGCCGCTCTGGGGTGGACCTTAGGGAACCAGTCAACCAGGAGACGTGGACCTGGTTACCATGACAACAGAAGGAAACCAGGAAGCTTGGGAAAGATGATCACTTTGTGCTCCATTGAACACTTTTAATGCAGATTTTGATTTAAAAGTCGTCGTTTTGTCCTCACTGTTTCTTGAATTGTGATCAGGGTTTTTATTTTATCACCAGTATTACTTCTGTCCCTGCCATCTTCCTTCGGGTATCTGTGTGATTCTATTGCGTTAAATCAGACGGATACTCAGCGTAAGGACGCAGATGAAGCCGCACGCTGCATTTATAGCTCTTTTTATACAGCTTTCCCTTCCTTATGCAGTAAAACGGAACATTTTAACCCCATCAGTGACGTCAGCTCACATGGCTGAACATTTACCTGCTGGTCTTTGATCCTCTGTAGTTCCCACTTAATGACCACTTCAGCCAGGTCCACAGCCAGCTTCCTCTGCTCTATGGTGACGCTGGGCGTGAAGCCCAGCCGCTGCATGGCGCTGATCATGTGCTGCACCAGGTGGTGGCGGACCGGGTAGTACACCTAGGAGGAGCATACAGATGAGCACGGTGATGGCAGACCTCCTCTGTGTTGCTGAGGGCCCTTGATGCTTCGCTGAACCTGCTGAAGTTAATCTCAATGATTTTATAATTATCTGCTGTTTAGCGGCGATACCTTAAACTTCCCGTGTTAAACCACATCCAGGGTTCCCACAGATTTACAGGTTAACATTCAAGATTACTTTGTTTTCAGTTTAAATCGATACGGGTCAGAAAGGAGCTGCAGTTCTGGTCTGGTTCTGGTCAACTTGCCCACATGGAGCGCTGAGACTTCAGGGTCCGAGTGACTAAACTTCTTCGTCCGGTCTGGACTCCAGGACCTGATGACGCAGCGTGAGCCTCACCAGAGCCACTCAGCCTCCTGTGAACATGGAGACTAAGGCTCCATCGTCCCCACCAGCCCGGTTCGGTCCGCTTTAATCCGACTCCAGTCCGGTTGGGGAGGTGTGAACTCTGACCCGAACTCTGGTCCGCCTCCAAACCTCGGTCTGGGTTCGGTTGAAGTGAACTCTTGGTTCGGTTCGGATGCAGATGTGAACGCCAAGCGGACCGGAGACCGCTCCAGAAGCAGGAAGTGGACTACAGCGCAGGGCATTCTGGGTAACTACAACCAAAACAATCGCTAGCTAGCCTAGCGCTAGCGGGAGAAACGGCTCCTGGTCTTCAGCCTGAGACAGAAGAGAAATCCTCCAGCCGCTGAAACCTGACGCCGCTCCGTTGTTGACGTTTGGTGAAGAAGGAAGCTGCGCTCAGCGTCTTCAGAGGTTTTCATGTCGTTTCCTTCAGCGGTTCTTGGTGCAGCGCCCCCACAGGCGAGGAGGGGAACAGGTTGCTGAAAGGGTTTGGCTGGTTTGAGTCGGAGCAGAGAGGAAGAGAACCGCAGCAGCTGGACATGGAGGACATGCTGCAGCTCTGGTCCCGATCGAAGCGAGTCTAGCGGACTATCAGGGGGGAAACAGCCTGAGAGGACGGACGGGACGCCTGAACCGTCAGGCCAAGACGGCGACTCAGACGTCTAACGGGGCGTCTCAGAGCATTACAGCTTCTCACTCTGAGGGTAATGACAGCTGCGAGAGCAGGACTCTGCAGACCTGTCCATCACATGTGCAGACAAGCAGGGACGCCGTGTCTCTATGACTTTATCACACACACGCAGTCAGCCTCATCTGTCTGTCATCATCTGCTCCTCGGCGTAATTATGCTGATGTGATTACACGAGAGGAGTCGTCTGGCCCAGCCAGGGCCGCCTGTCACTGACGAAGAGGAGCTGAGGGACGTGTCCTCTGATGAAGACCGTCCTGTCCTGAGCATCAGCCGAAGACATCGGGGACCGAGAGACGAAGGCTCTGCTGATGACGAGAGCAGAGCGATGCTTCAGAGCCCGGGTCGGAACAGAACCGAGGTCCTGGTATCGGCCTGTCTGGATACTGGACAGAAAAGGTCCAGTTCATTTAAATGGGTGGGTTCTGTGGCAGAGACCCAGTTTCTTAGCCTGCAGTTCCTCCAGACTGCTGGTTCTGGACCTCAGCAGCTTCATGTCAGCCTGATGTGTCCTCAACCAGTCAGGGTTCTGGTGGAACTGGGACAACTGGGTCTCCAGGCAGAACAATTACCCTAAACAGAAATTTAAACTGGTTTTGGTCGGGACAGGTCAAGCTAACAGTCAGGTTCTGATCTCATCCATATTGAAAATGTGTGGCCGGGTCCGAACCAGAGAGCCGCCCCATCAGAATGAACTCTAGCAGTTCTGAAGGGAAGAGAGGTCCAGATGTCCAGAACCACGACAGCATCACTAGTAGAAAACCAGTTCTGTTGGAACGTCACGTCTCCTCCATGACCGCCTCTGGACAGACAGCAGAACCAGAACCAAGCTCGCTGACCCATACGACAACATCAACTGTCTCCTGAAGGCGCGTGCAGCTGGGAGACGACCCAGAGCTTCCAGACGGGTTAGCTCTCTCTGGACTGGGAGGAAGCCCGACGAGGACGTGTCTGCCGGGACAGAGTGTCCCACAGAGCCCAGACAGACCCGGCAGGGATGTTCTGCTCACCCTGAAGTGCTGCACGATCAGGTGCAGGATGTGCACCAGCTGCGGCACCGTGTGGCCCTCCTCCACGATGATCTTGCGGGTCCAGTGGGTCAGCATCTGATGGCCGTCCTCCATGCGCGCGGGCACGGCGGGGGTCAGGATGGCCATGGCCTGGCGGACGATGGCCCGGGCCTCCATGGTGTGGGCCTTCAGCAGGCTGTGGAAGACCTGAGCAGCAGACGGGTCCGGTTAGGTTCTGGGGGGCTCTGCTGGGCGTCAGGAGGCGTCCCACTCACCTGCAGGACGATCTTCTTGTGGATGGCGAACTTTGCGATGATGTGGGCCAGCAGCAGGTGGCCGCTGTACTTGCAGGCCGGGTCGACGCAGGCCTTGGGCAGCAGGCACGGCCAGGCGAACGTCATGAGGCGCCGCAGCTTGCTGTTGCGGGACTTGTTGTTGTCGTGGATGTGGTGGGGGGCGTGCTCCACCAGCAGGGTGGAGAACTGCAGCAGGCAGATCCTCAGGGAGTCCAGCAGGTCCGCCTGCTTCTCCGGGTCCAGAACCTGAACACACAACAACAATCTGGCCTCAAGCTCAGTTCTTGCTGCAGGAAGCCAGGAGCTCATGCAGCGACACCATCCATGAGCCAGAGCCGTTACCTTGGTGATGAAAACACTGGTGATGCTCTCTGGGTTGTCTCCCTCAGGGTTGGGGGGTCCCAGCAGCTGCTCCCCCTCGCCCTTCTCAAAGCTGTGGAGGAAGGCCGGGTTCAGGATGTGCTGCAGGACCTGAGAACCACAACAGGCAGGATTTTAACCCCAGATGCAGCTGCTCTCCTAATCACACCCCCCCTTGCTCTGGACTGAAACATCCTTCCTGGGATGTTCTGCTGGCCACCCTCCTCCTCAGAGCGACTCCCCCAGGCCTCACTTTGGACACCCCTGCTTCAGATAAGAACAGCGACAGCGCTGCTTCAGTTCAGCACCCTGCAGTCTGCAGCATCATCCCTGTCACATGACCACACAAACACCACAACCCCACCCAGAGATACAAACGGCAACTCGACGGAAATTATCACGACTTATGAATATCGTCCCAGTTTCACCAAGCAGACCAGTACCGATGTTGGAGGACAAGCAGCCAAAAAACATAACAGCAGAGTGGAAGGTGAAACGTATCCATCACGCGTAAGGAGAATTAAAAGCCTTCTGTGACTGAGTACCTTTGCTTTTAGCTCGTCGTTGAAATGAGGATCATTGAACTCAACAAAGCGGAAGAACAAGGCTCGTTTCTGGGAGATGGAGTAGTTCCTGGGAATGTCCTCCTCCATGTACTCCTTCAGGAAGGTCATGTTGCAGAGGAAGCGGCCTGTAAAAGCTCGCACCAGCTGGAACAGCAGCTCGATCTCAGAGTAGTTCCTCCTGTAGACAGGAGGCGGTCCAGATCAGTCCCATGCTCAGAACCAAATCAGAACAAGACACTTTCAACACTAAAGCTACTGGCATCGCCTGGTTTTTCTGCTTACAATCTGATTAAATTAAGAAAGAAGAACTAAAATTATCAACTACACTCATCACTATTAACAGCAAACTGTTATTTATTAATGCTGAAAAGACCGTGTGATATTAGCTTGGCGTCACAGCCTGGTCCAGTGAACCTACTTGCAGTAGCTCAACAAGCAGTAGGCCAGCAGCTTGGGCTCCTTCCAGTTGGTGGCGGCCATGTTGTCTTTGCGGTGTCTTTCCTGGAAGGCCTCGCTGACCCAGACTCGGCGGAGCTGGCTGACCAGGGAGTGCTGCCCTGCGAGCCAGCCTTCATCGTTCTTCACGATGATGCTGATGATCTGATGAGGTGGAGAGACAATAAGGAGCTTGAAGAGGTTAAAACTGGGCCTGGGCCAGAAATCGACCTCATCGATTTGATCCAGTGTTTGGTTTTTGAAGATTTTGTTTTTGGAAAAATCTGGATTTTTTTTCCACCAATGCTTTCAGAGTGATGTCAGCGCGCCCAGGGCGGCCATCTTGTTTGACAAGCATGTTTTACAGCTTCTTTTTATTTGGACTTTGAATGCAGGTCAACTCGAGGGAGTATTAGAGCCAGGCTACGAGTTTATTTTATAATTACCAGAATTAAGTCGGAATTTTATCTGAATAAAGTCGTAATATTAGGAGAATAAAGTCATAATATAAGGAGAATAAAACTGTAATATTGGGAGAATAAAGTCGTAACTTTACGAGAATAAAGTCGTAATATAAGGAGAATAAAGTCGTAATTTTACGACTGTAAAATTACGACTTTATTTCTGACGACTGTAGTTCAAACACATAAACCACATTAATATTCCTGATCCACTGTGACGTAGCAGGGCGTACCTTAATGGCCTGGAACTGCAGATCCAGTCTGGCGGTGGTGGTGGAGGGAGAGCCAGGGCGAACAGTAGCTGCAGTACCAGCAGGAACCAGCAGGGGGACGAAGCGGTTGGGATTAGAGGCCAAAACGTCTCTGAGCGGCTTGGCATCTTTGTGTTTCAGAAAACTCTGCATGTGAACACAGAAACACGGCCATAAGCAACCATTAACAGGTTCGGTTTGGGCCTCAGAACCCAGGACAGACTGGATTACAGGCTGCTACAGCACAGATCATCTGCTTCCAGAGGAAAAACACGAAGGCTCCAGTCTGACCATGAACATTCGGCTCCACTGGGGGTCGTTGAGCGTCGCCTCCATCATGAACAACTCCACCGTCTGGGATGGGTGGCGGGTCAGGAACTTGATGAGAGGCTCTCTGAACGGGCTGCCAGCCTGGTGCAGAGGGACGAGGGGAGAAGATTCAGCTCAGCTGGTTGCTCATCTGCTGTTGAGATGGAGATCATGACGGGACACACTGATAAACACTGGAGAGTCCGGGCGGGGTCCTACCTCAATCAGCATGGCCCTCTCGGTCTTCATGACCACCTCCAGAAGAGGCTTGACCAGAGTCTGGGGAGCAGCTGGGATCAGATGGAAGAGGTTGATGATGGCAGAGCAGATCTTCATCTCCTGCAAACATCCAGAAGAAGCAGAACCTGGATGAAATCTGGGGGCGGATCAGGAGGACGTGAACAAACAAAGCTTCCTACACACAGTCCTGATGGAAGCCACTGTGGGAAGATGAGGAGGGACCTTCAGCTACTGAAGATGCCATCAACTGGCAGTTACTGCATAAGTATTCATACCCCTGAACCTTCTCATATCTTCTCACATCATGAAATGCAACTTCAGGGCAGGGCTGGGCAATATGGCTTAAAAATAAAATCTCCCGATTTGTTCAAACCAGATCCGATTTTAATCAGTTTTATTTTTTAATCTCGCTTTCTTTTCTAAAAAAAGAAATTCCAGAGTTTTATTTTAATCATCCCTCCTGTGAGTTGGACGATGGAGTATCAGGGCCAGGTTAGGAGAATTTTTGTTAAATTACAAGAATAACATCGTAATATTAGCAGAATAAAGACGCAACTTTCCAAGAAGAAGGTCTTAAAAATTGCAAGGAAAGTCGTTTTATTCAAAACAGGTTGTAGCGTTGTCGACATCTGACGTGAGAAGCTCAGTCCGTGTGGGTCTTTCTTCGAAATAGACTGTCGTTTGCATCCAAATAAGCAGAAGCTGTAAAACACGCTTGCAAAACAAGATGGCCGCCCTGGGCGCGCTGACATCATTCTGAGCTACGGGAACTCAAGGAGAGCGTTGGTGGGAAACAAAACTGATTTTCCAAAAAGTTAAATCTTCAAAAACCAAAAATTTGATGAATGGACCAAATCAATTTATCGCCCAGCTCTGCTTCAGAGCGTCTCTGACCGACACCTCGGGTTTATTACTGAACCCCCCGAGTGCTGACGCCCCCAAATAAAACCAGCCGTTCAGAAGTAAATAGATGCTGTTGTTTCTGAAGGCCTTAGAGGATTGTTGGACAACATCAAGATGAAGAACAAGGAACACAGGAAGCTGAAGGTAACGTCATCATGATCTCCACAATCCGGACATTCGTGGAGGACCGAGAAGAAGAGAAGCTGTTTGTTTCGGTGGCGGCAGCAGCAGGACAGCTGGAGAAGACGGGTGAAGCCAAATCCAGGACAATTCTGGGAGAAAGAGATGTTGTCAGAAGTTCTGACTGAGCTGGAGATGATTCAGTCTGTAGATGGTCAGAGCTGCTGGAGACCAAGCCTAGAAGACCTGCATCTAAAGATGGCTGCAATAAGTTCTGACTCAGGGGGCTGAAAACATTTGTAGGCCACACTTTTCAGATGTTTATGTGTAAAATATGTTGAAAGCACCAAATCCTCTTGCTGTCATGTTCATATTTGTCGGTCCATCCCATAAACACGAAAGGTTGTTGAGGTAATGTGACAAAAGGTAAAAAGGTTAACAGGGTGTGAATAGTTTTGCATGTAATTTCATCAGTGGCAGAAATCTGGAGTTCCTGAAACGCAAAAGTCAGGAGGAGAAACAGGAGGTCAGAGAGAACTTGGAATGACAGGAACATCTTCTACCAACACCACAGACACATGGACAGAGGTACGGGTCACGTCCACCACTACGAGACACTGGGGTCAAAGGTCAATCACTGACAAACTCACTGACAGCCGGCAGAACACCGGGACACATCTCACCTCAACCCCCTCCAACGCAGGCTGTACCAGGATGGGAGACAACGATCAGAGTCAGCACAATAATATGGCTCTCTATGTGTGTGTGTGTGTGTGTGTGTGTGTGTGTGTGTGTGTGTACGGTACCGTACGGAGAGGAGACAAATAAAAGCAATCTAAAGCTACGTTCTCAAAGCAGGTCTTCATGCTCAAATCCGATTTTTTTTTGCTGAAATCCGATCTGATAAATGTGTTGGTATAGCAATTTAGCATTAGCTTCTGCTAATTACCATGTTGGTATAGCAATTTAGCATTAGCTTCTGCTAATTACCATGTTGGTATAGCAATTTAGCATTAGCTTCTGCTAATTACCATGTTGGTATAGCAATTTAGCATTAGCTTCCGCTAATTACCATGTTGGTATAGCAATTTAGCATTAGCTTCCGCTAATTACCATGTTGGTATAGCAATTTAGCATTAGCTTCCGCTAATTACCATGTTGGTATAGCTATTTAGCATTAGCTTCCGCTAATTACCATGTTGGTATAGCGCTTTAGCATTAGCTTTTGCTAAATATCATGTTGGTATAGCTATTTAGCATTAGCTTCTGCTAAATAATAAATGCTCAATCCAATGTTTTCTGCCTGGTCGTTCTTTCTACTAACTAAATGCGACCGCAGTCAGACGTCTGTGTGAACGGTTTAAAGCGACGTGAATGTGCAGAAGACCATAGCCGCCCCCCCCCCAGCACCAATAATAGCCGCCGCCGCCTCTGGACGGGTCCTACAGCTGCTGAGAGCCGACAGCACCGCCACTGGATCAGAACCAGATGCAGGAAGCTGAGCAGCAGGAAGAAGAACCAACAGCAGCGGCCTTTAGCGGAGCATCGCCTGCAGCTGCTGGAGAGAACCTGTCTGGAGGTGGAGTCGGACTGGGAGCGCTGGGACCGGGATGGGAGGCTCCACCGACTCTCATCCTCTCATCGCTTCATCATCAGCATCTTCAGACGTTGTTTACGTCCAGATTCACCGTCCGGCTGCTTCTGGCGCAGAATTATGACGATTATGACGCATGGCTCACGTCAACGACGTAAAAGTCGGATAAAACGCGATGCGACGTTCAGACTGCAGACGCTTTGGAAACTATCGGATAGGATTTAGTTCCACGTGTGGAAGAGGAACAGACTGGCTTTCTTTTTGGGTGAAAAGATGGGAATTGGCTGCTCAGCCTGCCGTGAAAAAGTCAGATATGGGTCGGATTCACCTGCTGTGTGAACGTAGCCTGAAGGAAAACTTCCATGTCTTTGGAAATAAAAAGCAGGGATCATTTCAGTCGAGACTTTAGGAGATGAGCTGGTGCTTCGACCTCATTAAAGTAACTTCAGTTTCTGTTCCACGTCCTCAGATTGTCCCTCTAACTGTCGGACACGTCCTAATGTCTACATGGACCATCTTAACCTCCACCCGCCCTCCCCTGTTTCTGTCTTTATCAGCCTGAGCTAATTGACTCAGTGACCCTGGCTCTGCCGTCCCTGCCAGCCTCGCTGTCACCAGCCACAAAGACCACTATTTGGGGGACAGCAAAGACAAAAGGCCAATTTGCATCTAATTAAGGGTCTGGTTCTGAATGCAGTCAGGATGAACCTGCATAAAGAGACACGAGCAGAGGAGCGGTCTATGAGGGAGAAGCAGCTGTAGTTTTTCCCCTCCGTCACCCTTTCTTTGCCTTTACAAGGTTATCTGTCGGGGAGATAATGAGGATGAGCGTTGCTCGGCCCTCCGCCACCCGCCTGGCGCCTAATTAATCATTGATTGAAATATGGGCCCTCACAACTCATCTCAGAGGAGGCCACGCCGAGGCTGTTGACTCTGTGAGCGAAGGAGCAGCGTCTATCTCCTTCAGTAGGACTAATCGGGTTCAGGCAGAGACAGATTAGCTGAGCAGAACCTGGACCGGTTGACAGGCACGCTGACCTGGAGCCACAGAGCACACACCTCCGCTCCATGTTCGAATATTACTGTCAAAATCTTTCAGCAGTGGAAACAAGCATAAAACTCTGCAGGCTCACCCCTCAGCTCGTATGTTTTTCATTTTCCCATCAGCCACTTGAACTTCAGGATAACAGACATTTTTCAAGATGGCCCCCATATTTTGAGCCTTTTAAACCAGTTGTTGCTATAAATGTTCGTCGTTTTCATGACTTGGATGAACTTTATGTCCCATCAGATGTTTTCCACTTTGGTCGTCCTGTTCATCTAACTTTAACTTTAAAGTAATAACATGGAGCAGAATCAGAAACTGAGGACTTTCCTGTTAGCGAGTCTCACACCAGTCGTCACTGGAAAGAGATGAAGTGTGAAACACAGTTGTCTTAATGGTTAGCGTTAGCTTCTGCTAATATTTTTATGTGTTAGCAGTTTAGCTTTAGCTTCCAGTAATGCTTCTGTGTTTAGCAGTTTACCGTTAGCTTCCGCTAATATTTTTATGTGCTCAGTGATTTAGCGTCAGCTAAATAAAGTGATTTTTTGGAGTGTTTAGTGGTTTAGCATTAACTTCCAGGAATGTTTTTGTTCGCTCAGCAGTTTAGTGTTAGCTCCCGGTAATTTTTTATGTGTTTAGTGGTTTAGCGTTAGCTTCTGCAAATTTCTTTTGTGTTTAGCAATTTAGTGATGGCTCCTGCTAATTTTTTTTTTTACGTGTTTAGCATTAGCGTAGCTAAGATTCTTGTTTAGTGAATTAGAGGTAAGTGAACCTAACGTTTTAGTTAGCTGTGCCCAACATTGGCTACTACTAAGTACTGTTGATTTTAGTGCAAACATATATTCTCCATTTTGGGGGAAAAAAAAAAAATTTAAATCACTAAATATGATTTCTATGGGTTCAATTATGCATGATGACACCAAAATATTCATCTGTAATAAATATTGGCAGAACTTTGCAAATTTTGTGCAATAGACGACCATGACCATTCCAACTTGAATTTTTCAGTGGCTATTTTTTCTTTTCTTTTTTTTTTTAAGCAAGCCCCTGGGAACATCTGTGCCAAGTTAGGTTCTTGTTTCCACCCATGAAGGATTTTGCTGAAACATTCAGCTATCTGCTGCTCCATGTGGACCTGATCTGAGGACTAGCCGGCCACTATCTGCAGCGCCTGGAGCAGGAAACGGTCGACTTACACTGCCGTCACTGCGCTGGCCTCCTTTGTGCGTCATCACGACGACTTCCATCCACTTCCGAAGGTGTTGCTGCGGGAAGCAAAAGAAAACCATCAGGGTGTGTGTGTGTTCAGCTGAGCAGGGAAGAACGTTCCAGAACAAACTGGAGCAAGATCAAGCACTGATCAACCAGTCCAACCCTGCTGGATCTGGTTCTACAGAACTTTATGGCACTGTGCAAAAGTTTTCACACCCTGGGAACTTTTCTACATTCTGTGATGTTACAAACACAAAGTATTTTATTTCCATGTTAGGAAACTTCAGCCTTCTGGGTCCAGAGCTAACAGAACCATCTGGTCTGCAGGTCCAGCTGCAGCTTCTTGTTTGTGACGCAGTTCAGGCTCAGATGGATGAATAATGTTTGTTCCCTCGTGTTGTTCCACCTGAGCCGCGGTTCTCTGCAGCTCCTCCAGAGTTACTGCCAGGTCTGGATAGGTTTGAACTCATTTTGTTTTGCTCCATCAGATAAAATCTCAACAAAATAAACTCAAGTTTGTGTTTGTAACATGACACCATGTTCAGTGGGGTGTGAATACTTTTACATGTAATGCTGCAGCTGGGCAGCCATGTTGGCTCTTGAAGCAGCAGGAGATGCTGAAGGTTCTCACCATCATCTGATCACAGAACTTGTCGTTGAAGGAGTTGGGGAAGAGGCGGGTGACGGAGGTCAGGCGGTTCACCACGTTGAGCGTCAGGCTGCGGTAGTCGCCCAGCATCATCAGCAGGGGGCGCATGTGAGTATGGATCTGGTCCACCTCGATGGTCGCTCCCTCCAGAAACTACAGGAACACAGATGGAGGATCATATTAGATCAGAGGGCTCCAAAGTGCGGTCCGGGGGCCATCTGTGGCCCTTGGACTGATTTTGTGCGGCCCTCAACTACAACTGCAAAATGATACAAATGTGACCGTCCAGCACAGGTGGTCGAAGCAGATGGAGGCTTTTTACTTGTAATCAGGGCAAAATTATAGTTTTCTTACAATGGAAAATGCTAAATAAAACAGGAAGTATTCGTCTTTTTATAACGGAGCTTTTATAGTTAGTGGAACTACATTTATCCAGATACTTTTACTGAAATACCAACTTTGCTGCACCCAAATCAGATTTTATTTACTTTATCAAACTCTGCCAAATATAGTAGGGGTGAAACAATTAATCATGATGAATCGATTATTAAAAATAATCAACTAATTTAGAAATTGATTCATCATTAACTTGAGTATATGGACTAAAAAAGATGAAAGAACAACACAGTCAGAGTAGCAATGAAGCCAAAACTATGGAAAAAATATAAACATTTAGCATTAAGGACGAAAAACCTTAGTCTGTAAATCTGTTCTACCCAGAACTCCTCTAGTGGCAGGTTCAGCTTCACCTGCTTCATGTTCTGGGCAGAAGTTTTCTATTAAAGGGGTGGTGACGTCACCTCATGACCCGCGTCCTTCGGGAGGAAGTGGAAACTTTCAGCCGTTTCTGACCGTCGGACAGAACAGCTCCGCTTTTTAGCAGCCACCCTCTTCTCAAGGGGAGCAGCCAGACATGCTAGCAGATGCATCCTTTGCTACAGATGATCAAACATTCACTAAAGGAATGCTGTTATTGACTTTTAGGCAAGAAAATGTTGATTTTCTTATTTAAAAAATTAATTGAACTATTTATTTGCTTTTTTTTGTCATAAATTTCTAATATTGTATAAAAACGGCTTAAGTAGTAAAATGAAAAATCTGCAGAATGTGAACATTTTCTGTATCTGATTAATCGATTAATCATGAGGGTAATCGATTACGAAAATAATCGTTACCTGTGGCCCTAAAACGCAGCAGCCTTTTTGAAAGAAAGTGACCCAAATCCTGTTCATTTACCGAGAATAAATTTGTTCAATCAAGCCGCCAAAAATCTGAGAACGAGATGCATTTCTTTTAAAATCCTTTTCAGACCCATGTGACAAAAGTTCAGACGCCCCTGTATTAGGCGGCTGGTTGTGGATGGGAGCTGAGGCTGTGACGCTTTATTCGCATCTTTACCCAAAGACTTATAAACAATCCTCTTAACTTTCCCTCCGGTTGGTTTTCGGATCATTACATCGCTACCAGAACCGCTCAGGACACCTTCAGGACCAAGGCCGCTCCATGCTGTGAACAAACACAGACGCCAAGCAGAGATGACGCAGACGGGGAGGGAATGATGCATGGCAGCCTCCTTCATTTTCCTCTCAGCGCTGAGAACAAACACTCCATCCTGTATCGATCTCGCCATGGCAACGCTCATTAGCGCTAGCGGAGCAGAGCCGAGAGAATGGAGAGAGGCGAAAATGGAAGAAAGAAATTACAGCAGAGGAGAGACAGAAGCTAAGGAGGCAGAGCAGGGAGTGGATGGATAGAGGAGGAGATTACATGGATCCTCTGATGGATCGGAGGAGGAGTGGTTCAGGGACGGTGTGATGAAGTGACCAGGTTCAGATGAAGATAAGTGGCGGCAGAGACCGATCCCATTCATCGGAGGCAGAAAATGGGATTTCATTTAAACGCCACGATCCCGTTTCCTCACTAGATTGCTTCATAGCTTCAAGGCGCAGACTAATCCATAATTACAAAGGTTACGTCTGCTGATGAACGGCCATGTTTGGCTCCAAACAGATCGTCACGACTCAGAGATAAAACAAGAGCCTCGAGTTTTTCAGGTCATTGAAATTAAATCTGAACCAAACCAAGAACAAAAAAAGAAATAAAAAGTCTGCTGGAAGATAAATCAAATCTATCGTTTCCACCTTCTGATGAAAAATAAAAGGCATGGACAGCTTCCTGGTGTCAAGGTTACCACGGTGGCCAAACGCCATGATTCTCCATCATCAGCTCCTCCTAACGAGAGACCAGCAGGGCCGGATCCAGGATGGATGGGGCCCGAAGCAGAAACTGATTCAGAGGGTCCCCTGGTAGTTAAGACCACCCTCACCATCGTCCCAGAATAAACCCTGGGTTCCTTAAATGGACTGGAGCAGCATCACACGAACCCCACAGTCTCTTTTATCCGAGTCGCAGAAGCTGGTCAGAGGACTGAATCATTTGGGTCAAGCTGTCAGGCCCAGTTTACAGCCTCAGCAGAGTCCAGGGGCGGGGCCAAGCTGCATGAACTACGACCCCAGCTCAGACTGAATCGTTTAATTAATGCCAGTAACTGATGCGCCTTTCAACAGAACAAACTGAGATACCAGGCTGACAGGATTAAAACTCAAACATTTCATCTTCAACCTGCAGCAGAATGAATTCAACTGCAGAAAAGGCTTCGATAAACTTAAAAAATTTATAATAGATAATGAAATAAAGCTGAATTGATGGAATGCGTGAATTTATATTCTAAATGAAAACTGCTATTGTTTGTGATATTTGAAGTTGTGTGTTTTATGATGTGTTTTTTGTAATGTTGTGGTGAGGAGCCCAGGAAGAAGAGTCTCCACTACGGCAGAGACGAGTGGGGGCCCTTAAACAAACAAACATCTCCTTTTCCTGAACAGTGAGAGAATATGATGTGTCGGTGGGTGACGGGCTGTTAGCAGCTGCTCGTTTTGCTTATACCTTGGGCCAGCTGTAGTGCAGAGGTTTATTTTTAGATGTGCTGCAGATCTTCCTTCATACATGGAGGAGGTTCTGGTGTTTTAGTGGTTCTGATACCATAAAGCGTGGCGTCCTTATAGCACCAGAACCATGAAGGCGAGACCAGCGTGTTCATTTCATTTATTAGTGATGTGTGAAAATCAAACATGCTGACCTTCCTCATGCACGCTTCCCCTGCCTCCTGCAGCTCGTTGTTGGTGGAGTTGAGCGCTTTGAACAGAGCAGCGATGATCTTCTCCCTGGACTGAGGTAGGTAGTTACAGGCCGCCAAAGCATCTGCCCAACAAACAAACGGTTATCATCATGTCCGAATCTGAGGGAGGCGAAACTCCTTCTGGGCCGACTTACTGAGGGCAGCGATCCGGAGGGGAACCAGAGAAGGCAGGCTCTTGTAACAAGGCAACTTCATCAGAGCAGCATCCTCTGCCTCACACAGGTTCAGCAGCTGGACATGGGTCAAACTCGTTTCAGTTTTTCATCATCTTTCATCAAGATCATGAATGTTCTCAAGGGCTGGTTGTGCCAGAATGTGTTAATAAAACCAATTAAAAACAGTTAAAATATCAATAAAAAGCTGTCTCTGCATTCAATAAATGCTTCTTAGAATGAATAACAATGAACATCATTTCACAACGATCAGTCCCTCCAGGATTTCACAACGGTGCTTGTGATTTTTTGCAATCAAAATTTTTGGGAGCTAATTTAGAAATATCTGACAGGAATTTAGCAATATTTGCGCAAATGTATGACATTAAATGAGACTTTTGGCCATATTGATGCCGTACTATAACTCGACATCCAGTCAGGCTGAGGCAACAGTGTGGTAAAAATAAGAAGTACTGCCACCTGCAGGTGGGTGTTAGAATCACCTAAACCCAGTGGTTCTGACCATTTTTGTGGAACATTTGCAACAAACGCATGTATTAGCACGAAAAATTGCGGGCATCTGTTGATGTTACGTGAATTTCCACGATTGCAAAAAACTGGAGGGACTGACTGATGTAATTTGACGTGTGGAGTCTAGAGGGCCACATAAAAAGCTATGGGGGGCCGGATTAGGCACCCGGGCCTTGAGTTTGGCACGTGGTTTAGATAAACGGATGGTTCGAGCAGCAGGAAGCTGGTTGGATGGCGTACCTCTGTGTAGAAGACCTTGTGCTCCATGACGTTCAGGTCCATGGTGAAGAGGCGGGGCTGCAGGGTGGTGCAGAAGGTGTTGCCCTCCATCAGGCCGATCTGGGCGTTGGCAGGCTGATGACGGAGCAGGTGCTTCTTTGGAGGAACCATGTCTTGCAGAACCTGAGGAGCATGTTGGTGTTAACAGGAAACTCTTGAACTTTGACCTCTGCTGTTTCTTATTGTGGTTCACAGAGGTTGTTATTAAATATAAAATCAGTGAAAATAACAATAAAGACATCAATGCTCAGCAGGAGTTCCTCAGAGCGTGATGGGGGGATAAATCGATTTTATCCATTAATCGAATTTTTGGTTTTTGAAGATTTAATTTTTGGAAACTGGATTTTTTCCAGTGTTTTCCAGCTTCTATTTATGTGCAGCTAATTCAGGTGAACTCTACGACGGAGTATCAGGGCCAGGCTACGATTTCGTTTTTTCAACCAAAATAAAGTCACGATGCTGCAAGAATAAAGTCGGAATATTTAGAGAATGAAGAAGTACTTTTGTGAGAACTCCAACACGAAAAACAAAAAAATTAATGACCCAAGCTTTTTTTTCATTAAAACTACTTTTTCTCATAATTTTAAAACATTCTTCTGGTAAAACTGCATCCTTATTCTGCTAATACCACGACTTTATTCTCGTCATCAAACAAAATCTCTTGCAACCCGGCCCAGAAGGGATAAGAAAAAACAAAAGCAACTTTATGAAAATGTTTTTTGTCGTTTGTAATTTCTTTTTTTGAAAAGAAAACCAGAAAAAAAAAAAAAAATCGATTAAAACAGAAAATTGGATCTGGTATGAAAAAACTTGGAGATCTCATTTTTAAGCCTCATGGCCCAGGCCTGCTCAGAGCTTGAGGGGGCTTGGTTTACCTCCTTGTGGGGCTCCATGATCACGGTCACGCTCTTGCCGGTGACCTGGGCCAGGACCTGCAGGGAGTGCATGGCCTGCTTCCTGACGGTGGAGTTCGGGGAGGTGACCTCTCGGACCAGGTCGTGGGTCACCATGTGGAAGGATTTATCCTGGGCGGCCAGCAGCTCCTCCGTCTTCTCCTCGTCTTTCAGCGGGGTGGCACAGCGCACCAACAGCTGCTCTAAGGTGGTCTTCGCCATGGCAACGGCTCCGTTCGACACCTGGGCAAGAATCAATAATGAGAAAACAGGAGTCCAGAGAAGGTCTCCACACTGGCCCTGCTGGATTTTACTGGGATTCCATGTGACTGGCCCACATTGAGCATCCAGTTGGAACTGTGAGGCGGAGGAAATGAACACTTCAGCTGACTAGAACTGGACCCGTTAGTGGCCATAAATCCCACCTCTCCAGTGAGGTCCATCATGACGAAGAGGAGGGCTTTGAGGAAGGTCAGCTGGTTCTGTAGGACCCAGATCAGAGGCAGCCTCTCCATCAGGAACTTGATGGACACCACGCCGCCCAGCTTGGCGTACCAGGCCTGCTCGTAGCAGCAGGCGCACAGACGCTCAACGATGTAGGAGAACAAGGGCAGCTGGCAAGCCTGGGCACAGAATCACAGGGGTTGCCATGGCAACAAGCGTGACCTAAATATGTTTGACAGAGATGTACTGAAGCCTACCCTCTCCTTGGAGCCCAGGATGATGCTGGCCACGTCAAAGATCACAGCCAGAGCCACCTCCCCGATCTTACACAGCTCCTTCTCCTCGTAGGCCATGCAGATGGCGATGGCGTCGATGAGGACCAGGGGGTCCATGCCCTTTGACCCGTTCTCCTCGCTGTGGAACATGGCTGTGCTCGGCTGGCTGCCCAGCTGGTAACATGGCAGCAGGAAAGGTCCTGGAAAAGCATCATCACCATCCTAACATTACTCATTGTTCTTTCACAGCATGAGTCCATTTCCATCAACCTAAAGTTCTGGAAAATTCTCCTTCAACACCAAACTGGTACCAGAACCATTATGGCGCAGGGAGGAGATTTCTACTGCAGCGTCGTGGATATGAGCAGAACGAGGCCTCACCGCACTGCTGAGCCACTGCCACCATGGTGTAATGGCGGATCAGGCTGGCGACGAAGGGCAGCGCGCTGGGCCTCAGGTCCTTGATCACCGCAGACATGAAGGCTCCGGTCAGGGCCTGCTCGAAGGTCCGGCGGGCCGGCGTGTCCTGGGCCTTGTAGCGGTGGGAGATGATCACGCTGGGAATCCACTTCTCAGTGAAGCTGAAGGGAGAAGGAGACGCCAAGAGAGACGATCACCAATCAGCTTGCTGCTGCTGGGGGAAACTGGGGGCTACTGGGGGCAGCCGCCGCTGCTTTAGACCCCCTTATCCTCCCGGCTGGCGGAGGCTGGGGGAAACTGGGGGCTACTGGTTACTCTGAGCTCCTCCTGGGTAACGGAGCTTCTCCCCCCCGACTCTGAGGGGGCCCAGACACCCTGCACAGGAGCCCTGTTCCAGCTGAACGAGCCGCACTGCATGCTGGGAGATCCCAGGCTGCAGCAGAACCGCATCAGATCCAGGAACGGCTCACAGCAGCACCATCAACCCAGCAACCGCTGCTGCTTGGCTGTGGGAGTAAATAGTACCGGGGGTACCAGGAGTACTACGGTGGTACCAGGAGTACTACGGTGGTACCAGGAGTGCTACGGGGGTACTAGGAGTACTACGGGGGTACCAGGAGTGCTACGGTGGTAACATGAGTACTACGGTGGTAACATGAGTACTACGGGGGTACTAGGAGTACTACGGTGGTACCAGGAGTGCTACGGTGGTACCAGGAGTGCTACGGGGGTACTAGGAGTGCTACGGTGGTACCAGGAGTACTACGGTGGTACTAGGAGTGCTACGGTGGTATCAGGAGTGCTACGGTGGTACTAGGAGTGCTACGGTGGTACTAGGAGTGCTACGGTGGTACCAGGAGTGCTACGGTGGTACCAGGAGTGCTACGGGGGTACTAGGAGTGCTACGGTGGTACCAGGAGTACTACGGTGGTACTAGGAGTGCTACGGTGGTATCAGGAGTGCT
The DNA here is from genome assembly GCA_014839685.1 of Anableps anableps. Lineage (NCBI taxonomy): Eukaryota > Metazoa > Chordata > Actinopteri > Cyprinodontiformes > Anablepidae > Anableps > Anableps anableps. Next base: position 31,321,957 of record CM026084.1, read on the forward strand.
ACGGTGGTACTAGGAGTGCTACGGTGGTACCAGGAGTGCTACGGTGGTACCAGGAGTGCTACGGGGGTACTAGGAGTGCTACGGTGGTACCAGGAGTACTACGGTGGTACTAGGAGTGCTACGGTGGTATCAGGAGTGCTACGGTGGTACTAGGAGTGCTACGGTGGTACCAGGAGTGCTACGGTGGTACCAGGAGTGCTACGGTGGTAACATGAGTACTACGGTGGTAACATGAGTACTACGGGGGTACTAGGAGTACTACGGTGGTACCAGGAGTGCTACGGTGGTACCAGGAGTGCTACGGTGGTACCAGGAGTGCTACGGGGGTACTAGGAGTGCTACGGTGGTACCAGGAGTACTACGGTGGTACTAGGAGTGCTACGGTGGTATCAGGAGTGCTACGGTGGTACTAGGAGTGCTACGGTGGTACCAGGAGTGCTACGGTGGTACCAGGAGTGCTACGGTGGTACCAGGAGTGCTACGGGGGTACTAGGAGTGCTACGGTGGTACCAGGAGTACTACGGTGGTACTAGGAGTGCTACGGTGGTATCAGGAGTGCTACGGTGGTACTAGGAGTGCTACGGTGGTACCAGGAGTGCTACGGTGGTACCAGGAGTGCTACGGGGGTACTAGGAGTACTACGGTGGTACTAGGAGTGCTACGGTGGTATCAGGAGTGCTACGGTGGTACTAGGAGTGCTACGGTGGTACCAGGAGTGCTACGGTGGTACCAGGAGTACTACGGTGGTACCAGGAGTGCTACGGTGGTACCAGGAGTACTACGGTGGTACTAGGAGTGCTACGGTGGTATCAGGAGTGCTACGGTGGTACTAGGAGTGCTACGGTGGTACCAGGAGTGCTACGGTGGTACCAGGAGTGCTACGGTGGTACCAGGAGTGCTACAGTGGTACCAGGAGTACTACGGTGGTACCAGGAGTGCTACGGTGGTACCAGGAGTGCTACGGTGGTAACATGAGTACTACGGTGGTAACATGAGTACTACGGTGGTACCAGGAGTGCTACGGTGGTACCAGGAGTACTACGGTGGTACCAGGAGTACTACGGTGGTACCAGGAGTGCTACGGTGGTACTAGGAGTGCTACGGGGGTACTAGGAGTACTACGGTGGTACCAGGAGTGCTACGGTGGTACCAGGAGTACTACGGTGGTAACATGAGTACTACGGTGGTAACATGAGTACTACGGTGGTACTAGGAGTGCTACGGTGGTACCAGGAGTGCTACGGTGGTACCAGGAGTACTACGGTGGTACCAGGAGTACTACGGTGGTACCAGGAGTGCTACGGTGGTACTAGGAGTGCTACGGGGGTACTAGGAGTACTACGGGGGTACCAGGAGTACTACGGTGGTACTAGGAGTACTACGGGGGTACTAGGAGTACTACGGGGGTACTAGGAGTGCTACGGTGGTACCAGGAGTACTACGGTGGTACTAGGAGTGCTACGGTGGTACCAGGAGTGCTACGGTGGTACCAGGAGTGCTACGGTGGTACCAGGAGTACTACGGTGGTACTAGGAGTGCTACGGTGGTAACATGAGTACTACGGTGGTAACATGAGTGCTACGGTGGTACCAGGAGTACTACGGTGGTACCAGGAGTACTACGGTGGTACTAGGAGTGCTACGGTGGTAACATGAGTACTACGGTGGTACTAGGAGTACTACGGTGGTAACATGAGTGCTACGGTGGTACCAGGAGTACTACGGTGGTACCAGGAGTACTACGGTGGTACTAGGAGTGCTACGGTGGTAACATGAGTACTACGGTGGTACTAGGAGTGCTACGGTGGTACCAGGAGTGCTACGGTGGTACTAGGAGTGCTACGGTGGTACCAGGAGTGCTACGGGGGTACCAGGAGTACTACGGTGGTACTAGGAGTGCTACGGTGGTACCAGGAGTGCTACGGTGGTAACATGAGTGCTACGGTGGTACCAGGAGTGCTACGGTGGTAACATGAGTACTACGGTGGTAACATGAGTGCTACGGTGGTACCAGGAGTGCTACGGTGGTACCAGGAGTACTACGGTGGTACTAGGAGTGCTACGGTGGTACCAGGAGTGCTACGGTGGTACTAGGAGTGCTACGGTGGTACCAGGAGTACTACGGTGGTACCAGGAGTACTACGGTGGTACCAGGAGTGCTACGGTGGTACCAGGAGTACTACGGTGGTACCAGGAGTACTACGGTGGTACTAGGAGTGCTACGGTGGTACCAGGAGTGCTACGGTGGTACCAGGAGTGCTACGGTGGTACCAGGAGTGCTACGGTGGTACCAGGAGTACTACGGTGGTACCAGGAGTGCTACGGTGGTACCAGGAGTGCTACGGTGGTACCAGGAGTACTACGGTGGTACTAGGAGTGCTACGGTGGTAACATGAGTACTACGGTGGTAACATGAGTACTACGGTGGTACCAGGAGTACTACGGTGGTAACATGAGTACTACGGTGGTAACATGAGTGCTACGGTGGTACCAGGAGTACTACGGTGGTAACATGAGTGCTACGGTGGTACCAGGAGTACTACGGTGGTACTAGGAGTGCTACGGTGGTAACATGAGTACTACGGTGGTACCAGGAGTACTACGGTGGTAACATGAGTACTACGGTGGTACTAGGAGTGCTACGGTGGTACCAGGAGTACTACGGTGGTAACATGAGTGCTATGGTGGTACCAGGAGTACTACGGTGGTACCAGGAGTGCTACGGTGGTACCAGGAGTACTACGGTGGTACTAGGAGTGCTATGATGGTAACATGAGTACTACGGTGGTACCAGGAGTACTACGGTGGTAACATGAGTACTACGGTGGTACCAGGAGTACTACGGTGGTACCAGGAGTACTACGGTGGTACTAGGAGTGCTACGGTGGTAACATGAGTACTACGGTGGTAACATGAGTGCTACGGTGGTACCAGGAGTACTACGGTGGTAACATGAGTACTACGGTGGTAACATGAGTACTACGGTGGTACCAGGAGTACTACGGTGGTACTAGGAGTGCTACGGTGGTAACATGAGTACTACGGTGGTAACATGAGTGCTACGGTGGTAACATGAGTACTACGGTGGTACCAGGAGTACTACGGTGGTAACATGAGTACTACGGTGGTACCAGGAGTACTACGGTGGTACTAGGAGTGCTACGGTGGTAACATGAGTACTACGGTGGTAACATGAGTACTACGGTGGTACCAGGAGTACTACGGTGGTACCAGGAGTACTACGGTGGTAACATGAGTACTACGGTGGTAACATGAGTACTACGGTGGTACCAGGAGTACTACGGTGGTACTAGGAGTGCTACGGTGGTAACATGAGTACTACGGTGGTAACATGAGTGCTACGGTGGTAACATGAGTACTACGGTGGTACCAGGAGTACTACGGTGGTAACATGAGTACTACGGTGGTACCAGGAGTACTACGGTGGTACCAGGAGTGCTACGGTGGTAACATGAGTACTACGGTGGTAACATGAGTACTACGGTGGTACCAGGAGTACTACGGTGGTACCAGGAGTACTACGGTGGTACCAGGAGTGCTACGGTGGTACTAGGAGTACTACGGTGGTACCAGGAGTACTACGGTGGTACTAGGAGTGCTACGGTGGTACCGCCAGTAAATCAGCAGCCGCTGCTTCACTGAGCACCAATGGATTCAAACCCACAACCAGAGACTTTCATTCACGACCCCAACAGCCGAGAATCTCCTGGCTGGAAGGTTTAACGGGGCGCGGTCAGGGAATATTTCATGTTCAGTTCAGTTTGTCCAACATCAGTGAATATTCCTTTAAATAATCCTCATTTTAATGCTGAAACAGGTGATGTCTAATCGGCACCAGGCTGATTTATTTCTGTGAAATTAAAACATTTTGTTGAGATAAAAACATTTTCCACCTTCAATTCCAGTCTCGATTCAATATTCTGAGGAAATCTAGAGCTTGTTTTTGTTTCCTTTCTTCGTTTAGTCGATAAGAGTTCAATTAATTCTCATTAAGTTGAAAACAACCAGTCAAACTGATGTTTTGAGTTCCATGATCTCAGCATCCTGAGATCTTCAGACTGTTGAGGTACAGCTGGAGCCTCCACCATGGAGGAACATCAGTGTCTGCTTCCACCCTTCATCACTCAGGGCGTAGGCATTTATAGATCTGGAGCATTTTAGGCTGCGTGTAAAACTAAAATGCATTTTGATTTTCAGAAGCGTTGCTTCTCAGCCCTGAGCGGCACTGTGCATCTCGCTCTGCTGCAGGCCAGTTAAAATGCAGAAGGTTTACTGACTTGGGGTGGGACAGGAGCTGGTAGAGCGCGTGCTTGTTGTCGTCCAGGCTGGTCATGGCCACCAGGAAACACTTGATGACCTCCCAGGCCTGTCGCCTGTAGTAGGGCTCCGTGTTGGCGCTCTTCAGACAGTCCAGAGCCGTCTCTATCGCCTGAAGACGAGGGAAGAGACAAAAACAGACTAAGCCCCTAAAAGGACACGTTTATGAGCCACAGCAGCATTGCTACATTCATACTGAGGGAAACAGACAGCAGCTCCTATGTGTGATTAATTGGCTGAAGCAACAGCGAGCACCACCATGGAAGCTGCCCAGTGCACAGAGCCTCCCACCTGAGCTGTGGATCTCTGCAGCTCCTCTGGAGCCACCATGGTGGTGCAGCACCTAACTTTGCTGCAAAATGAACCAGAACATCTGCAGCTAGACTCAGATTATAGGACCCAGATGAGGGGATTTATGAGGACAATCAACTGCAGCAGATTATATTCAGAGGTATCAGAGGAGAGGGGGTGAAGACGACATCACTTAGAGTAAATGGAGATCTTCCTCGGTCGTCTGATCTCAGCTGTGCTTCCAGGATGTTGGGTTCTGACCCGGTCCTGAATATTAGGTTCTCATCCACAGTCTAAACTCATGCAGTCCTGAGTGACCATGTTGCGCAGCTGCTCAACAGGATGATGATATATTTCAATATATTGTGCTCTCAGAAAGACGGCGACTCTTTACATGCTTTTTTATAAACTACAGCTGGGACCTTAACATCTTCATTTAGATTAATTACACAGATTTTAACATGTTAAACATTTTAACGCAATTATTTGCCTTTTTCTTTTTTTTTTTTTTTCTTTTTTTTTTTTTTATGTTCAGTTTGCACGTGTTTCTTGTACGCCTGTAAACCTGACGCGCATTCGCTAACAGCAGCGATGGAAGCGGCTCCTCTGGGGGTTAATTTCTGCTTCCAGAGCCGATCTGATGCTGGAAAAGACTCCAGTTGTGTTCAAGTTGAGCTAAAAGCAGTCGGCCTATCAGAGAAGCTATGCTAGCCTAGAATAGCATCTCAATGCTAACCATGTAGCAGCAGCGCTAACGTCAGCGTCCACAGTCCACGTTTCTAAAGAAGCTCCATGAATGATCAGGGTTCCTGAAGCTCTGGAGAGATGAGCTTTGCTCCAACCTGATGCTGGAAGAACCTGAAGAGCAGATCAGAAACTAGAAACATCTCTGCTGCTCAGCTCAGATGCTGTTCATTCAATCATTTAGCAGCTAAAAGGGGTTTGAACTGAAAATGTTGACTTTGTTGATTAATTGCGATGAATTAATTACAGACCATGAAATTAACTTGATTAAAAACATTATAATGGAGTCCCACCTCTACTCAGAACACGTTGAAAGCCATCATTTTCCTTCCAGATCATAAACTTATTGATATTTCACATCAAACTCGTTCACAGTCCACTGAAGTCGCTCCTCTATGCAGCACCCCTGGCTGCTGTTCTCTGTGTGTGTGTGTGTGTGTGTGTGTTCTGGCCAAAAAGTGAGCAGTCATTAGAAAGAGTAAATAATGCCGTCATGGTGGCCCTGCACCAGATTGATGATTACTGACTGGATGAGGAGGAGAAACAAGACATGAATTTAATTACCTGAAGGACTCACAGCTACCTCACTGTTCCTCTCACACACACTCACACACACACCTGTGACAGAGACATATTGCTCTCGGTGGAGAACAATAATGAGGAATATAAAGCTCTTTTATGGCTGATTCCTTCTGTTCAGCCCAGATCCAGCAGCCAGGAGGAGGAACTGGACCATGAGACCAGGACAGAACCGAGGCCGTCACGTTTCCACCATCATCCTACCTTCTCCATGGGCAGCTGGATGGATGCTTTGCAGTCGGTGAACTCCACCTTGATGCTGGGGCCCTGGACCTCCGTCACCACGTAGTGGAGCCTCTGGGACTCCTTCAGCATCTTCCTGTTGCTGCCTCCAAACTTCCCCAGCACCCGGTAGGCCACGTGGGAGATGCTCTCCGCTGGGTTACGGAGCGTCCGCCACAGGGCCTGGACCACACAACAAGCATCTCCATTAAAGGTCCACTGACCAACAGGACCAGAACCAGCCTGAAACGGGTCAGGCTGGTTCTGTGGATTAAATGACTCCAAACTAACACTGGGGAGGTCTCCGAGTCCTCTGGTTGGACCCCGACCCATTTATTTGACGGTACTCAGACCAGCATCAGTTAAATAATCACATTTAGTTACCATGGCAACTAAACCGGAACCGAATGCTGCGTTCAGACCGAACACATTTCGGGTGTCAAGTTGTGCACGCCACAGTCAGACGCTTGAATCGCTGTTGACGCGTCGGGAGGAGCCTCGAGTCCTTCGCATCGACTCTTCCGCCGTCTCCGCATTTCCTCTGAATAAAGGCACTGATCCAGTGCGAAACCAGCAGAGGCTCAACGCTGTGCTGGGCGGATCTGCCGAGCTCAGATGGGGGGGATGTTTACCGTGGCAACAATGTTTTCACCCGAGACCCTGACTCCTCGCCCATCCTCCTCCAGGAAAGGTCCTTTCTGCTCCCGTCTTTGCAGTGACGCCTCGACCGGTCGTAGACGGGCTCCTGGTCCTTCCGTCCCGTCGGTAAATGCGCCGCCACGTCACACAGCAGAGTCTCTCTGATTGGCTGATGCTCTGAGTCCAGCTGCAAAAGTTCAGATTTTCCAACTCCAGCTGTGCTGGAGGCCCCTCGACGCGCGTCAATCGCTGGAAACGCTTCCAGGCGCTCCGCGAGACTTCCGGAGGCCCCTTGACGCGCGTCCACCATAGACTTTGCATGTAAACCAGGCACCCTGACGCTCAAATCACGTCCAGTCTGAACGCAGCATGACAGATCTTTATGAGCAGCTGAAATAAGGGAAGTCCTGATCCTGATTCTGTTCCTCAACTCTGATTCTGATCTTGAACCTGATCCTGATTCTGATCCAGATTCTGATCCGCCTACCGGTGAGAACGGAAATATTGTTCAAAGCTTAAAAATTACGCGAATCATCTCAGTTTCCCAAGAACAGGAGGATAATTTACGCTGACTTGCACTTCGACTTTCATACGACATGTCTGAGCTCTTGGACGCCATACTGAGCACAAGCGTTACTGTGCTACAGTTTTATTTCCAGATATTTTACCGATCAAAAATGTGAAGGTATCCACTGTTAAAGTAACCATGGCTGTTCATATGGGAAGGAAAAAGTAAAGAATACATAAAATTATTAATAGACAATCCACTGAATTGTTTGTATACTACGTATGACGACATCAATATGGAAGCATTTAAAGCAGCGCTGAATCAAAATCACGCCGGGACCAAAGAACCCTAACCCTGTTGTTGACTGCCTCAGACTGGTTCGGAGACCAAGGATCTGGCTCAGAAGAGAAACGATGACAGCAGCGTCCCACCTGCATGAGTTCAGCCCGGACAGGCTGGATGTGGTCGTAGAGGAAGTCGGGCTGCAGGTTGTCCACACACAGCTCCAGGGTCCGGAGGCCTTGGCTGACCAGAGTCTGGGAGCCGTTGAGCGCCGACACCAGCGGGTCCATCAGCATGGGCAGGTAGGGCAGCAAGGAGCTGAGCCGGACCGGTACCGTCAAGCACAGCTCCACAAACAGGTCCTTCATGTGCTGCTTGTGGAGACCGCTCTGGAGCATGTTCAGGCCTGGGAGGGAGTGAAGCACCGAGGTGAACCTTCTACGCTCCAGGAGGGATGCACGATGATGACCACAAGGATTATTACAAACTGGAGCTGCAACGTTTTTAGTTTTCAATTAATCTATGGGTTATTCTGACAATTAATCCACTAAAACATTTGGGACACTGCAGATTTTAAGCCTTTTTTATACATGATTACAAAAACACTAAAAGATGCAAATAAAGAAATAATTCAATTTTTTTTAAGATAAGAAACATTTTCTTGCCTAAAATGCAACAACAGTGATGGACTGATCGTCTGCAACTGAGTGAATCCTTCTAACATGAGGACAGCTCAGCTCTTCCTGCTGGACTGAACATCAGCACAGAGGAGGACTGATCTGGGGGTTATTACTGGATTAACTGGTTAATAACTGGATCCAAAAGGTGATTAATAGGAGATTTGTTCCAACAGAAAGTGAAGCAGGTGAAGCTAAAGCTGCCTCTAGAGGAGCAGATTCAGACTGAGAAGGTTTTTCATCTGAAAAGCTAAATGTTTATATTTCTTGCTCAGTTGTGGCTTCATTGCTGCTCTGTGTTGCTCTTTCAGCAAAAGGGACGATTTGGAGCCTCTGTCCTCCAGTCAACGATTAATCGATGACTGAATTAGCTGACGATTATTTCAATCATCGATTCATCGCTTCAGCCCTAACACAAGCCCCTCCTTCGTGAGCCCCGGGGAGAGCGAACTCTGGTCTGGTGCAGCCCATAACTCAAACAGCGGAGGAAATGCTGCACCTTGCAGCAGGTTAGGCAGCAGAGGCAGAAACTCCTGGTAGAGAAGGTCGTGGCTGCCTCCACCGATGGAGCGGAACAGAGCTCGGAGCAGCAGGAAGTAGTTGTACGGTTCCTTGGCGGACTGGGCCAGCTCCATGGAGCTGTTCACTATCTTGTGGAGGTGTGGCTGAGGAGAATAACAAACACGGTTATAGCGGGAGGAAAGGCTCGACGGTACCGCTGTGGAGCTCAAGCATGGAGTACCTTCAGCATCTGCTCGTTCTCTGCAGCAAACAGCGAGACGGAGCCAAACACCAGCTTGAAGAGCTTCAGGTAGAGGTTGGAGAGCTCCACGTTGGAGCCCATCTCTGGCAACCGCTCCAGAAGATACTCCACCAGGATGGTGGCAAACAGAGCGGACGTGGACAGGTTGGCTAGAAAGGAGTTGGCCACAATCTGGAAAACAACCAGAATCAAGATCTGAGCAACAACGAGCAGCAGAGGCGGGAACATAGAATCAGCCCAGGCAGAGCTGCAGGAACTAGACTGTACTCAGAGGCACCTGCAGAGCGTAGTTCTTGGAGATCCTCTCCACCATGTAGGGCACAGTGGTCTGGAAGATCTCCTTGAACGTGAGCGGGTTCATCATGGTGAAGACCCCAGCGAAATGCTCCAGAACCTCCTTCTCCTCCTTCATGCGGACCGTCTGGCAGTTGGCCACGCGGATGTACGTCTGCTGGTTGTTGGCGACCTGCACCTGAGCAGGAAGACCAGCCGACTCAGAACAACCGCTCTCAGGCCAGACATCGGCTTCACTCTGGTATGAAAAAATGTGAGATTATATTTTTAGGCCACATCGCCCGGTTTGGCGCTGCTGGTACCTGGTAGATGTCCAAGGCCTGCATGGCGTATTTGACCAGCTTGATGTAGATCTGGGTCTCCTTCGGCTGGAGCTGCTTGTTCGGGATGAACTGAGCTTCTGAGAAACAACAAAGGAAACTGAGTATTGCTTAAAATCCACACCAAATCCCATTAGTGATAAGTGTGCATCCATGAAGCTCGTGATGCCTGTTCTGGAGCACAGCTCACCTCCAGGAGCCTTGCAGGACGTGATGCCCCAGGTGATGGTCTTGACTCCGCACACCAAGGTCTTGACCAGACTGCGGCAGTCCGACACCTGGAAGGTCTGCTTGTCCTCCTTCTCCCCGGGGCGGTCGAAGGGCGTCGCCGAGGGCGGAGCCGCGGCGGCGACCGGCGTTGGAGGAGCGGGAGGCGGGATGGCGGGAGTGGTGGAAGGGGTGGGGGTGGCTGGCACCCCAGGTAACACACCTGGGTCCACCATGCCCATCTCTGACTGGGGCTTGCACTTTTTAAAGATGGAGACGAGCTGGTAGCGGGCGATGGTGTGGAACTTCAGCACGAACACCTGTTTCAGGAGAATGGAGGTGATGATTTCCTGCTTTTCTGGGTGAGAACATCCGGGACCTGCGTCTCCTCGTACCTCCAGCATCCTCATGAGGATGTCCCGGCCGTTCCCGTTCTCCTGCTCGGATTTGGAGCGGATGCAGTCCACCAGGTTCAGCAGCAGCTTGCAGGACATGGTCTGGATGTTGCTGGGAAGCGACTCGTCGTCGATGTTCTTGGCGAAGAGCTGGACCGCCAGAGACAAATCGGTGAGGGGCAGGTTCTGGCGGACGTGGTGCACCAGATCCGCCAGGGTGCTGTAGGCCAGCGGGCTGGAAACACAAGGCTCAGATGTAACCGCGGCAACAAACAACAGCTGCAGCTCACGATTACTGTCGAAAATCGATTATTCTGACCATTGATCCGATAAAATAACTGGCACATTCTGCAGATTTCAAGGTTTTTTATACATTAATAGAAACAAATAAAAAAAAACAAATAAATGAAATAAGAAAATTACGATGGAGGATCAGGACCAGACTAGGAGATTTTCTGTTATTTCAAATCACGAGAATAAAGTGGTAATATTAGCAGAATAAAGTGGTGATACTCCTAGAAAAAGTTGTTTTATTGAGAGCGAAGCTTGGCTCGAGTTATCAGGACGTGACGTGAGCAGCTCGTCTGGTTCTCCCTCTGAGCAGACTCGTCGTCCTGCTGCTGCTGATACTCTGATGCTGACGCGTTAAAAGATGAAACACGTCCTGTTTGTAAAACTGATAAAGTATAAAAGCACAAGATGCTCAACATTCCTCATTTTATTATCTCCTAAAATTATGACTACTTTTCTGGTAATATTACAACTTTATTCTTGAATTATTTTGACTTTATTGTGGTATGATTTTAGTTTGGTAATATTACGTCTCGGATTATTATGACTTTATTCTCATAATTTAGTTTTTTGTTCTCAGAATGGCCCAAATACTCTGTGGTAGAAAAACATTTTATTGGCTGAAATGCAACATCACTACAGTGGAGGATGATCTGGGGATTATTTTACGGATTAACTGGTTAATAACTGGATCCAAAAGGTGATTAATAGGAGATTTGTTCCAACAGAAAGTGAAGCAGGTGAAGCTAAAGCTGCCTCTGGAGGAGCTCTGGGTGGAGCAGAGTCACAGACTAAGAAGGTTTTTCATCTGAAAAGCTAAATGTTTATATTTCTTGCTCAGTTTTGGCTTCACTCCTGCTCTGTGTTGCTCTTTCAGCAAAAGGGACGATTTGGAGCCTCTGTCCTCCAGTCAACGATTAATCGATGACTGAATTAGCTGACGATTATTTCAATCGATTCATGCATCGCTTCAGCCTTAAGCTGTTTAATGAACAGCTTCGCTCTGTTTTCCCGCGGACCAAAGGCAGAAATACGGACGTGTTCAGCTGCGTCATGGTGGGGGGGTCTGGCTCTAATGGTCCTGCCAGATCTCATGCCTCTCACGCTCTAATGCGACCCGGCAGCTCGTCTGCTGATGAGCTGAGCTACTCAGGAGGCGGCCCGGCCCGTGAAGATCCGGGTCCGCCCGGCAGTCAGCCCCCGGTTAATGTGGTGGGACGGTGGGGGGGAACTCACCGGAGAGTCTCCCGAGCCGTGTAGCCGGAACCGATCAGGATGGACTCGTCAAACAGTTTGTCCATACAGGGAATGAACTCTGAAGCAGAAACACAGAAAGCAGCCAGGTTAGACGGCGCAGCTGCGCTCCAAGCTCCCCTCATCGGGGCTGAAGGCTGCCACGGCGCTCCACGCCACCTGGAGGGAAAACCAAACATCTGTCTTCCACTGCAGCGGAACGGGTTCACACTGAAAAATGTCCTGAATGTCACTGGGACTTTAACTGGACCTGGCAGTTCTGGTCACATGAGACCAACATCAACCCAGACTGCGGGTCCGTCTGGTGGGAAACACCTCCGGCCCACTGTAAAGTATGGTGGAGGATCTGTGATGCTGTGGGAACCTTGATATAGAGCACCGTGCCCTCAATTTACCCCCCATGGGGCAATAAACAATCATTGTACATAAAGTATCAGAACAGGGTTGCAGTCAGAGAGTGTGTGTGTGTGTGTGTGGACGTACGGCTGCGCAGGTCGGTGGTCAGGATGTGTTTGGCTGCGATGAGAAGCTCCTTGCGGAGGTGAGCCGTTTCAGAGGGACAGTTGGACAGGAGCTGCAGCATCCCCTTGACCAGCTGCTGGGAGTACTTCCCCACCAGGTCCTGGGAGACACAGGGGGGACAGGAGAGGAGACGGGAGGGAAGAGAGAGAGACAACATATCAGCTGGATTGCCTGTGACTCCGTTCCAAACTGGACCTTACTGGGAATGACGAGTGGCCGGCTCAGAGGCGTCTCTGTGAGGCAGGACGACGCTTCCTGAAGAATTTATCCAACCCGAAACAAATCCAGTCCTTCCATCAGCGCCCAGAATCCAGCTGGGCTCGGGCTGCACGGCATATCGCAACATCAGCGTGTGCAATACTGAGAATGCGAAGGACAGCGATAACTGCGGGCTGTGAAGGGCTGGGGCTGCTCTTTCCGCCACGCTTCGCCAGCAGGACAGCAAAAGCTCACCCCACACACCGACGGCGTTGCCAAACGCTCGGACAGCAAGAGGCACGGATCAGAGACAGGAAGACGAAAAGAGGCAGGATTTTCTAACGTCACGCGGCCTTTAGCAGTGCCGTTTAATGTGGCGTTCTGGAGGAGGTTCCGGTTCTGTTCAAAGCTGGGTTCGGTTCTGGACCTGCTGCTGGTTGAAGCTTCCAGGCTCTGAACAAACCTGATCAGATTCATGCAGATCAGGACAAAATCATTTCAAGAAGCTCCAGAGGTGTTACTAATGCTTTCCTGGGTTTCCCCATTGGTGAAACGGTGGCAGGGCTGCAACCAACCATCGTCTTAGTCAGCGGTTATTCTGACCAGTCGTCGGATAAAAAATGCCCACATTCCGCTGATTTGTCTTTGAACCACTTCAGGCTTTTTATACAAAATTAGAAATACATAAAAGATGCAAATTAAATAATTCAATTAGAAAGTCAACATTTTCCTGGCTAAAATGCAGCAGCATCATTCCTCAGTGACAGATGGATCGTCTGCAGCTGAATGAATCCTTCCAACATGAGAACAGCTCAGCTCTTCCTGCTGGACTGAGCATCAGTGGAGGATGATCTGGTGGTTTTTACTGGGTTAATAACCGGATGTAAAAGGTGATTAATAGCAGGTTTATTTCCAGGAAGTGAAGCAGGTGACGCTAAAGCTGCCTCTAGAGGAGCTCTGGGTGGAGCAGATTCACAGATAAAGAAGGTTTTTCATCTGAAATGCTAAATGCTTATAGTTATTGCTCAGTTGTGTCTTCACTGCTGCTCTGCCTGTGTTGTTCTTTCAGCAACGGGCCTTTTAGAGTCTCCATAGCCCAGTTAACGACTGATTACTAAACGAGCTGATGATTTTTTCAGCCATCGATTCATCACGGAGAATGGTTCCAGCACTAACCTGTGGCCGCCATCACTGTCCTGAACGGATCCCGTGTCTCACCTGGTAGATCCGGATGATGTAGGCCAGGAACGACAGGGTCTTGATCTGGGCAGCGATGAAGTCTGCATACAGCTCCTTGTTGAACAGCTTGTGATGCCTGAACAGAGAAGCACTGGCATGAAATCAGAAGCACACGTCTGTTAAGGGTGCTGCTGCTCATGTCCTGCAGGACTGACGGCTACAGCAGCTGAGACTTGTCCCCCCGCCTCCATCCCTCCCTGGAAGGATGGACCTCCCGCTAAGCTCATTTCTACCATTTCAACTTTCAGAAACGGAGCTTAACTCCTGCTTTAACAAGGAAAGTTCTGCCGGGGAAATCAGCCCCATTTAGTGCGAGAAAGGAAGGAAGAAGTCCAATAAATCCCGTTGAAACGCCTGAAACCATTTCCCTGCAGACTCAAACGGGTCTGAGTTTTATTCTGCTCTGAAAGCTCATCTCGGGCCCGGGTCCCCAGCTGAGCTCAGTGAGCAGACTCAGCAGCTCCTCACCTGGCCTGAGGAGACACCTGCAGCATGATGGTGTTCATGATGAGGGGGACGAACTCCGACACCACGTTGTGGATGTTCAGCTTATAGAGCTGAGAAAACAAACAGGAAACAGCTTCAGTTCATTAGCAGACATCTGGAAACCAGCACAAAACCACTTTAATATCAGTGTTCAGCTTTCAAAGCTGCAACTAGACGGAAAACGATTCATTCTAGCAGTCAGGACCACGTTTCCCTGGGAAAAGAGGTCGGAAGCATCTCACTCACTTGATACATCAGAACCACTATGATGGGCAGTTCTGCCAGAACCTTGAGAGACAGCGACCCCCGAGGGATGATGGTGTGCTGCAGGCAGAAACAGAGGAAAACACCAATGAGAGGGGCTACCGGCTCCACAGATACAGACAGAAACACAGCTGAACCCCGACCTTTCCTGTAAATCTTTCCTCCTATCGTTTTACTAGCAGTAAGATAGGGGGCGCCGTTTGGAAAGTTACACAGTCAAAAATTAACAGCAATAATTTGGGCTATTTAGCCTGTCATAGGAGAAAAAAAGAATGGGGGTTCATCTTCCAAAGTCCCATACTTTCACCTTAATAATGTCACAGTCCCAAGATAAATATTTCGTTCCCAACTAAATGTTTAACTCTGAGCTAAATATCTATTTTCCAAGCTAAATATTTAGCTTACTAAATAATATTTGGGTTGCTAACTAAATATTTAAGTCCAAGCTAAACTTAGCTAATATGCAAATTAGTTTGCTGATAAGCAGAGGTCGACTATCAAACGTTAGATCAAAATTAAAGTTTAAGACTTCTTGTTTATTCTTTTGAAAGACAAAATTATTTATATAAAAATAAATCGATCTATTGTTTGTTTAAAAAGTTTGATCAATCGATAAAAAAACTTTACCTGAGTGACAAGTGAGTGAGATTCAGTCTTGCCAGAAACAAGAGTCTATTTAGAGGCTTGGAAGACCTAGCTTTTACTTTGATAGTCCACCTCCGCGTATCGGCAAGCCAAAGCTAAAGATTTAGTTTGTAAAATAAATATTTATTTCAGAAATTAAATATTTTTTTGGAACTAAACATGTATAAACATGTATAAATGAATGAATAACATGGAGAAAATATGACTCAGAATAATGAACCCTCATTTTTTCTCTTTGAACTCCATCATTTTCCTCTTATTAGAGGCTAAATAAACCAAAATATTGCTGTTACTTTTAGACTGTGTAACTTTACAAGCGGCAGCCTGTAGTAGTATTTAAAGGTCTGGTTCTCTCTGAGCAGAGGGACGTGACGTTTCATTCCAGTTTACAGAAATCCCACCAGATGCCTGTTTTCATGTTTTTCTGCATGGTCTTTGTGAACAGCACTGCATATTCATGGCCTTTCCTTTCCTTCCTGTCCTGCAGCAGCACGCTACTGCCACCCAGTGGTTACTGGTAGTGTAGAGACGCCTGATCTCTTACCGTTCGTGTTTCGCTGTCTTCCCTCTCAGGTGCAGTCTTAACCAGGACTGATGTGATCATCCCCACCATCTCTGGAGAGGGCACGGTGTTCTCAGCGATCACCTGTGGGTTCTCAAAGTACCTGGCCTGAAGGCAGAGAACATAATGAACCACTGCTGTTAAATAGCGATTATTCACATGAAAAAAGATGAAGAAAGAGGAAATAATGAGAAAATAACACTGTTTGACAAGCAGGGATCAGACTCACGACAACTTTTGGCAGGTCTTTATAAATCTGCTTCACAAAGTCCAGGAAGTGGTGAATCTGAGGAGAAATGATGACATGAAGACGTTTTAAATGCTAATAGGAGACCACTTCCTCCCCAAGTATCATATATGTTTATGCATGATTTATACTGTCTGCAGCAGCTGGATGAAGCCAGTGTGAGCTGTGATTATCCTGTTATTTCTACCAAAGCTCTCTCATCACCATCTTAACTTCATAAACTGGCAACGCTGCAACTCTACCTACAGCCTCCGGGTCTGTATCAACAGGACGTGGAGATATGAAGATCATTTTATGTCGAACCCCCCGGAGACACTCACCTCCTGAGAGATCGGTGGGCGGAACTGTTTGTGCAGCTCGATAATGATCCGAAGGCAGATCAGAACATTTTCCTCACTTTCAATCTGAAGAAAAAAAAAAAATCATAGAAACCCATGAAGGTTAATTTTTATGCAATAAGTCCTGCAGGTCTGGTTTTAGCAACAACCTGAGTGGGTGCTCCGTCTCTAATAAGCTGCTCTGCGCTCTGAAGCATAAATACCAAACATATATTCACTGGTCCAGTGCCTAATATCTACTGTACGGAAAGCAGTTCTGGTTTTATCGTCATACCTCCAGGAAACGAAACATGACAGATAAAATGTTCTTGGTGTGAGGACGAAGGTGCTCATTGGTCGGGATCCGGTGGATGATTTCCAGAACCAGCTTCCTCAGTTGCTGAACAAAAGAGACGAACATTAAAGGAAATATTCTTATGGAGGACAAACCCTGATGATGACTGCTGAAAGGCTTCAGCCTCACCTGCGTGGGCTTTTCCTGCAGAAACTGGACCTCTCCATCCTGAAGAAAGGTCAGAAAGCGAGGGATGATGTGTTCGAGGAAGGTGGAATACTGAGGTGAAGACGTCACATTCTGCAAAAGGCAAAGTCATAGATCAGAGCCCCTAGAAGCACCGTGGATCTGCAGAAGCAAGGAAATTGACTCCAGTCCAGCAAACACGAGAAGCTTTCCTCAAACTGACCTCAAAGTTCTCGCTGACCTCCTGCATCATCTTCAGCTTGGTCTCGTCAGCTGGAGGTTGAAGGACAGAGCGGGTGAGTTAGTCAGACTGGCTACGGCTGCAGGCCACGCCCCGTGGTCTCTGTGTGTTTAGCAGAGGCTCTCAGATCTTATCAGTTTTCCTTTCAGCGCCCAGGTTGTTCAGCAGGTACATGAAGAACGCAGTCACACACACTCACCACAGCAAGCTCTCTCACACACACCCGTACCTCTGACTGGACTAAAGCTCATCGCCCTCATCACATCGCCTCCCTGAACACACCCAGCAAAACTCCTGACCACCGTACAATACCCTCCCAGCCTCGGCATCAATATTTAGCTCCCACGAACCGCTGCAGTCCATCCGAGCCAGCGCTCACTCCACCAACCAGTCTGCACCAGTTTGAAACCAGGACCATTTACTGGGATGCTTAGGACCCCAGCCCTGCCCACTCGGGACGGTGAACTCACGTGTGTTGGCGTCTGTGAGCGCCGCCACAAACTGCAGGTACTTCTTCATGAGTGTGGTCTGGTCGACCACGGTGGGGCTGGGCGTGGGAGCGAACGCCATGGCGACGGCAGCAGCTGACCGAGCAGCAGTCGGCTCGGCCTGCCAGATCACCACATGAGCTGCAGAAAAGAACAGAAACACCAGGTTCATAAGTGCAATAAAACAACGAGCTGCTAACGTCAGAGCTGCTATCATCCCCTGAAGGAAGGATTTCCAGTCAGACCTTCTTCCACAGCTTCCTGAGGATCTTTCAGGGAGCTGAAGGCTTTGGCTGTTCTCTCCCTCATTTTGTGATTAGAGCCATAAGCATAACAGCAGATTACGCAGCATGAGTCTTGTTCAGCAGACCGCCTACAGCAGGGCAAACATCTCGTCATGAGTGGCCGTCTGTTGCCAAGTCAGTGTGATCCTGACAGACTCCTACTCTAAGGTTCATCAACGAGGGATTAGCTTCAGGGTGCCGTCACTCAGCAGCTCTTCATGTTTCCCTGAAAACCACCGAGGTGGCTTTTTATCCTAGCTGAACGTGTTCCAGGTCACATTAAAGGAGGAAAGGAGCTCCAGTGGAAGCAGGACATTTCAACAGCAGTGAGCAGAAGACGGTTAGTTTGTATAAATTCAACCACAGAGATCTTAAGTAACGGAGCTTTAACGAGAGGCTGTCACAAAACAGGGTGTCTAAAGGTCCAGGTTGTTACTGTGCCGTTATTGACTCCCAGGAGGCCTGATCCACCGATCCAGGTCTAGACTCTTACAGAACGCCATCTACCAGCTTAAGACTGAATGAGAATATAGAACAGCCATGATGGCAGCTTGTTGGAGCTGTTCTGTTGGTTCTGATGCTGCTGCTGTTTGGACAATTCTTCCCTCTGGTTCTGGGTGCTTTTCTGGATTCTTTTTGATGTTATTATTTGTTTACTTTCACACAGCTATTATGATGCGTAACAGTGGCAGCAAGGTATTGTGTTTCTAACTTGGAGCAACTGATCAGCATCTCAAGTAATCCCTGAACTATGACCCAAACCCCAGAGGAGTTGAAAAGGAGGCTTCATGGATGCAGAGCAGGACCAGAGAAAGAAGGAGGAAATTCAAACCATCTCTTCCATCCATCATAACGGACGAGGATCATATCCCCGACTCCAACGTCTCTGTGCTCGGCTTTCTAACCATACCGCCAGACACAGATTTAAAGAGGAGCGGCAAAACCAAAGGAGATGGATTAGCAGAGCTGTCAGCAGCTGATGGTGTCCTCCAGAACATGTTACTGCGGAATATCGTCTCTGCTGCCAGAAATTGAGCTGTTAGCATGTCAGGACAGTCATGAGACTGTTATACAGCAACAGTCTTCAGTCAGAGGCTTATTCAGATTTGTTGCAAGACTGATTGCTACAAGATTTTTTTCATGCCCACAGCATCACCATCCACAACCAGCCCCGTCACGATAAATTTTGCTTCACAATAAATTGTCCCAGTAAGTATTGCGACAAACAATATTGTTGTTTTGAAACCATTTTCAACTAATATCTTCATAATAGTTTAATAACGCAACTTCTCCCTCTCAAAGACCAATAAACTTTCATTTTGTGAAGAACACTTAACTCTGGAACTGGAAGATATTTCAAATATCCAAAATAAAACACGACAACCAGAAACAATAAATAAAACACATATAAAAACCACACACAACCGAAACCATAAATAAAATGGATTATGATGTCTCTGTAAACAAAACTACCCTTCCGGAAATATTAATCATCAGAATGGAAATTATCGAGCCCATATTGATTTATCATGCGATTAATTGCCTATTGTGTCACCGTTACCCACAGCGACTCTTTGAAGATAATTGGATGATATGAGTTACGACATTTAATTTCTCCTTGGGATACATATTTTTGAATTTGAAAAGCAGCCAAATGAAAACTAAAGTTCTACGGGAAGCCTGAAAAACGTCTGAAAACTCATCAAGAAGAAGGTCTGAGTCGCTGGAGCAAAGTAAAGAATAGTTTAAGACTTTAGCCCAGAACTGAAAATAGTCATTGTTTCTGTTAAGCAAAGAGACACAAACGAGAGAACGTGCTGACAACTAGCAACAGAAAAACACGCCGTTTTAACCGGCGCTTAGTGATGACGTTAACATTAGCATCGCTGAGCTCCAGTGTTGTGAACTCCGATAAAAATTAAAGCGTTTAAAACAATTTTAATGCACAATAATAATAAAAAAAACCTTTCCAGCTTGAGTGATCCCAGGTGTTTATCTGTTAATCCAAACGAGGAAAGTTGGAGTCGTTATTCCAGCTGGAAAACAGGCTAACCGTTAGCAGAGCAGCTAGCTTCCCTAAAGAAAGCGAGCGCTCGTGCATTAACCTCAAAAAGGTATTTCAAAGTAAACGAGCGCGAGCCACATAAAGGAAAACTCGAGGTAATAAATATAATTATTACATTTCAGAGATAACTCTCATTAAAGCAGCTTAATCATGAATCGGATATTAGTTCAAAGTTTAAATGACAAAGCGCAGCTTACCCTTCTCCGCCGACAGGAAACAGTCGCTCTCACCGCCGCGTTCGCGCTCCTGCTCCGAGCGAACCTCTCAGATATCCCTCCGCGGGTTGTTTCTTACATCCTGAACATTCAACAACATTTACAGACCAGTATTTTATCTCTACTAATGACATATATATAAAGAGAACATGGTTAGCATTCGGCTGTACATAACATGTTTTATTGGCCAGAAATGTTCAAAGTAGTACCAGCGGAAGGATAAAAACTGAAAACATACGACATAAGACCATCGTTTTCGATGGTCTTGTAGCTGTCGAGTAAATCAGCAGAAGTAAAGGCTGTTAAAAAAGATAAACAGCATGTTTTTAAATATTTATAAATGGAAATTAGTACTTTACATAAACTGACATTCAGTTTGCATGCATTATGCTGGTTTATACATTTGTTATGTTAATATTATCTAAAACTTCATCAGTTGAATTAATGTGGGATGTTTTAACCAGTAGATGGCGATGCTCCATGGTTGATCAAATGCTATTCAGTGCTCAAAACGATTAAGGTGCCAATGATGGAACACAAAGAACTACATTTTTCTTTCTTTCTTTGAAAATGTTTTGTTTAAAATGTCTATTCAGGGGTTCAGTAAATGAAAGTTGAGTGGAAGGACAGATACTGTTTGGAGAGACAATTTCAAAGTTGGAGAAATTGAGAAACCCCAAAGGAAGATCTTTCACAAATCCCCACTGAGAGGTCTGGTGATCCATGAATTTATCATTTCCTGTTTTAGCTCAGATTTTCTAAATTATTTCTATTTACTAAATGTCAGAATAATGAGAGAGAATTTCTCCAGAATATTTACTAGAATCACCTTTAAACTGTCTGACTCGGGTCAGATGTTCTGGGTTTCCTTGCATAAGCTTCTCACCATAGTTTTGGCCCATTCCTCCTGACAGAACCGATGTAACCGGTTCAGGGTAGGCCACCTTGTTCACACACGCTTTTTTTTTTTTTTTTTTTTTTTTTTTTTTTTTTTTTTTTTTTTTTTTTTTTAGCTCCGACTACTAATGTTCTCTGAACTGAGATCAGAACTCTGTGATGGATGCTCCAGAACATGGACATTGTCCTCTTTGTAGATAATCTGGTGGTCCACTGAGGGACATCGTCCATCTGGAGGACCCATTTGGACTCAAGCTTTAACTTCCTGGCTGATGTCTTGAGATGTTGCTTCAATATTTCCACATAATGTTCTTTCGTCCTGATGGCATCTATTCTGTGAAGTTCACCAGTCCCTCCTGCAGCATAACCCTCAGCATGATACTGCCGCTCCTGTACTTCACAGTTGGGATGATGTTCTAAGGCTTGTGAGCTTTTCCTGTTTCCCTCCCGGTGAACATTATGTCCAGACACTTCAGTTTTAGTCCCATCAGACCACAGGAGATGTCTCCAGAAATGAAGGTCTTTGTCCCTGAGTCGATCTAAAGTAGTGAAGTAATGGCTTCTTCCTCTATGAGTGGCCTTTCAGCCCTTCCGTCTCCTTCCTGAACACTAGGATGGCTGGACGTTACCATCATGTTTGTACTTGGATATAAATATTTGAACGGATGAATGTGGAACCTTCAGGCATCTGGAAGTTGGACCCAAAGATGAACCCGACCGGTGGAGGTCCACAGTTCTCCTCCTGACATCTTGACTGGTTTCTGTTGATTTCTCCATGATGTCACACCAGGAAGCAGAGTGTTTGAGGTGTTGCCTTAAAATCCATCCCCAGGTGTTGTGATTGAACCTATCAGAAGCTTAGAAAGCTGTGACATCATCACCAGTAATCTTTGTGGAAACTTCTCAATTTTCTTTTATTTAATGCAAGGGTGTTAAAAGTGGGTTCCGGGGGCCATTTGCAGCCCCCAGACTGATTTTGTGCGGCCCCTCCCAGCCACAGCTCAAGAATAAATTAAATAAATTAGGACAAAACTACGGCTTTTAAACCAAACTCTATTGATAAAAATGTTAGATGCAGCACAAATGATCATCTTTTCCAAGCTGTCTGGTTTCCTTCTGTTGTCGTGGTAACCAGGTCCACATCATTGACTTGTTCTCTAAAGTCCACCTTGGTGCAGCCAGATCTGCTTTTAACTGTTGGATTAAAACTTGATTAAAGGCTTTGGAAGACTGACCTCCGTCCTGTTTTTATTGCTGAGAACAGATGAAATATTTTCTCAGTTTTCTTCAGTCGAGCCCAGAATAAAAAGCAAACTGGATGAATTTCATTTATAAAAGGAAAACGAGCAAAAACCTTCTGAAGCTTTGGATCTACGATCCTGTTCCTACAAAAAGTCTGATCATTTGTTTAATTGAAACAGTTCGTGCTTAGTTTATTGTTGAGCAGGTAAAAAAAACCCTCACATTTCTGGTGATTTTATTTAAAAAAAAATTTTTTTTTTTGTCCCGCAGGAACTTTATAGCAGACAGTTTTGCCCCATGAGACTAAATGTTTGGGTTTAATGAGTTTCTTCTTCAGTTCTGTTGTTGAAAGTCTTAGTTTTTTCACACTGAAAGAGTTTTTCCAGTTGTTTCTGTTAGCGTCCTCAATACCACAGCGCTGTGCTTCATGCATGGCAGCAGACCATAATGCTCTATTTTAATAGCTGTGGAATAATAAGGCTCGGCTGAAAGCCGACTGTTATTTGTCTTGTCCAATCTGAGAGGTCCTCTTCTACCCACCAGCTTTGCTAATGGGTTTTCATTCATATTCTCTCCTTCACAGCCTCCCATAGACGGAGGCCTGTGGCAAAAACAGGCTGCAGAATGAGATCCTCCTTTCACTGAGTGTCACACATCATGTAAGAGATAATTTGACATATAAAGCCACTTTCTCTCACCGCTCCCTTAAGTAATAATGATCTGCTAAGAGATGTTTGTCTCTGCCTTATTGCACTGTCCTGTTTGTTTCATTAGTGGATCTATTTAATTTTTTCTACTTTTTCATGTTGTGACGGAGGCGTTATGACACACTGGTGCTGCAGCTTTCCAGAAGCCTCTCATCTGGCCGTTGCATTAATGTTTTCAGTGCCCTGTCTGTTCATGCCCCCATGATGAAACCAGATCACTCCTGCAATATTTCTTCTACAGAACGGAGTGCACTCTCCTTGAGACCGAGTCTGAATCATCAGCAATACCCCGTAATCCAGTCATGCATCTAAAGGCCCCATCCACACTCAGGCTTTCATTCATATACTTTTCTAAGGTCTGCAGATGAAAAGAGCACATTGTTTATGATCCTAAAGCGGCAGAAAAAGGACGCGTGCACTCAGCAACCTCGGTGAAGGCGATCGACACTGAAAATAGCATCTGTGCTGCTCATCCTGCAATCAGAGGGGAGTTTTCCATGACTGGTAGCTGCGCTCTGTGTCTCTCAGCTACCAGGAAATAGGTGTGATGTCACGGTCTAATATTCAGCATCAGATCAAAGCAGAGCTCCCCGTCGCTGGCTGCGACCAGCAGAAGGTGTGGATGGTCAGTGTTGCAGGGAAGTGATGAGACGCCTGAGCAGGACAGCCTGACATACTCATGTTCATATAATTCATCCAACCCCCTTTACTCTGATACCTCTAATTAAAACACAACCATCTGCCTTCAGAAGTCACCTGATCAGCAACCAGTCCGGCTGCAGATGTTCTGGTTCTGAGGATCTCCAGAGACCAACCAGCATTACGGAGACCAGTTAACCCAGCAGCAGGTCAGGGAAAAGGTTCTGGTTCTGTTTAAAGCAGGGTTGGGTTCTACAACATCATCCCAGCTTTGAACAGAGATCAGATGGAAGATAAAACTAACTCTGTCCATCACTCTGAGGACAGCATTCTCACAGTGAAACATGGTGGTGGCAGCATCATGCTGAAGGAAGATGTGTGGAGCTAAATCAGGACAATCTTGGAGGAGAACCTGCAGAAGACCTGAGACTGAGGTGGAGGTCCACCTTCCAGCAGGACGACCAGCCTGAACATCCAGCCAGAGATATTATGGGATGGTTTAGATCAAAGCAGATTCGTGGGTTAGAATGGCCTAGTTAAAGTCCAGACCTGAGTCCAGCTGAGGATCTGTGGAAATAAATGAAAACTGGTGTTAATTTAAGCTCTCGTGGGCACGAGCTGTTCCATAAATAATCTCTGGTTGAGTAAATGTGGAAGAAGACCTGCAGCTGACTGCAGATGGTTCAACAAGATATGGACTCACTGGATGCACAAGCACGCCACACCGTTCAGATTTTTTTTTTTAATTTCTCACCTGTGCTGTACTTTTTGCTGATCTATCACCATGAGTCCCCATAAATATCTTGAAGTTTGTGGCTTTAACAAGAAAAAGAGTGAAGAAGTTTGAGGAGTGTGAAAGGAGGAGCTTTCACCTTTAAACTCCCAGTTACTCAACTTTTAACAGCTGTGGGTTCGCTGACCGTCTCCATCTGAATGACTGACTGGAAGGGCTCTCCCTAAACTAGACCTGATATCATCTTCAGTCTCATTAAACCGTTAATGACCCCCCCCCCACCTGTGATCCACTGCAGGTCATCTCAGCTGCTTCCGTCACCAGAAGGTTCCCCGGAAGAGCTCCGGCTGCTTTTAACACCAGTATTTTCCATCCCAGCTTCACTTCTTCTGTCTAATCGAGGCAGAAACGTTTCCCAACCCACCGTAACTTGAGGGATTTCTGAAAACACTTTGAGTCATGATGACACATCAGTTTGACT
The DNA here is from genome assembly GCA_014839685.1 of Anableps anableps. Lineage (NCBI taxonomy): Eukaryota > Metazoa > Chordata > Actinopteri > Cyprinodontiformes > Anablepidae > Anableps > Anableps anableps. Next base: position 31,346,713 of record CM026084.1, read on the forward strand.
TTAATTGGCTGGAAGTAAGCCTCAGGTGTTTTCTGAAAATGATGAGAAGATGATCCCTCAGATGACTGTGGCTTCCATCACTTCTTGCTTCATTAAAGAGGAAAAATCCCTTCCTGCCTGTGATGAAGTGGCTGAGTGTGTGAGAGCAAAGCTCAGTGGTATGTCTTCCCCTCTGCTCACCAGGCTTTATTGACCTTTTACAGCGAGGCGTGCAAACCGGGCCTAATTGTTCAGAACCACATGCTGGCTCCTCACTGCTGGCTTCATTCAACATGCGGCTCCTCACTGGAGCAACGGTCGGGTTCTGGATGGATGTGGTTCTGACTTTAAACACGTTTCTGTTGCTTCCACAGAAGAACATCTCTAACAGTGGCAGGCTCTCTGCCCAGGGTGGCACACTACAGGGGACTACCACAAGACAGATGAAATGAAATCTTTGAACTGAGGTTCTGTGAAGCTGTCATCAGTAATCGTTCCCTTCGCTCTGCAGTCATATTCAGTAAATTAGGATATGCTTTCTGATGAGTCTTGTTTGTCAGATTAAAAGTACCTTTTGAAAATAATAACTGTTATGCTGGTATTAAGCATATTTTTCAATAAACCCACATTTCTGTATTATAAAATGTTTTATTTACTGGTCTGATGTTATATTCTAATTTTAAACTGTAAACTGAAAATCATCTTAACAGAAATAAAGGCTGGAAAACATCAGTCTAAGTGTGATTAATCTATATAATGTGTTTCACTTCGTGATAAAGTTCCTGAAATGAATGGACTTTTCAAAAATATTCTAATTTATTGAGTGGGTTAGGGTTACTCAGTGAGAAGGGGCGCCCCCTGTGGTGTGCTTCGTGTAAGGATGGTTAGGAAAAATATCGGTGCAGCGTGATTCTGTCTGTATATTATGACAGAGTATTAAGGCCAGGCTAAAAAAACAAAAAAATTAATTACGAGAAAAAAATCTGTAGTATTATTAGAATAAAGTCGTAATATTATGAGATCTATCTATCTATCTATCTATCTATCTATCTATCTATCTATCTATCTATCTATCTATCTATCTGTAGAAGTGGGTGTGTGTGTGGAGGGGGGCTGTTATATGATTATAGCACCGCCACTGCTATAATCATATACATCTACAGGCTAAATGAAGCTTAATCATATTTCATCTGCATGTTCTTCAGCGCGGGGACCCAGAGAGGAGCTGGTGGTGGGAACCCTGGTGCTTGGATATCTGACTCTCTCCGGACAGGCAGGCGATCACCTGGTCGCCTCGTTAACTTCACTAATGAACAGTAAACTGCTGTTTTATCCGACTGTCCCGTGACGTCAGCCGCCTCCGACCAATCAGCGCGTTTCTACAGACACCTTTTTTTGGTAATCCGCTTTGGCGGTCGGAGCTGTCTGTTCAGCACCACACTGTGCGCGCTCTCTGCGCCAGAAATAGTCCTATTAGCGCGAACAACATTAGCGGGCTTACAGTGACAGACTCACACTTGATCGGATCTCCGCGCTCCTGCTCCTCGGTCATGGCGCTGCGCTGAGGAAGCCAGCAGAAGGGAAGACCTCCCGCGGACCGAGTTTTACGCAGACAATCTGAGGAGTTTGTTCGCTCAGAGTTCGGAGTTTTCTCCCGACGGGATTGTTCCGGTGAACAGAACCGGAATGTTTTCACTCTTGTGCGGATTTCTCAGTTTTTGCGCGCTAATCAGCGCTCAGCCGGATGATGGAAAGCGGTACATCTGCCGGGCAGTGGCCATCAGCGGCGACGCCAGCTGCCCGGTGACATTACTCCCCGACCTGAGCGCCGGGGGTCAGGAAGAGGAGCTCCGGAACACCGTGATGCAGCTGCGGGAGACCATTGTGCAGCAGAAAGAGACCATCTCCAAGCAGCTGGGGACCATCAACGAGCTGACCACCAAGCTGTCCCTCTGCGCCTCGGCCACCAACGACAGGAAGTACGGCAAAGGGGCTCCGTGGGGGAAGGACAAGCAGAACACGATGGGGGACGTCCCCACGGATCCCAACGACTCCATCGACAGCCTCGGGAAAACCATGCAGGGGCTCAAGGAGCGGCTGGAGAACCTGGAGGTAAGGTGGCACCGGTTGCGCAAACCCCGCACCAGCACGGAGCGCATGCGTAAAACCGTGGACTGATTTCTGAGAATCAGCAATGAAATCAATTTGCCTGGTTTGACTAATCAGCAGCAATGAATTACAGAATAAATAGTTTCAGTATCTGAAACAGGATTTAGTCAGAGCCCAGATGAAGATCTTCATGGACCAGAACTATCTGGAACTACTTCACCAGGCACCTGGTTAGATGGTGATGTAAGGCTCCTCCAGGAAATCTCCTGTGCTTTAATGCTCCTGATTAACTCTGGGCGCTTCCTGTTTTTCATCTGCTCAACTCCTCCTGCAGCAACAGCAAATGAGGGCCAACTTATCCGGCGCCTCGTTCCCCAGCGAGCTCCGAGACCTGCTCCAGCGTCGACTCGGGGAGCTGGAGAAGCAGCTCCTGAAGAAGGTCAGCAACCTGGAGGAGGAGAAGAGCCAGCTGTCCAACGCCACGGCCGCCTACAGGCTGAAGACGGAGAGCACCCTGAACGCCCTGGTGGAGAGGATCAGCGAGCTGGAGAAAGGTACAGAGAACCAGGACGGTTTCTCCTCAACAGCCCGCAGGACAGTCAGAGGTTCATCAGATACTCACTAAAGTATTCACACCCTCTGAACTTGGTACGGCCACAGACATCAACAGGTTTATTGGGATCTGATGTGACAGAGGAACTCAGAGGAGACCAGAAGTCAACTTTATTAGTGTTGAACATGTCAGCAGCAAGGCGGTTCAAAGGGAATTACATCATAAAAACATCATAACCAATTATGAAAGAACAAACATTACGTTTTGTCAAAGTTCATCATCAGAATCATCAAGAATAATCAAATATGTTGGTCAATGTTCCACTTCCTGCTGATCGACAGCAGCTCCAACCAGGCGGGTTTCAGCCTTGGCTTAAAGGAACTCGGTGTTTCGGCTGTTTTGCAGTTTTCTGGAAGTTTGTTCCAGATTTGAGCAGCATAGAAGCTGAAAGCTGCTTCTCCATGTTTGGTTCTGGTTCTGGGGATGCAGAGCAGACCAGAACCAGAAGACCTGAGTGGTCTGGAAGGTTGATGCAACGACAACAGGTCTTTAAGCCGTTCAGTGATTTATAAACTACCAGAAGTATTTTAAAGTCTATTCTCTGAGCTCCAGGGAGCCAGTGGAAGGACTTTAGAACTGGGGTGATGTGCTCTGTCTTACTGGTCTTAGTGGGAACGCCAGCAGCAGCGTTCTGGATCAGCTGCAGCTGTCTGGTTGACTCTTTAGGCAGACCTGTGAAGACACTGTTGCAGTAATCAATGCGACTGAAGATAAACGCATGGATGAGGTTCTCTAGAGCTTGTTGAGACATCAGTCCTTTAATCCTAGAAATGTTCTTCAGGTGATAGAAGGCTGACTTTGTAACTGTTTTTATGTGTTTCTGAAGGTTCAGGTCCAAGTCCATCACTACATCCAGATTTTGGGCCTGAACTGTGCAGTGAAAGGAAAACGGAGCTTGAATTCCCTGAATCGATTCTTCGTCTAATCAGCCTTACTGGACAACCAGACGCTGAAGATTTGTTCCGATATTCTTTGCATAAAAGCTGAAACTGAGTCAGATTGAACCTCCACCCCAGTCTCAGGTCTTCTGCAGCGTCTAACAGATTTCCATATTCCCACAGCATGATGCTGCCACCACAACTTAACCCTTTGTTAGTTCACTAAAGTTCTCTGTTTACTAAACAGGGGCTTTGGTTGTAGCGGATTTTATTTATGAAAAGGCTTTTATCATTTTCCCTCCATGATGTGTTGCTCTAATAAAATCCACGGATGTTTGTTGGGAATAAAGTGACAGAAAATAAAAAAAAATTCAGCTGTTTTGAATATTTGTGCAAAGCAAAGTTCAGCTCAGAGGGAGCCAGAACCTTCCTCAGAACGGTGCTGCAGATGGACTGTGTTCATCCCGATGGTTCCTAACCAGCTCTCGTCTCTGTCCCACCTTTACACCAGGGGGGGGAGACTTTAAGTCCCCTGAGCAGTTCAAGCTGTCCCTCCCCCAGAGGACCAACTACCTGTACGGCCGCATCACCAAGACCCTGCCGGAGATGTACGCCTTCACGCTCTGCATGTGGATCAAGTCCAGCGCCAGCCCCGGCGTCGGAACGCCGTTCTCCTACGGCGTTCCGGGCCAGGCCAACGAGATCGTTCTGATCGAGTGGGGCAACAACCCGATCGAGCTGCTCATCAACGACAAGGCAAGCCTCCGGCCGGCTGCTGCAGGAGATGGGAGAGTTACAGCTGGGCTGCTACAAAGGACTATTGTAGTAATCGATTATTCTGACGATTAATCAGTTAATTGGATTAAAAATTGGAACATTCTGCAGATTTTTAATTTAACCTTTTAGGCTTTTTCATACAATATTAGAAATACATTAAAAGTGGGAAATAAACAAATATTTAAATTCCTTTTTTAAATAAGCAAATCAACATTTGATTGCCTAAAATGCAAGAATATAGTTTTCCTTTCGTGAATCTGAACCAGGTGAAGCTAAAACTGCCATTTGAGGAGTTCTGGGTCGAACAGATTTACAGACAAATGCAAAATGTTTACATATTGTACAGTTTTGGCTTCATTCCTGCTCCGGGTGTGTTGTTTTTTTCAGCAAGTGACCTTTTTTAGAGTCGCTATACTCCAGTTAATGTTTAACCGATGACTAAATTAGTAATAATCGATTCATCACCATTAACTCGATCAGCCAGCCCTAAATGCCGGACCTCTAAAGGTTGAATCTTGTTGTGGTGCAGGTCGCCCAGCTGCCGCTGGAGGTACGCGACGGAAAATGGCACCACATCTGCATCTCCTGGACCACACGGGATGGGCAGTGGGAGGCCTACCAGGACGGGGAGCGGCTGGGAACGGGGGACAACCTGGCAGCCTGGCACCCCATCAAGCCTGGGGGAGTCATCATCCTGGGGCAGGAGCAGGTAACAGCAGGCACGAGCCAGGTGCTGATCAGATGAGGCTTCCTGGAGAAACATCAGGATAAAAACATCTCCGTCCCTCTGAGAGGCTGCAGAGGGTTATTAGAGACGGTTGATTTCATTTTAATACAGAAGAGAAACGAAACCAACCTGGCTTAGATCAGGAATTAAAGGTGATGAACCCACTTAAAAAGAACCCGTCTGACAGCATGAAGCAGGCTGAAAGCCACCAGAATCAGTCCAGGAGCTCATCAATGACTCGTCTGAACCTCCGCAGGCCTCAGTTAAGGTCAGAGGTCATGATTCAACAATCAGAAAGAGAAAAAATGGCCTTGATGGAAGAGACCAGAACCACTGCTGACCCAAAAGAACACAAAGACCCGCCTCACATCTACTAAAAACCAGGCGTGGAAAGTAACTAGTTACATTTACTCGAATTACTGTAATTAAGTAGAATTTGTTAATACTTCATGCTTTTTAAAGGGGCAGTATCATGTATTTTCCAGCCACATAGAGTCATTTCATACCTCAATCCAGTAACTATGTTAAATTCAGTTGTTATAAAAATGCTTTTTGTATCAAATATATCTTGAAATTTGACTTCATAATTTAATGCCTTGAAATTGGGCCTCTGTCTCTTTAAGAAACTTCTGCTCTTTTTGAAATGCCGCCTCCAGGAAGTCATCACAACAGCACTCCTCTATTAACCCTTAAACAACAATGTTTCACTGAGAAGAAGCTGGCATAATGAGCTCAGCAGATACGCAGTTCCACCAGGTGTTTGCTAACTGCTGCTTCTGCTAGTCCACTAGCTCGGCTGCGGACTGCAGCTCCGAGGAGGAGCTTTGGTAAATAGGCTGTGCTTTGTGAGAGCGAGTGTTTGTGCACCCTGAATAGCTGAGATTAAAGGATTTCTCAAACATGCTTGAAAGAATCAAGGCAGCACTCCAGGTATGTTTCTGATGAGGGAATAACATGAGAACATGATGGAAAGATCAAAAAAATCTATTTTACATAATACTGCCCTTTTAAGTAGTTTACAAAACCTGAACTTTTACTTGAGTATTTTTTGAGTAAATTATTTTACTGAGATACATTAGATATTGTATCCATGAATGAGTAAAAATAAAACAAAAAAAACAGAAAAACTAGTATTGATCCTCCTGCCGGGTCCGTAATCAGATCCCAACAGAGTCGTATCATTAGAAGATGGCTGGAAGAACCCATCCGGTTTAGTTCAAGTTCACCTCTGAGGAGGAGGAGGGGAAGAACAACAAGAAGAAGAAGACCCACGGTAGTGCTTAAAGTGAGCAGTTTAGTTTCTCATAAGGATGAGAAAAGCAACAGCTTCATCATCCAGTGGAAACATGTTTGGTTCATGTTCAACACTATGACCATGAAAACATCCTGAATATTGTTGGAACAACTAATGTAAATAATATCAGTTTTATCTGGTACTTCTGATTATAATTTCTATTGGCCAATAGGACCAATATGTTCTCATTTCCTTTCTGATTGTTATTTAACATTTATTTGTTTAATTAACATGTATTTACTAACTAATTATTTATTTATTTATTTATTCAACCAGGTGAATTATTAGAACAATAATGAGCTGGCACTTGACTGCTTCCCTTTAGATCCTAAAACAGCTCAGATGTAGCGCCCTGCTGAGGAAGAGGAGAGGCATCACTTTCCACATATAGAAATGTAGAAAGTGTGCTGATCCTCCAGGATCGACACTTTCCAGAAGCACCTTCTGCTGCTGCAGCAGCGACCTTCCATCTTCCAGGCTAAGTCTCTACCAGCTTTCACCAAAAGAAACAGACATGCTATGTTAGCTCAAGCTAAATCAGGGTGGATAAAATGTTCCTCGTTTTCATGACTTGGATGAACTTTATGTCACATCAGATGTTTTCCACTTTGGTCGTCCTGTTCATCCAACCTTAAAGTAATAATATGGAGCAGAATCAGAAACTGAGGACTTTGCTGTTAGCGAGTCTCTCACCAGTAGCAAACTGGAAGGAGATGAAGACGTGCAACACAAACTGAGAGACAGTCGTTTTCATGGTTAGAATTAGCTTCTGCTAATTTTTATATGTTTAGCAGTTTAGCATTAGCATCTGCTAATGTTTTTAGTGTGTTTAGCAGTTTAGCGTTTGCTTCTGCTAATTTTTTTTATGTGTTTAGCGGTTTAGTGTTAGCAGAGCTAAGATTTTTGTCTAGTGAATTAGTGGTTAGTGAAGCGAACTTTTTGGTTAGCTCTTCCCACCACTTGCAATAACTGCTGCTGATTTTAGTGCAAACATTCTTCATTACAACCATAGCAGCCATTTTGAAAAATTAAAAAATTAGCAGTAAATTATGTATGATTTGATGCCACAAGTATTCATCTGTGATAAATATTGGCAAATTTAGTGCAAAAATAAATTTTCCTTGATGACCATAGTGGCCATCTTGAATTTTTCAGTGGCTAACGGTTGCTTTTAAAAAACACTAGCCCCTGGGAACATCTGTGCCAAGTTAGGTTCTTGTATCCACATGTGAAAGATTTTGCTGAAACATTCGATTATCTGCTAGACATAGAATGTTTTTTCTCATCTGACCAGAGTTAATAAAGTTTTACCACCATGAGAACCGGACTTTAATTAAAAGATGTTTTGGAGGCGATGCTTCACAGACCGCCATGAGACACCTGAGACACAAACAAAGCAATAACACATTAAAGCAAAGCCATCTAATGACTGTTACCTGAGTTAACGATGCTCTTTTTGGCCCTCACAGGATGTGGTAGGGGGCCGTTTCGACGCTGGACAGGCTTTTGTGGGGGAGCTGAGCCAGGTGAACATCTGGGACCGCGTCCTGAAGCCCGTGGAGATCCAGTCGATGGCGAACTGCAGCTCCTACCTCGCCGGTAACGTCATCTCCTGGCTCTCCAGCAACGTGGAGGTGTTTGGGAGGGGCGCGTTCAAGCGCCCCCTGGAGATCTGCCAGGAGCGGCTGCCCAACTTTTAGAGCCCATTTGATAGACAACCGTCGTCACGGCAACGGCGTCCATTTAGTAGACGACCATGGTCACGGCGACGCCTTCCTGGACTTCCTGTCATAGTTTACATCATCGATGTTTGTTTTGAGCTTTCAGTGATTCCTTCTGAAAGCTCTTCTTCATCCATCCATTATTCATCCATCCATCCCTCCCTCCGTCCATCCATCCATCCATCCATCCCTCCTCCATGGAACTCTGTCGCAGCAGAAGCAGCTCTGCTGGACATCTCGTCTGCTCCTTCATCCTCCTCCTCCTCTTCTTCACTGCCAGTAGTGAGTCCATCTCAGTGCTTTCTCTCTGGCCTTCTCCACTCTGACCAAAGCTGGTAATCGTTGGGGATTTCTTGACACTAACTGATAAATGATGTTGTCGCTGTGTTACACTGTAGAAAATATGAGCCCATGAAAAGCTTTACGTATATATTTTTGAATGTAACTTGTTACTTAATTGTGTAAATTCCCATTATTACAGTTGACCAGTGTTAGCGCCTCGTCTCACGGCCTTCCCATCGACGTCTAAGTGCCATTAAATATTTTTTTACCTGCTGTGACATCACATAAAGAGAAAATAAAGATGATAAATGTTGCACAATGACCTCCCGGCTGTGTTTCATCTGGTTTTAAATGGGTCAGTGTGTGTCGACTGTGTGCAGTGCAGCAGGATAAACCTTGGTTGGGCTCAAGGGTTGCTGGACATGACTTTAACCCCCCCCGCCGTCTCTTGGACCTGTTAAGCTGCTGAAGCAGGTGTGACGTGTGTCGCTAATGACACAGGTTGCGTGGGATCTCCAGGCTCAGTTGGCCCAGCTCAAACAGCAGCAACAGGTGCGCCATGGGGCATTAGCGACGCTTAACTCATGAAAGGTCAGAAGGTCACGTGTGAAGCATCGCCCCCTAGTGCCTTCAGACTGCTCTGGAGTTTCTCTGGAAATGTTTTAATAATTTCATCTAAAACCTCCTAATTTAATGAATATTTGATCAAAGTTTCATGAAAGATAAATTTCACTGGGCCACTTTATTAGGTACACCTGTTCAACAGGCCAAGCAGCTCTAAACATTCCAGCGTCCACACATGGTGAAGACATCTTGTTCAGATCGCATGTTTGTTTTGGTTGTTTTTACCCAGAATGCCCTGCGCTGTAGTCCACTTCCTGCTTCTGGAGCGGTCTCCGGTCCGCTTGGCGTTCACATCTGCATCCGAACCGAACCAGAGTTCACTTCAGTCGAACCCAGACCACGTTTTGTAGGCAGACCACAGCTCAGGTCAGAGTTCAAATCCACGCCCACATCTCTCCAACCAGACTGGACTTTCTAAGCAGACAGACTGGAGTCGGATTAAAGCGGACTGAACCAGACTGGTAGGAATGATGGAGCCTAAAGATCCAGATTATGTCTCGTTTCTTCTTACTTTCATCATCTACTAAATAACATCAAACACGAATCAACAGCAGAACATGTTTATGAGTTTGCTCAAGACTTTCAGGTGCACCGAGACGTTCAGGTGCAGCGAGACGTTCAGGAGCGGTGGGTCGTTCAGGAGCAGTGTGATGTGACATTTTATAAGTTGGCTCCTCTCTGCTCACCTCTGTTCCTGAAATAAATGCCAGACCAGCAGCATTCCTCACAGTCTACAGTTGTATTTTACATAGAAAACGTCAAATGCTAGCATGTGTTACTAAAACTGTTCCTATTCTAGGACCATTTGTTGCAACTGCTGGATTTAATACAGATTAACATCTGGGCTTTGTCTTGGTAACTGCTAACTTGACTCACACGTAAGGACTGCTTCTGATTCCCTGAACTTGAATGGCTGAGTTTGCTGTCACAGCAGATAAGATACTGGTTTCTCTAAAGTACTCCACAGAACCCAGTTTACATGTCTTAAACCATTGCTTCAAAGCTTGCTGTTTAAACATGAGCTGCACATCAGCCATTATTTTATTAAATCCATTGAAATGTCAGCCTGAGCTCTGAGGCAATCATCAGCCATCAACATTTAATCACTGCTCATAGATGAACAGATGACTAGTAGTTCAGCTTTATTCAGGATAACAGAGCAGGATGAGCCTGGTTCACAGGTTCATCCATAGAAACCTAGAAAACCATCAGCAAGAGATGTGAAGGCAGCACTTCTCACTCTGAGGAGGTTCCAGTAACTAACACAGGTGAATACAGGTGAACACGGAGCTACAGGTGATGTTCAGGAGCAGTGGGTCGTTCAGGAGCAGGGACGTTCAGGAGCAGTGGGACGTTCGGGAGCAGTGGGTCGTTCAGGAGCAGTGGGACGTTCGGGAGCAGTGGGTCGTTCAGGAGCAGGGATGTTCAGGAGCAGGGACGTTCAGGAGCAGTGGGTCGTTCAGGAGCAGTGGGACGTTCAGGAGCAGGGATGTTCAGGAGCAGTGGGACGTTCAGGAGCAGTGGGACGTTCGGGAGCAGTGGGTCGTTCAGGAGCAGTGGGACGTTCAGGAGCAGGGATGTTCAGGAGCAGTGGGACGTTCAGGAGCAGTGGGACGTTCAGGAGCAGGGATGTTCAGGAGCAGTGGGACGTTCAGGAGCAGGGATGTTCAGGAGCAGTGGGACGTTCAGGAGCAGTGGGACGTTCGGGAGCAGTGGGTCGTTCAGGAGCAGTGGGACGTTCAGGAGCAGTGGGACGTTCAGGAGCAGTGGGACATTCGGGAGCAGTGGGTCGTTCAGGAGCAGGGATGTTCAGGAGCAGTGGGTCGTTCAGGAGCAGGGACGTTCAGGAGCAGTGGGACGTTCGGGAGCAGTGGGACGTTCAGGAGCAGTGGGACGTTCGGGAGCAGTGGGACGTTCAGGAGCAGTGGGACGTTCAGGAGCAGTGGGACATTCGGGAGCAGTGGGTCGTTCAGGAGCAGGGATGTTCAGGAGCAGTGGGACGTTCAGGAGCAGTGGGACATTCGGGAGCAGTGGGACGTTCAGGAGCAGTGGGACGTTCAGGAGCAGGGACGTTCAGGAGCAGTGGGACGTTCGGGAGCAGTGGGACGTTCGGGAGCAGTGGGACGTTCAGGAGCAGTAGTGGGTCCTGGGCTCCAGGACGAGGGGCGCTCTCTCTCCTCTCTCCACGGAGGAGAAAACGACCTGGCTTTGAGCTCGGGAGTCTTGGTCCTTCAGGAATGCGGCGGTCCTGGAAGCAGCGACCTGCCGTACAGAACTGACGTCAGTCACAGGTTTCAGGATTGCTGTCAGTTTTTCCACGGCCAGTGTCATTCAGTTCAATATCAGGAACACATTTCGATCACCAGAGTACACGCTTTCTGTGTGGTTGCCTAGTTACCCTGTGATTTATGTCTGGCAACCAGCGGGATGCTTTGGGCCAGTAGTAGCTTCCAGTGAGACAAAGGAGAGCTGATGAGCTCCATTATTACGACCAGATATTACTAGCTAGTACTACTCGATACTACTAGATACTACTACAAGATAATATTAGATACTACTACTACTACTAGCTAGATACTATTAACTATACTATGATATACCTCAGAACACTAACTGTATACTATACTAGATACAACTACTATCTGTACTATGTTTATTATAAAATACTATACTATGCTATACTATATTATATTACACCATACTATGTTATGCTTTTCTAGATACTACTATTACCTTTACTAAGTCATATCAAGCTATAGTATACCATACTATACTAGATACTATTACTACCTTTACTAACTAAGCTATACTATACTATATTATACTATATTATACTATACTATACTAGATACTACCACTACCTTCACTAACTCATACTAAGCTATACTATACTATACTATACTAAACTAGATACTACCATTACCTTAACTATGTCATGCTATACAATATTAGATATTACTGTTACCTTTACTAAGTCATACTATACTAGATACTATTACTACCTTTACTAACTAAGCTATACTATACTATACTATAGTATACTATACTATACTATACCATACTATACTATACTATACTAGGTACTACCACTACCTTCACTAACTCATACTAAGCTATACTATACTATACTATATTATACTAAACTAGATACTACTATTACCTTAACTATGTCATGCTATACAATATTAGATATTACTGTTACCTTTACTAAGTCATACTATACTATACTAGATACTATTACTACCTTCACTAACTAAGCTATACTATACTATACTATACTAAACTAGATACTACTATTACCTTAATTATGTCTTGCTATACAATATTAGATATTACTGTTACCTTTAATAAGTCATACTATACTATACTAGATACTATTACTACCTTTACTAACTAAGCTATACTATACCATACTATACTATACCATACTATACTATACTATACTATACCATACTATACTATACTATACTAGGTACTACCACTACCTTCACTAACTCATACTATACTACACTATACTACACTATACTATACTATACTATACTATACTATACTATACTATACTAGATACTACTACCACTTTAACTAAGTCATGCTATACTATTTTAGATACTACTATTACCTTTACTAAGTCATATCAAGCTATAGTATACCATACTATACCAGATACTATTACTACCTTTACTAACTAAGCTATACTATACTATACTATACTATATTATACTATACTATACTAGGTACTACCACTACCTTCACTAACTCATACTAAGCTATACTATACTATATTATACTAAACTAGATACTACCATTACCTTAACTATGTCATGCTATACAATATTAGATATTACTGTTACCTTTACTAAGTCATACTATACTATACTAGATACTATTACTACCTTCACTAACTAAGCTATACTATACTATACTATACTATACTATACTAGGTACTACCACTACCTTCACTAACTCATACTAAGCTATACTATACTATACTATACTATACTAGATACTACTATTACCTTAACTATGTCTTGCTATACAATATTAGATATTACTGTTACCTTTAATAAGTCATACTATACTATACTAGATACTATACTATACTGAACTGTACTATAATATACCATGCCATGCTATATGATGACTGCGCTATACTAAACTACATGTTATACTATACTATCTTATATTATGCTATGCTATGCTATACTATACTGTAATATACTATACTATACTATAATTGATAAGGGCAAGACAGAATGACACGTGTGGTCTAGTGTGACGTGTTATATCATGTAACATGTAACACATGTAACATGTTATATCAATTGTGCGTTCTCGCACCTGTGACTTGTTTTGTTGCCGAGGGCGACAGGCGATGACCAGAATGAAGGAGAACGTTGCCACGAGAACAGCAGCACATGCCAGGATGAACAACAGGTGGGTGTGATCTGCAGAAAGCACAAGAATACCAGAAATGTTCAAGTAAAACTTCGATAAAACAACTGGATGACGTGTTTTGTCTTTCACTCCTAATGAGGTTGATCTCAACTGAAGCTGGAATCTGAGATTCAAGGTTAGCGCCACCCACTGGCACAAAATATATAACCAGTCCTCTGAGAAGATTTTCAGTAATTTGGTGTTGAAACAAGAAAAACCTTAAATTAGGAAACATTCTAGATCTGGAAAGAACTTTGCAATATTGACTCATTTTTCCAGATCAAATGAAGAACAATGTGGTTTTTTAAGGGGTGGAGCTGTGTCCTGGTGGGATGGAGAAAGAAACTCTTGGCTCTGCAGAGCAGTCTGATTCAGATCATCCTCTCAGGAGCACCACTCACTAATTTCAGCAATAAAAAGAGAGTCTGTATTTCTGGATCACACGCCTAAAATGGCTCCCAGCTGAAACCGATCCATTAGGCACAGCTGACATGAGGAGCAGGCAGGCTGGCCTCACTCTGTTTGGGAAGCTAAAAAATACCAACAAGTCCTCGGCTGCCTCTGTCTGGATGGAAAGTTAAAGATATATCATAATAATAAACTTTGTTTAAAAAGGGACAGCATACAGCTCAAACATAAAAGTCACCATTTGATGCACTATGCACAAAATCAGACAACGGAGGTGGGGAGACCATTTAAACATTTTAAACAACACACAAGTTACAAAATAATCTAAAATTAAAAAGCTCAAAAACTTAGCTTTCTCTAGAATCCTACAGTGCACTGACTTTTTATCCAAGGCTTTTAGAGTCTGTTTATATATTCATGTTGATACGAATCGTTCATTACTATGTTGATTGGCTCAAATTCCTCTGAGGAAACATGACCTTAAAACATTTCTCTTGTTAGGAATGAAGTTAATTAAGGATTCAGATATTTCTGATATTTCTGAGGATTATAAAAGCACGTGTGTCAAACTGAAGGCCCGGGGGCCAGCTCTGGCCCACCAAAGCTTTTTATGTGGCCCTCTAGACTTCAGATGGACACATAAACAGAACCTTCCAGAAAACAGTTGTACTCTTAAATATTGTTTTATCAATCAAATCAAAGCAGTTTTTATCTGTTTACTGCCAAATTATATTATTCAGGCCCTGCACTTTTTTGCGATCGTGGAAGTTCCCACAAAATCAACAGAGCCCCGCATTTTTTCACAGTAATGCGTAATTCTTAGTTGTTAGTTAGTCATTGAAAAATTTTCTGCAAAAATGGTAAAAAAAACAAAAAAACAAACAAAAAAAAAAACTCGGGTTTAAGGGACTGCTAACTCCCACCTGCAGGTGGCAGTATTTCATATTCAGCCTTAATCCATGATCAATACAGCAAGTAACAAAAAGTCACATTTACCATCATACATAAGCACAAATATTGCAAAATTTCTTGCAAATATTTCTAAATTACTGCCACCTAATCAGTGATTTTGATTGCAAAAAAAAAATAATCACAAAATCAATTGTGAAATCCTGTAGGGACTGATGGATGTGAAAATAAGTTCAATATTATTAAATCTTAAGAAGTGCTTATCGAATGCAGACAGCTATTGATATTTTAACAGTTGTTTAGGTGTTTTACATATATGTCACACATTCTGGCTCAAGCGGCCCTTGGAGAACATGAAAATGAGTTTGACACCCCTGATAAAAGGATGGCTTCTTCTTCGTCTCCACATGCTCGGCGGCTCACCGTTTCTTCTGACGTAGAGGCTGAAGGAGGTCTGCAGCTTGCTGATGTCGTTGCGGACGCTGATGTCCAGACAGTGGACGCCGGCGGAGGTGAAGGTGTGGTTCAGCTCCAGGGTGTTGTCATACAGCATGGCCAGCGTGCAGCCGGCCTCCGCGTCAGGAAGGCAGTTTTTCAGGAAGCGCCAGCACACCCACAGGGGAGGACTGAACACGCACAGTGGAAACCAGGTCATTAAAGCAGAAACTGGTCCACACCTGGGTTTCTCTTTCTCCAAGCTGCCGCTCACCTCCCATCCACGTGGAAAGCCAGGCTGGAGTCCTGGGACACCGTGTAATCTGATGACCCCTCCAGCTGAATGCTTCTGACGGCATCTGAAAACATCAGTTTACACAGTTTATGGTTTGAAAGTTTGGACCCAGCTGGTAACAGAGTGGTTCCTGCAGCCAGAGCCGGATTTAGAAGGAGGTGGGCCCTTGGGCCACTTTTGGTGCCCTAGACATAGGTAGCCCTAAATATCAGCAGGTATGAGCTGATGTAGGGTAGGTTTAATACGTCCCCTGGGCTACATCTCCATGTTGTTCCCAAAAAATGTATTACAACATCTGAATTTTCAAATACTTCAGTATTGTTTATGTTCATAAAAATCCTTAAATATTCATAGAACTCACCAGATATAGGCCTATACGTTTGATCGAAAGTACAGTCTTCAAAACTTGCATTCATTAGAAAAAAAGAAAATAATCTTTCGAGCCCCCAAAAAATTGGGGCCCCGGGCCCCTGCCCCTGCAAGCCCTTGCTAAGGTCTGGCCTGGCGTGCAGCAGAGATCGGCTGGCTGCATCAAACTAAAACAGTCTGACGGGCTGCATCATCAGACCACGCCTCCTGGCTGTGCTTCGTTAGTTTTATTGGGATTTTATGTAAGAAGAGAGATTTATTGTTATGATCCCTTGTTGTTTGGACTTTTAGCTTCAGTTATTTTCTCTTTTTGATTTCTTTATTGTTTTTTTCTTCTCTCTGGTTATTGTAGTTTATTCCTTGTTTCAGTTCAGTTTGTTTATGTGTTTATGTTTTGGATTTACTGATGTAGATCCATATTTCTTCCTGGTATGGTTTCATGTGGTTCAGAGTTCTTCTCATGTCCCTGGTCTGGTTTATTGTTCCCACCATTCTTCTCCAGATCCCAGATGCTACTCATTTGTCAGTTTCTTTGCTCATTAGTTTTTATTAAAATCTTTTTTCATCCGTGCTCTATTGCACTGAGGTCCTCCTTAAACCTATCCAACATCACATTTATGTTTTAGAAAGAGCGGTGTGCATTTCCTCCCCCTTTACTCTGACTCCCCTGAATACAACCCAACCAATGCAAACAATTAGTTCAGAAATCATTTTTAATAATGTGGAAATGCATAAACTCCTTAGTTAAAATATATTCACATCAAATAAAAAGTCACATTTTTTAGCTCTACATCAGCTCTTTTGTCAGTAACTCATAATTGTGTTTCAGCGGGATTTTTATGGAATAATTTGAAGCTTACAGGAACTTGAACAGCTGTATTTAAACATATTGGCCATAACTTTGAGGACAAATCTATAATAAAAGTCAGTTCTTAATGAGTTGAAATGTATGAAGCGTTACAAACCGAGCACTTGGACATCCCTGGAATAGACTGCAATAATCGGAAGGGCGTATTGCGCCGTGTTCACTCCTACTTTCAGCCGCAGGGTGTAGTTTCCGGACTCTGAGTAGTGATAGCGGACCACCGGTTCGGTTCCCCGGATCACTTCTCTGCATCAAACACAACAATCAGCACAAACACAGACCAGAGCGTGGTAAGCGCAGACCACATGTTGTACCCGTTCCCCAGGTCCCAGGTGTAGGTGAAGGTGGCGGAGCTGAAGTTCCTCTCAGGATCGAAGAGTTCAAACATGGTCTCCGTGGGAACCTCTGAGGCCAGTTCTCCGGAGTCTCTCACGTAGGTGGCGTCGCCCTCCGTCTGATAGAAGACCAGCTTCCCAGCAACACTCTCTGGTGAGAACATAGCAAGGTTTTCCAGCGTTACAGTATGATCGTTTCTGCTTCTGAAGCGATGCGGACCTGCTGGAGGACATACCCAGGTCTGTCAGAGGCCCCGCCGTCTCAGCCACAGCCGGAAAGATCATCAGGAGATGCACCAGAAACCACGGAGGATGCTCTCTGTGTGCAGACGTCCGAAGGCTTAGGAAGGATGTCGAGAAGTGAAACATCTTCGATATATGAGAGAAGTTAGTTACCTGTCCATATCTGCTGCTTCCAACGGCTCGGCAGTCTGTGACAGGATGCAGTCAGGCTGGATGGGTGCGAGGGAATGAGAGGGCGATGGGGTCACCTCTGGCCTTTCAGATGCAAAGCATGCTAATCCGAGCTGTAAAGCTTGAAATCATGAGCATGCGTTTAAAGTCATGAGGCAGAGGAAACACAAACAGCTTTTGAAGGAGGCTCTGGGCCTGGTCACACTCTTCAGTGATGTGGGACGCTTCCTCGGATGGTTAATTAATGTTGATCTAATGATTTCCTCTGAAGCAGAAATGAGAGCTGAACGCTCATCTGATGACAGGATTATAGAAGCAGAGCGTTCGCTGAAAGTTGTTTTTCTGAATATTGTTCAACTTCGAACTAAGCCATGAACAGATGATGAAATGGGGAGATAAGTGGAAGGTTTGGCCTTTGTGTTTCGGTTCTGATCTAAAACAGCCGACCCAGAAGTTTTTTGAGGTCAGAAATGGTCCAGTTGAATCCAGAAAACAGGAAACCAGCATTGAAAGCAAACATTTCTTTCTCTTAGAGATCCAAACGTCGAAATTATGAGATCGCCAGGGGCGGACTGTCCACCAGGAGCACCGGGACATTTCCCGCTGGCCTGGCCCACTCAGGATCACATGAGAGGCGGGACCGATGTTCGGTTCAGGTTGGACTTAATAAAAACAATCCATGCCGTTCGTGTGGCCTCCTCTGGTATCTGCCTGGCTAAAACTCCCAGAATGCAGTCCTGATGTTGTTTCTGAGGCTGTCTGTCACAGCAGTGCAGAGAGACACTCGGTTGTGCTCTTCTGTTATTCCTGCAGAGACTTGCATGCTCAAAACACCCGCATATCTATGAGAAATATGGCCGACAAGGTGACTTTTAAAAATATTCACAATACCAACATGTTTCTTATCCATGAATTTCCTAAAAAGAGGTGTTTTTCCAACAGATTAATATAGTTTTTGATTATATTAAGGATGATGCTACTGGGTCAAATCTGGCTAGATTCATGAAATAACATGAGCTCGCAACTCTAATTCAGGGTGGAGGTGATGCTGCAGCTGCAGTTCCAGTAGAGTTCAGCAGCTCAGACTGAGGAGATGAATATTTTTACATGAAATGACAGAAAGATAGAAGAATATCTTCAGCCCATCTGGATGAAATCAACTAAACGGAGGAATAAATCCCATATTGTACTTTCAGTGAAGAACTGCAGAGCCTGGAGCTGTTATTGACCCTCCTGGTGTAAAAACCTGAAAACGTACCATCGATTGTTGCTGCATCGTCGTCCTTTAATCAGCACATTAAATCATGGAGGAGAAGAATCCAGGGATACGACTAACAATCACTGCAATATAAACATAACTAAAGATTTTTCTGAACGGCCCGATCCAACTGACGGGGGCTCAGGCCAGAAAGGCGGTTCTCCTTGGCTCTGGGTCAGGTGATCCCGGTCTATCTCTGTAGCTGTGCTGCCACAGGCTGCTGGAGGACAAACTGACCACTTTTCCTCACTTTCTTCTTCTGCTACTCTCCAGTTTGCATTATTTGCTGTTATTTCAGCTGTTAACTTTTTTTGTTTTGTCTCAGTCTTTTTCTCTCCATAGAAGGTGCACCTGGCCTGGCGTCTGTTTGGCTGTGATGCCTTCTCGGAAGAGGGCTTCAGCTGAGATACTGCTGCCATCAACTAATCGTTCTCCTTCTCCTGCTGTTAACTTTTTACTTTTTTTTTAACATAGAAAGTACTCCTGGATCAGTTCTTCCCAGACCCCAAGTTGGTCATGGCAGATGGCCACTGGTACTGAACCTGGTTCTGGTTCTGCTGGAGGTTTCTTCCTGTTAAAGCGGAGTTTTCCTCTCCACTGTCGCCCCCTGCTGGTCAGGAGGAGTGACGCTGCAGGTCAACGACTGGACGCTCTGCTGGGTTTCCTTAGATCAGGGGTCTGCAACCTTTTCCATTCAAAGAGCCACTTCTGCCTCCAATACTACAAAATAAAACTCGCCTAGAGCTGCAACAAACAAATTTCTAAATATATATTACATAAAACGTTTTATTATGAAAGCTAACAAAATTAAACAATTTTTTTTTTAATTTACAGATTTTAGAACAAAATTAAATCCTGTATTATAAGAGGGAAAACAAACAGTTTTGTAGAAAAAGGTGAGAGATATGAAGCATGCTTGAAGCTGGTCAGTTTTAAAAGCAGATTTTGCATAAGAACCAACGGAAAAACTCCTAAAATGACCATCTCTTGTTGTATCATCAAAAACCTTTCCTTCTTGGTTTTATAAGCACCACAGTGGAGGGGCCAAAGAGCCACAGGTGGCTCTGGAGCCGCAGGTTGCGGACCTCTGCTGTACAATAATAAACTGAGCTTAATGCGTTGATATGGAGGATCAACTGGAAAGGACGACTGGACTGAAATTACTTTTTTATGTAAAGTGTCTTGAGATCTGCGCTAAATAAATAAACTGGATTGAATACTTTATTTTTAGTAGTTTTGAGCTTTACCTCCTGCTTCTCTGGGGTGTGAATATTATATGACCCAGAGCTAAAATCACCTCCAAGGTTCAATGTAAAAAACAGCAGAAAGCTATTTCCTCTCGGCTCCACCGAGTATCCACAGCAACAGACATGAGCCGGTCGTTAGGGAGGCCCACCCAGCTGCACAGGAACAAACTGAGGAACCGTGATGCTGTGGGCCAATTCGAGCCTCTGCTGGGAACCGAGTCACAGCGCATGTTATTATAAACTCTCAGTACACCGAGTATTAAATATTGGCCTTTAATGACATTTGTAGCAGGATATTATATATGTACTCATATCAAATGGAAACTTCCCTAAAACTGTCCTCAGTTTTGCGAACATCTACCAACCAGAGCTGCCGACAGGAGCGGAGGGCCCGCAGGGTGTTCGGGTTTCTGCTGCTGGGTTAGGTCGCCCCCTTCAGGCCACTGAAGCAACAGCATGTCAGCCACCCAGCTCTGAACATGGAGCTATGTCCAGCTTTTACTCCTGATCTCTATATTTCTACTAGTTTAAATCATCTCATCATTTCATTTAGAGCATGTAATCAAATGCTTTTCAATGCTGACAGTTGTCAGATCATGAAAAAGTATTTGCACCCTTCGAGATTTCTTCAGTTTTTGCTTTTTTGTCTCACTTGAATGTTTCAAATGTTCATATCAAACAAAGAGAACCTGAGTAAAAACAAATAGTTTTCTAATGATGGGCTCACTTTCACCAGAGGAGATTACTGAAAACAGAACCTGTCTGACAGCATGAAGTAGGCTAGAAGATCTAAAACAGCAACACATCATGTCCCATCTAAAGAACTTCAAGAAAAGAAACAAAGCTCTGGTATCCAACCATCTCTGAGACTTCAGGCCTCCAGAGAACCTCAGAAGAACCAGGTTCCACAGCTGGAACCTTCCCAGGAGAAGTCGGCCCACCAGAACCACTCCAGGAGCTCATCAGCGACTCATCCAGGAGGTCCAGAAGAACCAGAACATCATCTGAGGCTCTGCAGGCCTGACTGCCTCAACTAAGGTCAGATGATCTCCAAGACTTCTGGGGAAATGTTCTGACTGATGAGACAGAAGTGGAATACTCTGGAAGATTTGTGACCTGTTACATCTGGAGTCGAACTAACAGCATTTCAGAACCAGAACATCAGACCTACACGTCAGACACGGTGGTGGCAGAGTGATGCTCTGGGCTGATTTCCTGCTTCAGGACCTGCAGGATTTGGTGTGACCGATGGAACCATGAATTCTGCTCTCCTGTAGAAAATCCTTCTCAGCTTATTATGATCGATGCCAAAACCACATTATTATTATGTTCATTATTATTATTATCATTATAATTATTATTATTATAATGATTATTCTTTTTATTATCATTATTTCCATAATTATTATCATTATTACTATTGTTAATATTATTATTTCAGATTCTGCTGAACAAACGATCTTATTTTCCTTCCTTCGTCCTTTAATTTTCCGGGTGAAAACCCTGCAACACACAGAACCCAGCGGGTCGGACCTGGAACCGGAACCCAAGGTTTGCCTGATAAATAAGTTAAAGCTCTGAAAAATGATCAGTTCTTTCATTAACAGGATTAAACTCTCAACAAATAACCGGAAACTGTCATCGAGCAGAAACTGAAGGAAACATCAACGTCAAGCAGCAGAACATGGAAACACCTGCTGATCAGAACCTGTTGGGCTGCAGCAGAACCTCCAGAACCTCCTGCTCCTCAGCAGCTGTCTCTCTTAGTTCTGCACAGATTCTCTCCTGTTGGATCAGAACCTGCTCCTCTTAGACTCCGGTCTCTGAACTCAGGGGCTGAGCGTCACCCCAGACTGGTTCCCGCCCCCCAGGGCCCCCCAGGGCCCCCCCGGGGCCCCCCTGGGTTCGCCCACCAGGCTCATGAAAGGAGGCCACACAACGATGTTCTTCCTTGAAACAAAATGATCATTTATGAAATTATAGTAAAAAAATAAAACCTGAACTGAAAAACCACATTGAGGTTGATGAAAAACCCACGGACGAGCAGAATAAGCAAAAGCCAAACCAGCTCTGAGGAGGAGAGCGCGCTGCTCAGCAGCAGTCTCACTGGTGGACCGACTGATGGGCTGACTGGTCTGGACTGGGACACCGATGAGGGCTGCATTACAGGCTCTGCAGGGGAAAACCGGCAGACAGGCCACCGCACCTGGGACAAGAAGCACAAGCTTCCCACCAAGTCCACATCCAAATGGCCCAAATAAACAAAGTGAGGTTGTTGGAGTGGTCTAGTCAAAGCCTGATACTGCGGCCAGCCGTTAACTCCTCCAGTGTGGCTGAATTCAAACACGTATTCCTTAAGAAACGAAAACATAATTTGAAAAGAGCTTGTTGGCCTGCTCGGGTCTTGCTGATGACCGGGATGTGATGAGTCCAGCGCTGAACAGCGCCCTCTGCTGGAGCACCGTCACCAACCGCACCTGGACCCGTCCTGTGGCGCCCTCTGCTGGTCCGGCAGAGCACTGCACTCAGCGATGCGTCATCATTTCCCCCAGAGCAAGCTCCCTTTCACCTGTTGACGACTTTAATGAGAGACACCTCGCGTTACGTCACTGGAACCACCCCTTCGCGCGCTCCTCCTCGGCGTCCCAGTCCAGACCAGTCAGCCCATCAGTCGGTCCGCCAGTGAGTCTTGCTGAGCGTCTCTCTGGCCCCATGCTCGGAACCGAGGTCCAGTCAGGCAGCCGAGGCACCGCTGGGAGTTTTCACTGGGACTAAGGAGGCGACACCTGGACTTCCCGGAACCACGGTTCGGCGTTCCTGGGTCCCTCCGCCGGAAACCGCCGCCGTCATGTCCCGGAGCCCCGACGGGGTGAGCAAGCTCACCGAGAGCACCTTCAAGGTGAGCCGAGCTGCAGCCGGGACGGGGGGAGACGGGGGCACGGACGGGGGGGGGCAGGGGGAGAGACGCGGGGACAGACAGAGGAGGGAGACAGGGAGACAGAGAGACAGAGAGGGAGCGACAGGGACAGCTCAGCTGCCCCCCCCAGCCTCCACAATGAGCTAAAACTGCTTCTATGTTTGTTTAAGTTGATGTTTAAATAAAGTTTGAATGTTTAGATGCCGAAGGTCCAGGTCCGGTTCAGATCCAGGTCCGGTTCAGGTCTGGTTCAGATCCAGGTCCGGTTCAGGTCCAGGTCCAAGTCCGGTTCAGGTCCGGTTCAGGTCCAAGTCCGGTTCAGGTCCGGTCCAGGTCTGGTCCAGGTCCGGTTCAGATCCAGGTCCGGTTCAGGTCTGGTTCAGATCCAGGTCCGGTCCAGGTCCAAGTCCGGTTCAGGTCTGGTTCAGGTCCAAGTCCGGTTCAGGTCTGGTCCAGGTCCGGTTCTGGTCCAGGTCCAAGTCCGGTTCAGGTCCGGTTCAGGTCCAGGTCTGGTCCAGGTCCGGTCCAGATTCAGGTCTGGTTCAGGTCCAGGTCCAAGTCCGGTTCAGGTCTGGTTCAGGTCCAGGTCTGGTCCAGGTCCGGGTCCAGGTCTGGTCCATGTCCGGTTCAGGTCTGGTTCAGGTCCAGGTCCGGGTCCAGGTCCGGTCCAGGTCTGGTTCAGGTTCAGGTCTGGTCCAGGTCTGGTCCAGGTCCAGTTCAGGTCTGGTCCAGGTCCGGTTCAGATCCAGGTCCGGTTCAGGTCTGGTTCAGATCCAGGTCCGGTTCAGGTCCAGGTCCAAGTCCGGTTCAGGTCCGGTTCAGGTCCAGGTCCAAGTCCGGTTCAGGTCCGGTTCAGGTCCAAGTCCGGTTCAGGTCCGGTCCAGGTCTGGTCCAGGTCCGGTTCAGATCCAGGTCCGGTTCAGGTCTGGTTCAGATCCAGGTCCGGTCCAGGTCCAAGTCCGGTTCAGGTCTGGTTCAGGTCCAAGTCCGGTTCAGGTCTGGTCCAGGTCCGGTTCTGGTCCAGGTCCAAGTCCGGTTCAGGTCCGGTTCAGGTCCAGGTCTGGTCCAGGTCCGGTCCAGATTCAGGTCTGGTTCAGGTCCAGGTCCAAGTCCGGTTCAGGTCTGGTTCAGGTCCAGGTCTGGTCCAGGTCCGGGTCCAGGTCTGGTCCATGTCCGGTTCAGGTCTGGTTCAGGTCCAGGTCCGGGTCCAGGTCCGGTCCAGGTCTGGTTCAGGTTCAGGTCTGGTCCAGGTCTGTTCCAGGTCCAGTTCAGGTCTGGTTCAGGTCCAGGTCTGGTCCAGGTCCGGTTCAGGTCTGGTCCAGGTCCATGTCCGGTTCAGGTCTGGTTCAGGTCCAGGTCTGGTCCAGGTCCAGGTCCGGTTCAGGTCTGGTCCAGGTCCAGGTCTGGTTCGGTCCAGGTCCAGGTCTGGTCCAGGTCCGGGTCCAGGTCTGGTCCAGGTCCGGTTCAGGTCTGGTCCAGGTCCATGTCCGGTTCAGGTCTGGTTCAGGTCCAGGTCTGGTCCAGGTCCGGTCCAGGTCTGGTTCAGGTCCAGGTCCAAGTCCGGTCCAGGTCTGGTTCAGGTTCAGGTCTGGTCCAGGTCCGGTTCAGGTCTGGTCCAGGTCCAGGTCCATGTCCGGTTCAGGTCCGGTTCAGGTACAGGTCTGGTCCAGGTCTGGTTCAGGTTCAGGTCCAGGTCCGGTCCAGGTCCGGTCCAGGTCCAGGTCTGGTTCAGGTCTGGTTCAGGTTCAGGTCCAGGTCCAGGTCCAGGTCTGGTTCAGGTCCAGGTTCAGGTCCAGGTCCGGTCCAGGTCCAGGTCTGGTTCAGGTCTGGTTCAGGTTCAGGTCCAGGTCCAGGTCTGGTTCAGGTCCAGGTCTGGTTCAGGTCCAGGTCCGGTCCAGGTCTGGTCCAGGTCCGGTCCAGGTCTGGTCCAGGTCTGGTTCAGGTCCAGGTCCAGGTCTGGTTCAGGTCCAGGTCTGGTTCAGGTCTGGTTCAGGTTCAGGTCCAGGTCCAGGTCTGGTTCAGGTCCAGGTCCGGTCCAGGTCTGGTCCAGGTCCGGTCCAGGTCTGGTCCAGGTCTGGTTCAGGTTCAGGTCCAGGTCCAGGTCTGGTTCAGGTCCAGGTCTGGTTCAGGTCCAGGTCCGGTCCAGGTCTGGTCCAGGTCCGGTCCAGGTCTGGTCCAGGTCTGGTTCAGGTTCAGGTCCAGGTCCAGGTCTGGTTCAGGTCCAGGTCTGGTTCAGGTCTGGTTCAGGTTCAGGTCCAGGTCCAGGTCCAGGTCTGGTTCAGGTCCAGGTCTGGTTCAGGTCCAGGTCCAGGTCCATGTCCGGTTCAGGTCTGGTCCAGGTCTGGTTCAGGTCCAGGTCTGGTTCAGGTCCAGGTCTGGTTCAGGTCCAGGTCCAGGTCCGGTCCAGGTCTGGTCCAGGTCCGGTTCAGGTCTGGTCCAGGTCCAGGTCCATGTCCGGTTCAGGTCTGGTCCAGGTCCAGGTCCGGTCCAGGTCCGGTCCAGGTCCAGGAGTGAGTGTCGCAGCGTTTCCTGCAGCCCTGCTGGTTATCAGCTCAACCAGTCGGACCAGAGCTGCAGATTAAATCCGTGTTTTCCTGCTTTATGAGCGATGAGTCAGTGTTTCTGTTCGGAGCTGATGATTAAACTACAGCCGTCCGATTCCCGGCCGCACATTATAAAGGCTGCAGCGTCTCAGCAGGAAGGAAATCCTGTGTGTTAGGGGTCGCTTCTGCGCCCGTAGTCCGTCTGGAGCCCGTAGTCCGTCTGGAGCCCGTAGACCCGGCTGGAGCCCGTAGTCCGTCTGGATCCCGTAGACCGTCTGGAGCCCGTAGTCCGTCTGGATCCCGTAGTCCGTCTGGATCCCGTAATCCGGCTGGAGCCCGTAGACCCGGCTGGAGCCCGTAATCCGGCTGGAGCCCGTAGACCGGCTGGAGCCCGTAATCCTGTCTGGATCCCGTAGACCCGGCTGGAGCCCGTAGTCCGTCTGGATCCCGTAGTCCGTCTGGAGCCCGTAGATCGGCTGGAGCCCGTAGTCCGTCTGGATCCCGTAATCCCGGCTGGAGCCCGTAGTCCGTCTGGAGCCCGTAGACCGTCTGGATCCCGTAATCCCGGCTGGAGCCCGTAGACCGGCTGGATCCCGTAGACCCGGCTGGAGCCCGTAGTCCGGCTGGAGCCCGTAGACCCGGCTGGAGCCCGTAGTCCGGCTGGAGCCCGTAGACCCGGCTGGAGCCCGTAGTCCGTCTGGAGCCCGTAGTCCGGCTGGAGCCCGTAGTCCGTGTGGAGCCCGTAGTCCGTGTGGATCCCGTAATCCCGTCTGGATCCCGTAGACCCGGCTGGAGCCCGTAGACCCGGCTGGAGCCCGTAGTCCGGCTGGATCCCGTAATCCCGTCTGGAGCCCGTAATCTGTCTGGATCCCGTAGTCCGGCTGGATCCCGTAATCCCGTCTGGATCCCGTAATCCCGGCTGGAGCCCGTAGTCCGGCTGGAGCTCGTAATCCCGTCTGGATCCCGTAATCTTTCTGGAGCCCGTAGTCCCATCTGGAGCCCGTAGTCCGGCTGGAGCCCGTAGACCCGGCTGGAGCCCGTAGTCCGGCTGGATCCCGTAGACCCGGCTGGATCCCGTAATCCCGTCTGGATCCCGTAATCTGTCTGGAGCCCGTAGTCCCGGCTAGAGCCCGTAATCCCGTCTGGTGATGGTTGGTGATGATGTGGGAGACATCCTGGAGGTCACAGGTCAAACTGGGAGAGAGACGGAACCAATCCGGCCTCTCTGTTCATATGAAGTCATACCTGGCCTCCTCAGGGTGTAAGGGGGGGTCCTGCATGGAGGTCAAGTTAAAGATTGCAGGTGTTTATTGTGGTCGCGTGACGATATTTCTAGAACGACAGCAGGAAGAGACTCGGACTTGGACCTGGCTCCTCCACCCAGCCACTGACAGCCTGAGGGCTGTGTTGCTCACTGCAGGGCCTCCTGCTGTAACAACCAGGCATGTTTACCAGGAAGAGAAAGAGAAAGCAGCCGGCTGAGACGGTTGGGAAAAAATGTGGTTTTCCTGCCTCAACGACGTTTCTGATCCGATTCCCAGAATGTGATGGAGCAGTTCAACCCAGCCCTGAGGAACCTGGTCAACCTGGGGAAGACCTACGAGAAGTCCGTCACAGGTAGCGTCTCCAGGGACACCTGGGCAGCAGGTACCTCAGTGATGATGATGGGGGGGTTATATATTCATAGTCCCACTGTTTTCTCTTGCAGCGATGACTGCTGCTGGAAAAGCTTATTTCAGCGCTATGTCAAAGATCGGGGAGAATGCCATCGTGTCCCCCATGTCCAGGGAGATGGGTGAGTCCACCTCTGATTGGTTCATGTTTGATTGTCATGACACTAACATCATGAAAGAGTCCGTCGCTATTTCTTTCCCTCATGATCAGGTAGATGTTGAGCGTAGCTGCAGGTCCTTCTAACACCAGATCAGTGGAGCATTGACTGCAGCTTCTGCAGAGAAATTTATTTGACGCTGTAGCGTTAGCTTCTGCTAAATACCATGTTGGTGTTACGCTTTAGCGTTAGCTTCTGCTAACTATCATGCAGTATAGCTCTTTAGCGTTACCTTCTGCTAAATACCATGTTGGTGTAATGTGTTTTCCTGAAGGCTCTGTGACAGAACAGAGCGAAGGAACACATGGTTCTCAAAGTTTTAGCAAATAAAATCAGTCAAATCTGGCTTTTCTACCTGAACCTGATGCCAGTTGTTCATATTCTCCACCTAAGATCTGCAGCTCCTCCAAGATGTCATAGAAGTTGGACTGATTTAGGGGCGTCAACATAAAAGAGACCTGAATTTAAATTTATGATGGACTATTCAGAGTTTCATGTGATGAATATTTGCCTCATTTTCCTTCTTCGTCACAGTGATGCACCGCCTTCCGTAGGTTTCTGGTTCTGTTGGACTCTAGGAGCAGACAGGAGAGCGGGACCCTGATCTAGTTCTGATCTGGTTTTGATCCGGTTCTGATCTGGTTTTGATCCGGTTCTGACCCGGTCCTGATCTGGTTCTGATCCGGTTCTGATCCGGTCCACCCAGCTCCACGTTAGCAG
This sequence comes from Anableps anableps, assembly GCA_014839685.1. Classification (NCBI taxonomy): domain Eukaryota; kingdom Metazoa; phylum Chordata; class Actinopteri; order Cyprinodontiformes; family Anablepidae; genus Anableps; species Anableps anableps. Next base: position 31,374,697 of record CM026084.1, read on the forward strand.
ATAAAGTCCATCTGACTGTGTTTATGGTGCCTGTTCTGGTGGTGATTCTGCAGGTGCTTTCCTGCAGTGAGTGTTGCGAAACGTGGATCAGGTTTGCTCAACCACACCCTGTGGTGAACAATGGCCGCCTTCAGCTGCTGCATGAAATGTTTTCTTTGCTCTGAACTTCTGAGACGTCGCTGAAGGCAGCTTCAATATTTCCTCTGCATCACATCAGAGGAAACACGAGGGACGGCTGCAGGAAAACACCTGCTTCTGCCTTTCTAATGTTGATGAGGACAAAGTTCAGAGTTGGTCCGTGTTGGTCATGTGACCTGGTGCACGGCCACGCCCATTCAAGCCCTTCATGGTGCTCATTTTTCTCTGACTCAGTCACAGAAGGTCATGTCTCTAGATCAACAGGGCATCCTCAAGTGAAGACGCACCTGAACTCTCCATAGCAGAGATATAAAGACGGCAGGAAAGCTCTCAGACAGAACCGACCCGTGACCCACTTCGCCCCCCCCAGCTGTCAGACCCAGCAGGTCCATTATTCGGCAGCCCACAGGGTTTCTGTTTTCCTGAAGCAACAGGTTAGCTTCCTTCTTTCTCTCCTGGGGTTGTTGGGAGCGTCCTGAAGGGGGCCAGGGAGGCTGTCTGCAGGCCCTTTCCTGGCCTTTGCTGCTGTTTTCCAGACCATGATGGAGATTTTGAAATTTGAAATTTAATAATTTATTGGTCAGGGACAATGCACGTTAATCAACATTACTGTAAATGTGCCAGAATTGGCCGATTGGCTGTTTTTCACCTGTTGTTCCTGGAAAAATGAGAAATTTCGTCTTGTTCAAAGCACACACAAAACGAGGTTAAAATGACTAAAGTATACAATTTCTGTCAATAAATACAATCAATACAAAACAGAGGAACTAGAAGAAGAATACCTTTATTAGTCCTCCAGGGGGGAAATTACATTTCAGTGCAGTCCGTCCAAGTAGACAGGTGTCTGATGCTGCAGCTGTCCTGGGAGGCGCTGCCCTTTACTGTAATATTACTACCCTATATTATTATGAATAGGATAAAGTATAAGAAATCATTAAAGCTAATTTAATCGTTCATCAAGATTGCAAAAACACAAGTGGTCACATGGAGGTATTAGAAGGCAGATCTGACGTGTTGTGAACCAGTTCTGTGAACCAGTTCTATGAACCAGTTCTTTAATTGTTTTTTTAAATAGATTCTATCAGAGCTCTGATTCTCTGGGGGTCAGAGTTCATCTCCTGAAACTGAAACTTTTCCTCTCTTCTCCAGAGAGGAACAATAATCTTCCCGGTCGCTGCTCTTCTTAATCGATTTTGTTCCTTATATTTATAAACTGAGGCGGAGATGAAAGATGAAAGTCCTATTTTATCATCTGGAGAAGAGCAGCTTCTGTTTCCAGACTGAGAGCAGAGCTGGGACTGGCTTCCTGCTAAAAACGTTTTCATATTTTCCTCCAGCAGCATCAACTCTGACGAGGGTGCAAACAATAAAAACTTCATTTATTCATCGTTTTTTTAACCAACTGACCACGCCCTACAGATCATGTCCAAAAATTGGAGCTCAAACATTTTTAATGTACACCCTCAGTTGATCAAAGTGACCAACTAAAAATGGTGCCGTTTCATTGGACATTATACCCACTGCTGCTGAAATAACGTCATTCATTTACATATTTCTTTAAAACATAGACTGGAGCAAAAATAAAACACAAGCATCTGCTAAAATTATTAATAATTTTGCATAAATTTTCCTGTTGCTCACAATATTCTCCTGTTCTGTTTGGCTCTTTATAGAGTAGCAGAAGCTGATATCAGTAGTTACAGTGGCTGCTCAGTCAGCTACCTGCGGACTGTAGTTTAAAACAATGTTACTGTAATAAAACACATGATGGCGCTACTTTAGTTTCCAAACCATGAAATTCAAACTATATTGTGACCAGAAGTCTTTCCAGTTTTTCCTCCTTTTAACTGAAGGAGATGTTGCAGCCAGCTGCCAGGCAGTTCGCAGCAAAAATAAACCTATGGAAGCCTCATCATCTAAATGTGACCATTATTTCTACTGCTGCTCTAACATTAATCATTACTTTATGTTTTCTGTCATTTGTTGTTTTTATTCTTAAATGATGGATTCCACCTCATAAAACGAGTTTCCGTTTCCTGTTGAGCAGAATATCGCCGATAGTAGTCAGGGTATCTGCTCAGGTCGCCAGCCTTGTAGTTCATCAGCTGCAGCTTTAAAACTGCGTTGCCATAGTAACAGCGAGGGGTGGGGCTCCTTTAGCTTCTAGAAAGCTGAACTGGTCTTTGCTCCAAGGAAGTAGTGGAGCCAGCTGATCAGCAGTGTGCTTTCAAAAAAGGGGTGGGGTCATGTTACCTGGTTCCGCCGACATTTCCCCATCAGGCTGACTTCCCGTTTCCCTCCCGTTTCTCTAAACCACTCTACAAAATGGGAAAGACAAGAGAACATGGCGGTGAAGTAAGGCAGAGAGGATGAGGAGGAGCTCACTTGGCCTCCACGTAAGGCTCTTCATCAGGAGCGCCAGTACACGTAGGGGGCGCTGTTCCTGAACGTTGAAGGGCCGACTGGGTGTTGCTGAAGGTCTTCATGCTTATTATTGATCCTTTTATGGTTTCATTCAGGAAGTTTGTTTTCTACAACAGAGAAACATTTTCATAAATCAGTCGGTCCAAATGGAACCGGGTCAGTCCTGGTCAGAGGGGCAGAGGACCCAAAAATTAGACTCAAGTACGAATAGAACTACTTTAACATATTTTCACTCAAGTAAAAGTAAACACAGCGTTTACTGTATCTGCTGCATTTTGCTTTAAATATGCAGAGGATCCAGACAGTTTACTCAAGAGCAGTGATACTTCGTAATATTATTACTCAAGTGAAACTTAAAGTACAATGTAGTAAAACTGCTTCTAAAAGTACATTTTAGGTCGATGTAACTGAGGAGCAGTAATCAGTTGCTGCCCTGCTCTGGTCCTGGTGCAGATTAACCGCCGCAGTGACTTCATTATCTTTAATATGAAGTTAATAATAACCGAGCCGTGGCAGCGCCCAGAGAGGCTGATGATGTTTGTTCATCTTGACTCAGAGGAGGCGGCGGCGGCGGCCATGTTTAATAAGATGATGATGAAGAACTTGATCAAAGTTCAGATGGAGCTGATATGAGGTTCTGAACCTGAGCCAGTGGGTCCGTTCCTATTTCCTTATCAGAACCAAAGAGGTGGGATTGTTCCGGTCCGAGGCGTTGCGCCTCATAAAACAGCTGTTCACAGCGTGAAGCCCTCGGCTGCAAAAACACAGAATCTCAGAGTATTTCTGGTCCAGTTTCTTCTGCGGTTTCTCGAATCCAGTTGAAATAAAACAAAACTAATTTACAAGTAACTGTTCATCTTGTTTTAAAACAATAATTCCTCAGTATTGATGAAAAAGTTCTAGTTATGAGTGAAATAATCTGCCAAGGGAACAAGACAATCTAACCTTTAATATGGGAAAAATATGTTAAGATTTAGTGTTTCTGCAGTGGTGGTTTCACTGCCTGTTAGAAAAGGCGTGGGTAGTTCAGCCGGATTATTCCATCCATAATCTGACCTGGATTTAAGAAGTAGCTGCTGAGACGGACAGATGGAGGGACGGACGGGTGGATGGGTGGATGGACAGAGGGATGGATGGCCGGATGGACGGCTGGGTGGACGGATGGATGGTTGGACAGAGGGACGGACGGACGGACGGCTGGGTGGATGGATGGATGGATGGATGGGTGGACGGATGGACGGCTGGGTGGACGGATGGATGGGTGGATGGACAGAGGGATGGGTGGATGGACAGAGGGATGGATGGCCGGATGGATGGATGGGTGGATGGACGGGTGGATGGTTGGACAGAGGGACGGACGGACGGACGGCTGGGTGGATGGTTGAACAGAGGGATGGCTGGGTGGATGGCTGGATGGATGGGTGGACGGACGGACGGCTGGGTGGACGGATGGATGGGTGGATGGACAGAGGGATGGATGGCTGGATGGGTGGATGGACAGAGGGATGGATGGCCGGACGGCTGGGTGGACGGATGGATGGTTGGACAGAGGGACGGACGGATGGTTGGACAGAGGGACGGACGGACGGACACCTGGGTGGACGGATGGATGGATGGCTGGATGGGTGGACAGAGGGACGGACGGTCGGATGGATGGATGGACAGAGGGATGGATGGGTGGACGGAGGCTCCTCACCCTGACCCGGGAGCGTTGGCCTCCAGCGCGTGGGCAGGCGCTCTGAGCTCCTCTGAGCGTGACGTTGTTTATGAAATCTCTGAAAGGAAGCGAGACGATCTTGATGCTTGAAAGGAAACCCGGTGAAGCGGCTGGAGATGAGATGAGATGAGAAGAACCTGTTGGTTGTTCTGTGAGCTGATGGCGGTTCTCCATGTGGAAACCCGCAGCTGGAGGCCATGTTGCCTTCAGGCCCAGTTTCTGGAGCCTCCCTCAGGAAGGCCTTCACCCCTCGCTCCCCCTGAAGGTGAAACCAGCGCCCCCGCTCCAGGACAAAGGCAGCATTTACCAGCAGGTTCTGGCCGCTCCTTCTGGGTCCGGTGTCGGCTGCGGTGTGCTGACTGGGCCCAGACGTGACGCGGAGCCAGTCGGCTGGGCGGGGCTCGATGTTTCTGCGCTGCAACATTCAGCCGTTGGCTTTAATCAGGATTTCTGCGGAGAAACTTAACAAAAAGACCCTGAAATAAAAACATAAAGCTCCACTTATAAAACAATTAAAATGCAGCAAGTTTTAAAAATCATTGTACTTAAATCACTGTTTTGTTGTCGACTTTATGACAGTCCAGGCTCTGTGTGGATTCCAGCGAGTTCAGCAGCGGCCTGTTAACGTGGTTAGCCGTTCCCATGACAACCGCGGTGCAGCCCGGCCTGCCCCGGCTTGTTGGCAGGGTTAGCATTAGCGTTAGCATTGCTGCTCAGCTGGAAACAAACAGAAACCTTCATACTGCAAGCTTTATGGAGGGCTTTTCATATTTAACAGCAGAACCTCCACTTCTGTGCTGACCCGGTTCCGCTGGTCCATGTCATGTTCTGCACTACAGCCCGTCCATGACTGGAGACCGAACGATCCTCAGGCAGCTGCTCAAATACCGACACAAGACAAATCATGTGCAAAAATATGAGGTGTGAGAGAGAAAAACCAGTCGGGCTGGAAGCGTTAATGGGTCGGTCTCCCAGAATAATGATCAGCATCACGCTGTTGCTGCGGCTGCAGGTTCTTCCTCCCAGCAGCTGGTTGACTCTAGAACCAATAAACCCAGTAAGTATTCACACCCCTGCTGGAGTCGGCCCAGTTTGACCAGTTCTTCTAAACAGTCTGTTGTTGCTTTTTGTGTTCATCGTATTATTTACTCAGTGGCTCATTTATTCTGAGCTGCTGCTTTTAGTGGCGGCGCGGCGGGCTGGAAACCTGGCCTCGCTGTTGAGGGCAGGTTTCTCTGTTATGTCTCGCCTCGTGTGGGCGTCCACGCTCTGCTGCTGGTGGGCCTGAGTGGCCCCTCTGAGGGCCAGTAGAGCACGTTTCTGTTCCACTGGGCTGAGCTCAGATCATTTAGAAAGGCTCATCATCAGCCTCTCATTTCTTAAACACCAGCTTGGTTTGTTGCAGAGTTAGAGAAGCAACTTCTCCTTCCCTGTGAATCCAGACCATAATAAGCAGCAGCCAGAGTCCCGTTCGTTAAGTTCAAGTGTTAAAGGTAGCTGTCATGTTCTGGATGAACCTGAAATTGAATCGTTGTTGTTGGTTTCTTGTAGGTGTTGTTCTGATGGAGATGGCAGAAAGCCACTGGAAGCTCCACGGTGAACTGGAGGAAAACGTAAGTCGCTTAAAAATCAGATTTTATAAAACTGGGTTTAGCCATGCACTGGTTTCCAGGACCAGGTCCACAGTACCAAGGTTAGAAGAACCTCTGGTTTCAGGCTAATTTCTAGAACGTAGAGCAGCTCCGTGCTGCCCCTCTCCCACTTGTTGCTGATCAGATGGATGTCACTGCTACATTAAAAAGAGCAAAACAGTTCAATTTTAGCTGCAAGAGTCATTCAGCAGGCGTTTATTTGAACCTTCCTTAAATATTGCTGCAATAAGGTTCATTTTTAACCGGTTTAAGAACCTCTTGTTTTCCATTTTGAAATCAAAACATATTTTAGATTTTAATCCTGACAACCAGTCCACAGGCAGGGCTGACCTACTGGGCTGAAGAGGAGAGGAAAACATCAGAACTCATCGTCTCTTGGACCTCCCTTAGTGGTACCAGTGAAAACAGTAAGGAGCAGCGGCGTGCACAGACATCTGCAGGAGCAGGAGCTCAGGTGGAATGAAAGGCACCTTGGAGTGCCAGATTTATAACAGGCATATAGATATCTCAGTTTCAGTCGTCAGCCGCCACATGCTGTTTAATGAAGATCAACACGCGACAGGTCGGTTTCTCTGACAACACAGCAGCGCTGTGGCCATAAGAAGAATTATCTGTACTTCTGCATGTAACCAGTGTGACATGTGACAGAAATTATTCTGAGAGAATTAAGATTAATGAGATTAACTGCAAGCCCTGAGAACAAAATGATGTCGGGCAGAATTATAAATATGTGGGGCGCTGGTAATATAGGCTCTTAAATCCAGAGATGCTGCAAAAAACAAAATGATTTCAGAAGGGCCCTTTTGTTGCCCAGAGGAAAAAGGGCGGAGCTCTAGCGCCTCCTAGTGTCTGTCTGTGCAGGTCCCTGGTACAGAGACCTGCTCACTGAGGCGTGTTGAGTAGGGCTCCTCTCTGCAGCCATGTTGGACCAGGCAGCTCTGGGGCCTTCAGCAGCTCCAGGTGATTTCCACTCAGGAGGTCCAACTTCAGAGTAAAAACCTGGTTCCTCCTGGATCTCCTCTAGGAAGGGATGAACATCTGAGGAGAGTACATCAGCCGCGAGGCAGCGCATCTCTTCAAGACCAGAACTCCACCCTTAGAGGTTCCTTCCATGTGTTTTAGTTTCCTCTCATTTTCCCCAAGCAGAAAGTTCTGACCCGGTTGCTTGGAGGTGAAACTCTTTAGACGCCTCAGCAGACGTTGGGTCCAACAGAAGGACGTTTCCACCATGCTGGGCTGGAACCAGGCGACCTCGTCTCTCTCTAGGTGGCGCTCTGTGTCCCTGGAGGTGAACAGTGATCTGAACGTTTCTCTCTGCAGTTCAAGCGCTTCCGCAGAGAGATCGTCACTGAGCTGGAGAAGAAGACGGACATGGATGTAAAGTACATGACTGTGAGTGTCTGGCCGTTTGCTTTTAGCTCCTCACGTCTGGGGGACATCTGGGTCTCATGTCTCGGTTGTCCAACGTCTGTCCGCAGGCTACCTTCAAGCGCTACCAGACAGACTACAAACTAAAGCAGGAGTCTCTGGACCGCTCCCAGACGGACCTGAAGAAGCTCCGGAGGAAAGGCCATTCCAAGCACGCGTCCAAGTACGACCTGAAGGAGAACGAGGTGAGACCTTCACCACCTGCCAGGCCTGCCGCTTTCAGCTGCGGTTCTGTTGAACGTTTCAGCTCCAGCCTGGTTCTGTTGAACGCTTCAGCTCCAGCCTGGTTCTGTTGAACGTTTCAGCTCCAGCCTGATTCTGTTGAACATTTCAGCTCCAGCCTGGTTCTGTTGAACATTTCAGCTCCAGCCTGGTTCTGTTGAACGCTCCAGCCTGGTTCTGTTGAACGTTTCAGCTCCAGCCTGGTTCTGTTGAACATTTCAGCTCCAGCCTGGTTCTGTTGAACGCTTCAGCTCCAGCCTGGTTCTGTTGAACGTTTCAGCTCCAGCCTGGTTCTGTTGAACGCTTCAGCTCCAGCCTGGTTCTGTTGAACGTTTCAGCTCCAGCCTGATTCTGTTGAACATTTCAGCTCCAGCCTGGTTCTGTTGAACGTTTCAGCTCCAGCCTGGTTCTGTTGAACGCTCCAGCCTGGTTCTGTTGAACGCTTCAGCTCCAGCCTGGTTCTGTTGAACGCTCCAGCCTGGTTCTGTTGAACGCTTCAGCTCCAGCCTGATTCTGTTGAACATTTCAGCTCCAGCCTGGTTCTGTTGAACGTTTCAGCTCCAGCCTGATTCTGTTGAACATTTCAGCTCCAGCCTGGTTCTGTTGAACGTTTCAGCTCCAGCCTGGTTCTGTTGAACGCTCCAGCCTGGTTCTGTTGAACGTTTCAGCTCCAGCCTGGTTCTGTTGAACGCTCCAGCCTGGTTCTGTTGAACGCTTCAGCTCCAGCCTGGTTCTGTTGAACGTTTCAGCTCCAGCCTGGTTCTGTTGAACGCTCCAGCCTGGTTCTGTTGAACGTTTCAGCTCCAGCCTGGTTCTGTTGAACGTTTCAGCTCCAGCCTGATTCTGTTGAACATTTCAGCTCCAGCCTGATTCTGTTGAACATTTCAGCTCCAGCCTGGTTCTGTTGAACGTTTCAGCTCCAGCCTGGTTCTGTTGAACATTTCAGCTCCAGCCTGGTTCTGTTGAACGTTTCAGCTCCAGCCTGGTTCTGTTGAACGTTTCAGCCTGGTTCTGTTGAACGTTTCAGCTCCAGCCTGGTTCTGTTGAACGCTTCAGCTCCAGCCTGGTTCTGTTGAACGTTTCAGCTCCAGCCTGGTTCTGTTGAACGCTTGGATTATTAAACAAATAAAATGAATGATTTTAGTTCTATTGTAAATAATTTGAAATTAAAGTCCTTTTTAAGTAATTTTTAAGTTTTTTTGAATGATTTGTATTTCGTACATAACTAATACTTAATTCATAAAAGCGTATGAGTCCGATTGTTTTCTTCTCTCTGCGTCTTTAGTTAAATCAACAAATTAATGTAGTTTAGAAGCTAAAAACGAAAGCAGTTGGCGGCTGCTTCCTAATAACCCTGGGGAAGAGCGACGCGGCGGCGGCGAGTCCGAGCTGCTGCTCCACCTCGGCTGTTCGCAGGGAAGCTGGGAAAGGAAGGTCCAGTCTCCATGCCGACCCGGGGAAGATGGAGCAGAAAAACAGATGGGCGTTTGGTACACCCAGCTGCATCTGTGATATGAGAGGCAGATCGGGTTATTAATGGGGGGACTGGTTCAGAAAACGCCCGAACTCATCAGTGCTGTGATTTGCTGTTTCACACCTCGGGTCTGTCGGCATGTGAGAGCGACACTAAACTGACTGGTGGCAATAAAACCAAAGATCAGCTGGATTTATTGGGCTGATAAGAAGCAGCTCTGAGCTTTGGGCTGTAAATACTTGACGACAACATCAGGTCAGGAACGCTGATTTAAACAACAACGCATGCAGAAGAAAAGGAACCTGAATAAATGCTCTTGTTTCCAGTGTCTGAGCTCCTGCTGTCTCTGAATGTCTGCAGTATCTGGAGACCATCTCCTCCCGCCAGACGGACATGCAGAAGTTCATCACTGAAGGCTGCAGAGAGGCCCTCCTGGAGGAGAAGAGGCGCTTCTGGTTCCTGGCAGAGAAGCACTGCATGTTCTCCTACCAGCTCAGCAGCTTCCATGAGAAGGTGAGGCAGGATGGAGACGAACATCTCATGGTGCGGCTTTCTAACCATCTCTTCTTCTGCTCTCCAGGCCAAAGACCTTCTGAGCTCCAGACTCCCCATCTGGCAGGAGAAATGCAGCAACATCGACAAGATGCCCGACACGGTGGCCTCCATGATCGAAGGTCTGTCCACTGATCCAGAGTCAGAAGGCCACAACAAGGTGAGAACATGCTGGTGGACCTGGTTTTATGCAGCCAGATGATGGAGACGATCTGTTCTCAGAGGTTCCACATGTTCTCCATGAGCTTCTGAGGAGAACATCTTCCTCTGAGGAGATCTCAGTCGTTGCTTTATCTCAGGGCTCTGCAACCTTCACAACCTCAGGAGCCATTTTGGTCTCAGGACAGCCAAAGAAAACTCACTCAGAGCCACAAACCTTTTTGAAAACCAACAACTGATAAATTCATAGAAATATCTACTTTAGGAACCGTGTTGTCATTTTTGAAGAACCACCATTTTATTTCTACTTTTAGGATGTAAAAGATAAACATGAGAGAGGATGCATCTTCTTTTTTCTGTGGGATGGAAAATGATGCAAAAAATAAAGCAGACAGATTTCAACCTAGTGAGAAGAAGAGATCTAAAATCAGGTTACTGGTGTTTTTAGGGCCGTTTTTTTTTGCAGAAATTCGGTGCATGTAATGCAGGAAAAAGAGAAAAACCTGATTTTCAGATCTGTATTTAAGTCATCAACTTTTTAGCCAAAGTTGATAGGAGCCATTGTGGAAGGTCCAAAGAGCCACTCCGGAGCCTCAGGTTGCAGACCCCTGGTTTAGACCAGTAGAAACCGGGTCGGTACTTTTGCTCCAGGGTTTGGTTAAACCCAGGGTGTCCGCGCATCCTTAAAATAAGGCCTTAAAACGTCTTAAATACACTGATATAATGTACGTTGGCTTTAAATATGTTAATCACACGTCTCACGTTTTATCGGGACAATTTAATCTCGTATATGTCGGCTTTTTTCTCTCGTGGGTCTTCTCAGTCAGGGAAAAGTTTGAGTCGAGCGCCGACATCTTCACTGCGCTCCGTGGCGGTTGAGGCTACCGCTAACTAGCTGCTAATATACCCTTGCTAACTAGCTAGCTAGCTCTTTGTGTTTGGCATGTGTGGCATTCGACGAACGACAGTGACGGGCTAAATCATCACCTCTTGGGGTGAAACCCGACACACGGGAGGCGGCAGCGACAAAAGTTTTAACTTTTTTCAACTTTCTCATGTTGCGTCACTTGCCCGCATGTGCACGCCTATGTGTACGAGCACAAAATTTCACACGCACGATTGTCATCGGTCGCTTTCCTGGAGGAGGGTTAGCGAGGGTTGCCTCATGACCCTAGTTCCATAGGAAATGAACAGGGAGGGCGCGACGTTGCCTCTCGTGTGTCGAGCACAAATTTATTTGTTTGTTTTCACCACTGGCTCACTCCTGTTGCCAAGCCATGCCAGGCGAGGTGCCTGCTGTGCACAAAACTGTTAGTTTGGCACTATGGGGGGTTAGGGCTGTAGAGATGAGAGGATGAAAAGCACAAAGCTGCTGCCCAGAACCTAAACAGAGCCCAGAAATCTCAGCTTTTGCTCTGCTTGATTGTAATGCAGCTGGATCCCTCAACCTCCCCCCATATTTATAGTTTGTTTGGTCTTAAATTTCATTCAAGGTAGCATTGAAAAGGCCTTAAAAAGTCTTAAATTTGACTTGCTGAAACCTGTAGAAACCCTGTAAACCTCCCAAGGCTCGGTTCTGAAACCAGTATTTGGGTCGAACACTAGAACCCAGCAACAGTGTGAGAACTTCCTGTTCCTTCTGTCACTCAGAGGAGACGATGTTTGTCCTCATGCTCCATGTTAAAGTCCTGCAAGGAGGAAGTTGTGGCTGCTCTCATGGCCTGGTTGAATTATGGTTTAGATAAGAACTTGAATCTGGTTTATGAGCTTCTGTGACCTGAATGTTCTGGATCTCAGAAGCTGGCATTGCTCATGTGTTCCCATGTTTCCTCCTTAGAACCACGTGAGCTCCTTGACGCCTCCTCCTGCTCCACCGCTGAAGATCAGTCCGCTGGCCAACATGTTCAACCCCGAGCCCAGAGCCCCACTGAGCCCGCCTTCAGACCTCAGCTCAGGTACCGCTGCTCTGAAGAGACGCTGATTCAGAAAGCTCTGCTATCCCAGTCTGACAGGGAGTCCTCCTGAAATGTCCCTTTGTCCTCCAGACCCAGGAAGCCTTGGAGGAGGAGACCTGTCCAGGTCCACGTCTATGTCTTCTGGTCTCAGCGTGGGGGGAGGGAAGTCCAGGGTGAAGACCATCTTCCCCCACACGGCAGGCAACAACGACACGCTCCTCAGCTTTGATCACGGCGACATCATCACACTGCTCATCCATGAGGAGAAGGATGGCTGGCTGTATGGAGAACTGGAGAAGACGCAGCAGTGAGTGTTGGATGGTCCCAGGTGATCTCATGAAGTTTATGTCAGTTCATGGCCCCTCGGTCTGTTCATGGTCCGTCTGTCGGTTCATGTCCACCCATTCGGTTCGTGGCCTCTCGGTCGGACCATGGTGCCTCGGTTGGTTCAGGATCCATCTGTCGGTTCATGGCCCCTCGGTCGGTTCGTGGCAGTTCGGTCAGTTCAGTATTTCCCATCAGCCACTTGAATTTCAAGATGATGGACATTTTTCAAGATAGCCACCGTTTTTTCCCCCCCGTTTTCATGACTTGGATGAACTTTATGTCACATCAGATGTTTTCAGCTTTGGTTGTTCTGTTCATCCAACTTTAAAGTAATAATATGGAGCAAAATCAGAAACCGGGGACTTTGCTGTTCGCGAGTCTCACACCAGTCGTCAACTTGAAGGAGATGAAGATGTGAGACACAAACTGAGAGACAATCGTCTTAATGACAAGCGTTAGCTTCCGCTAATATTCTTATGTGTTTAGCTGTTTAGTGTTAACTTCCGCATATTTTTTTGTGTTTAGCAGTTTAGCGTTTAGCGTCCACTAATTTTTTTTAAATGCATTTAGCAGTTTAGTGTTAGCAGAGCTAAGATTATTGTGTAGTGAATTTGTGGTTAGTGAAGCTAAATGTTTGGTCAGCTGTGCCCACCACTGGCAATAACCGCTGCTGATTTTAGTGCAAACATATATTCTCCATTACAATCATGGCAGCCATTTTGAAAAATGTCCACCAGAAAAAGGAAACCTAAGACCAAGAAAATATAAATGATTTCTATGGTTCAAAATATCGAGGCTATGATTTGACACCAAACACATTCATCTAATTGGATATTTTAATGCAAAAATTATTTTTCCATGACAGCCATCTTGAAAAATCAAAAAATTATCAGTAAAAATGATTTCTATGGGTCCAGTTTTTTTTCAATTTTTTCAATTTTTTTCAGTGGCTAATGGTTGTTTTCCAAAAAGCTAGCCCCTGGGAACATCTGTGCCAAGTTAGGTTCTCGTTTCCACATGAGAAAGATGAAATATTAAATTACCTGCTGCACTGTCAGTTAAAGAAGTGAAGAACTGAGTTTACTTTCCCAACATGAACCCAGTAGCCTCAGATGGTACCACAACAAGCTGGTCAGGTTCTGTTGCTCCCTCCAGTCCTTCCACCAACCTCTCGCTGCATCTGTGGACACACCCACCAGGAGGAAAGTGCTTTAATTCCCAGAAGTACGCAGCGGTGACTCAGAGGTGTGGTTCACATAGCTCAGGTAGAAGGACTCGTTTCCTCCATCGTTTCGTAAATCTTGCTGTTCTGATGCATCGTGTCTAGAAAGTATGCCTGGTATGTTTCCCATTCAGAAGCACCTGCTGCTTTCTTCTTCTCTGAGGCCTTTAATGGAGCTTGAACATCAGCTCCACAGGAGGAGGAGCTAGTTGTGGTTGCACCCTGCGTCTCCCGGTGGTTCAGCCTGTTAGATGATGGAGCTCCAGAAGCAGCTTTCCATCCTGCCTCCATCAGTCGCTCGTCCTAACGAGACGTTTCCTCTCCTGCTGTGCAGCGAGTCTCTTTGTGATGGAGGCTTAGCAGTCACCAACCCATCTGTTTCCTAGCAACATCCCGTTGCTCTGATGAGCCGTCGTTTTCTCCGTATGTGACCCGATAAACAAAATGTCTGAGTTTCATCTGCCTGCAGACATGTTGATCAGCATCGTTCTCTCCGACTGAATTAACACCAGTCGAGACGTGATTCAACCTCTCACCTGGGATGTGTGTGTGTGTGTGTGTGTCGCCAGGCGTGGCTGGTTCCCCTCGTCGTACTGCCGGCCCTATGCTGACCCGGGGACGTCCAACAGGTACGGAGACATGGATGCGGTTCTGGGAGCCCAGTCAGAGGAGCATTTCTCTGCTGACGCCTCTCTCCGTTTGTGCGTCTGCAGCGACCTGAGCACGCTGGTGAGGAGCCGGAGCGCGGCCAGCCTGCAGGAGGAGGGCGACGGAGACTACGAGCCGGTTCTGCTGCCGCCGCCGGACTACAGCGACGCTGACCTGTCTAAACCAGCACTCCCGCCAACACCTTCGTCTCAGAACACGGTCAGTACCGGACCCAACCTTACTGTTAGGATCTGGAGTCTGTCTGCAAGGGTTTTAAATAACTAAAAAGTATTCACACCCCCTGAACCTGTTTCACGTAGAACCTGATTGTGTTGACTTTCTTCCTTCTTCCATCAACTCTAACCATCCTTCTCTTGCTGAAGAACAGCTACCCCAGCATGATACCGCCACCACCATGCTTCACTGTGGGGATGGTGTGGTGAGGTTGATGCGTAGCATCTACCAAGCAGCCCAGGAAGTAAAGTTTTTATCTTGTCTGACCAGAACGTCGTCGTCTACATGGTGGCGGTTTGGTGCCACAGCAAACAGAACTTCATCGCTTTCTTCTTGCTGCTCCTGGCTGCTGCTCTGATCAAGGTTCTTGTCAGTCCAGGTGGACGTCCATGTCTCCAGGTGGTCCATCCTGTCTCCATGTGCAGGTGATGGATGGATCAGAGCTCTGGGATGTTGTAGAACCAAACCCTGCTGTAAACAGAACCAGAACCTCCTCCCTGACCTGCTGCTGGGTTAACTGGTCTCTATGATGCTGGTTGGTCTTTGGAGAACCTCTGAGGCCAGAACCAGAACATCTGGACTCTGGTTGCTGAAGACAGTTTGTTGCACCGGATTATATTTCGATGCATCAGGGTAAATGGGGCTTCAGGTTTCCGCCTCCTCTTCTTTCTGCTCTGCAGACATGAAGCGCTTCGTGTTGGTCTCTCTGAAAATCTCTAAAGCTTGAGGTTCTACTGAGACAAAGTGGAAAGATCTTCTGTGAATACTTTGAAGGTCTGGAGTTGTTTTCTCATCTTCTTCAACCAGAGCTGACCTCTGACCCCTGGACTTCCAGCCTACAGACGCATCAGGCTCAGTCAGCTAAAAGCTGATTTTAACGCCAGAATCTAAAAGCCTTAAAATGAAACCTGGAGAAATCCTCCCACGTCTCCAGGTGAAGCTCGTCCCTCCTCCTCCTCCTCCTCCTCCCCAGGATGGGAGGGATCTGGACCCCTACCCTGAACATTTCTGGACTTTCTCACCATGAGTCCTGACTGAACAAGGCTCTGTTTCCTGAGGTGTGACAGAGCTGTTGACACAGCCCACACCCACAGCCACAGGTTGGACTTTCAGCCCCAGTCTTATCAGGAGCTGCTCCACGCCCTGAAAGCGCCGCTGCTGGGACACTCCTCGGTCCAGGGTCGTGTCCCGCCCCCGTCCTGCTGAGGCTCGGCGTGATTGGTCGGTCAGCTGACTGACAGCAGCCTGGCGCGGAGATGTTGGAGGTTAAGTAAAGGGTTAAAGATGGTGGCGTCGCTGGTTCCTCTGCCGAGTTAGAGTACAGCAAGCAGGCGAGTACAGACACGCTTCGTTGTCCTTCATCGCTTTCATCCCTCCTCGACCGCTGCTGCTGCAATGCACCGTCAGGGTTCACCCTTTTTAAAATCTGAATTTCCTCTTAGGCTGTTGTTTTCACTCACCATGAACTCTGGGGTCTTCCCCTGAATCTGTGACACCAGCATTAAACTTCTACTTTCTTATACTAAATCAAGAGTGTCCAAAGCCTGGCCGGGGGCCATTTTTGGCCCTTGAAATGATTTTGTTTGGTCCATGACCCAAGTCAAGAATGGTAAAAATTTGGCCAGCAAAATAGAAAACAACTGATGACCTGAAAATGTGGAAATGGTCTGTTTTTCTTTTTTTTTTAAAAAAAAGTCAACAGTCTGAAGCCCTTTTTATGTTTTGGATTTTTAGATTTCATAAAAACTTTTGTTTATTGTTTAACCGGTAAAACAAACAAAAAACTTGTATATAATTTATATATATATATATATATATGCAAACTAATTTTTTCATTTTAAATTTATTGAATTTTGTGACCCACCAGTAGAGCCCCATGGCAAAAAGTTTGGACACCCCTGTACTAAATGACAGTAGCAGTATGAGTTATAGCAGTACTGTAAATTATGCTAAAAGATGATCTGAATGGGATTTGTCAGCGAGTCTCCGGTTTTCTGCGGTTTATTTCAGTCTAACCTAGGATGAAGTTGGCTGCAGCTTCTCTTGGGTCGGACGCTGAGTTGTGATCGTAATGGTGACTGGATTCCCGACCGTTGATTGGTTGCTTCTGTATCAGGCAGCTTCGCTCTCCACCCGACCTGAGATGGTCTCAATCTGTTCATCTGTGATATTATATGGCTGAGTTCAGGTTTCAACAGATTATCATCTGTAATCTGTGATACCATCATAGTGTTTTCATGGTTCAGTCGACACTCCTCTCTACCTGGATCAGCAGCTGTATTGAAGCATTCCTCCATCTCACCAGCTCCAGGTTGAGGCTGAACTGTTAGTAATGCTGCGGGCCTCTATCCCAGCATGTTGAATCTTATTTCTGTAGTTCTGCTTTCTGTTACAATTTAATGAATCCTGATTTATGAACATTTGTTCCTGCTTTGTGTTGACCTGATCCTGGTAGGTGAGAAATGAACTGATTTGATGTTCAGATAAAACCTGGCACGTTACAGTTTGTGGATGATTGAACTGAATGTTTGTCAGAGCTTAAATGCAGTCCTGTTTGGTGAAATCTGGGTGTTGTTTGCCCTCTAGTGGAAAACTAGAGTAGTGCTTGATTTCTGGAAGCATCGCTTCATAAACCTGCTGAGCTTAGAGGCTTTATAACATGAGTTTTAGTAAAAATATATGAATAATTCCCACTAGTCAGGTGATGTGTTAATGTAGCCATGAGCAGAGGGACTGAGGTCATGTTAATGAATGTAGAGGATCTGATCCCTGACAACGTGCTTCGACACGGAGAGTTGGACCAGCAGCACCTAAACTGTCTCTGCAGCATTCTTTAGAGGACGTAGTACCCCACCAGGCCACAGGAGGAGGTATTTAGTTTCCTCTGTTTTATCCCTGAGCTTGAGGCCGGATTGTTGTTCTGGGCTGTTTGCCAGAGACGGCTACATGTCCCTCAGCAGCTGCGTTCTTCAGATTCCTGAGCAGCTGATAAGACTGTCACACCTCAACACCTCTGGCTTCATCTGCTTCACTGCATTATTCTGTCCTTTATCTCGTTGACAGGTGTCCTTAGGTAATGGGATGGCGAAGCCTCCTTTCTTGGGGTGAGTGATGCAGCTCAAGTAACAAACTCTCCTAGATTCCTGCTTCTTTCTGACCATTTATTCCTGCTTCTATCTTTATTTCTCCTGTGCAGAGGAGGAAATCCATTTGCAACAGTCAAGCTGCGGCCGACCGTCACAAACGACCGATCAGCGCCAATCATCTAACAAAGAGCACGTGGAGTTTGTTTTCTTGCCGCTACGCCTTCAGGGGAACGGAACCACCCAGAAAATCCCCCTAACACCTCTCCAGCCTGCATGCTCGCCTCTCACGTCTCTGATCCATGGAAAACCACAGCTGTGGTGTATCTAATATCAGCCCGAATAGGGAAACACTGAGGTCTCCTTCACACTGAACTAGGACTTATCTCCTGGGTAACAGTAGTTAGCATTTCCTCCTGCTGCTAGCTTACTGCTCTGTTGCTGCATCTGTGGATCATCAACAGTCTACAGAGGTTTCTGCAGCTCCACCATCAGTTTCAGCCCTGCAGTGGAAACGTCACAACTTCTCCCAACATTTAGATAATGTGCACAATTTGGAGATGTGAGCGCTCCTTTCACCAGCTACACTGCAAACATCTTGCAGAGTATTTTTGTCTAGTTTGTAGTGCTAATATCTTAGTACACTTGTAAGTTAGTTTTGTCCTATTTCAAGTAACTTTTCAGCAGATATAGGAGCTTGTTTTAGGTCAGTAACTCCTTAATATAAATAAAAAA
The DNA here is from genome assembly GCA_014839685.1 of Anableps anableps. Lineage (NCBI taxonomy): Eukaryota > Metazoa > Chordata > Actinopteri > Cyprinodontiformes > Anablepidae > Anableps > Anableps anableps. The sequence continues at coordinate 31,392,667 of CM026084.1, forward strand.
GTACTAGTTCCACTGGCTGATTATTTCACTGATAACAAGACATTTTCCCATGTTATCTGTTAAATAATCCGGAACTAGTACTTTTTAAAAAATGATTAATATTAAGAAATTATTGGCTTGAAGTGAGCTCCTATCTGCTGAAAAGTTTCTAAACTAGTTAGTTTAGTCTTATTTCACGTGTACTGAGATATTTGCATTAGTAAGGTTTAGTGTTTTTGCAGTGAATGAGCCTCACTGCAACGCATGCTGATCTCCATAAGCATGGGGCTAGAGCCCTTTGTTTCCTCCTTTATTGGTGGGGGTGGGGGGTCACTATAGCTGTTATTTTGGTTGAAACTACAGCTTAATGTACACTGCAGTTGCATTGTGGGAAGTCTGCAGTCCTCCTAGTCTCAGTCCGGTGTGAAGGGGTCCTGACCAGTAGAACCAGAACTCGTGAAATGCTTTAAATACCAAAAAATGTCCAGAATATGCCTCCAACTTTGATCTCCACTATGTGATGATGTAATCAGATCCAGTGACACCCTGCGGTCCAGTTTACTGCCTGTCTGGGATTATGCAGAGAAATTTCCACTGGATGCAGCTTTTCTTATAAACACATATTTAGACATCCCAGATCAGGAGCTAACAGTCCAAACTACTCACCATTACAGTGGACGGTACCAGTCCACTGAAAACACTCAGAACCACCCTGGTAATCAAATCAACAGGCTTCTGCTTTTAATCGGAACCCTTTTCCACCACACTCCTAAGCTTTTGGATTTCTGACTGCAACTAAACCCATCATTGAATAATTAGTCTTGTGGGCTGATTGGGTCGGTACCAGGCCCTCCTGTTTGGTTCAGCAAGGATCAACTGACACCATATAAATATAGTTATGAGGGTTGCTTCAACGTCACATTAAAGAGACCTGAACCATTTTTGAAGAGAAAACAGGAAGAGGAGATGTTTGGTGAGTTTGATGGATTGTCCAGACCAGCAGACCCGCTGCCTTCCTGACTCACCAAAACCGTCGACTCAGAAATATTTCTGTCTGAGAAGCACAGAGGAGGTGAGAGTGAAGGGAGAACATGGTTTCTAGCCTGAGTCCAGTTATGAAGAAGGTATTTTATATAAAGTTTGTTTCTATGGAATATTTAATAAAGGTGAATCCAGACGCCTGCTGTGTTGAGTTGGAGCCATGAATCTCCTCCCGGTTTAGATTCACTGCTCGGGTCGCATGTAAATGACTTATTTACCTTTTCCATCATTAATTTCAGTCATGTAACATAATGGATGTTTCATTCAAATTTAATCAAAAATTAAATGGGCTTTTCTGGTAGACCATTAAAATGTCAATGATGTTATATGAAAATGACTTATTTACATCCAATTATATGATCAATCAAGTTACAAATCTGTTCATAGATGGACATTATGCTGAGTTATTGAAACATGTTTACTTCCCACTGTTGCAGCCCTTTTTCAATAAAATATAAAGTTGTTTGAACGAATTAATGATTGTTGTTCCTACCAGGGTCTCTGGGATGTAAACTATAGCTGTTTCCCCCCTGATAGTCCTTTAGACTCGCTTCGATTGGGACCAAAGCTGCAGCATGTCCTCCATGTCCAGCTGCTGCGGTTCTCTTCCTCTCTGCTCCGAGTCAAACCAACTTTCAGCAACCTGTTCCCCTCCTCGCCTGTGGGGGCGCTGCACCAAGAACCGCTGAAGGAAACGACATGAAAACCTCTGAAGACGCTGAGCGCAGCTTCCTTCTTTACCAAAAGTCAACAACATGGAGCGGCGTCAGGTTTCAGCGGCTGGAGGATTTCTCTTCTGTCTTTGGCTGAAGACCACGAGCCGTTTCTCTCGCTAGCGCTAGGCTAGCTAGCGTTTGTTTTGGTTGTATTTACCCAGAATGCCCTGCGCTGTAGTCCACTTCCTGCTTCTGGAGCGGTCTCCGGCCCGCTTGGCGTTCACATCTGCATCCAAACCGAACCAGAGTTCGGGTCAGAGTTCATACCTCCCCAACCGGACCGGACTTTCTAGGCAGCCGGACTAGAGTCGGATTAAAGCGGACCGAACCGGGCTGCTGGGAACGATGAAGGAATAATATTGCTGACATTTTCGGTCAGCACCTCTTAAAACTCAGCGGAGATGGATGTGTGGGGACCGCACCCACCCGTTGGGGCCAGAGGGGGATCAGAAATGCATCATGTCTGATTGTTGTTGAACTATAACCGCCAGGTGAAATCTGAACAGAGCGCCCTCTGCTGGAGGTAAGCCCTAAGACCACCAAATGAAACCAGTCCATACTGGGCCGATGATGACCACCTGCACAGGTGCAAAAATGTTTGGTCCATCTTTTAGCGGCTGGATTAATATTCATCATGTTCAATCTGGTGCAGATCAGATGATTTTTTGGGGAAATTAGAGTCAAATGGTGTGACGTCAATTATGTGTGCATTATTGGTTATTCAAGGGTTTTCTGTGGTGTACACAGTACTCCTTGGTACGTCTTAACTGCACGTATAATATATGCAGGTTTTAGCAGCATTCCTCATAGAATCGGATTGAATTTCCATAGCAGAAAGTCACTAAAAATACCAGCAACATGTTAGTAAATCTATTTTTCTTGTTAGGTTGAAATATATTTTATTTCCCATCAAAATTAATGTCCCACAGAAGAAAACCCGTTCATCCTCTTCGCAAAAATGTAAATAAAAAAAGTAGTTATTTTAAAATGACATTTCCTGCAGTAGATGTTCATCAAAACTACAAGTTGTTTTTTTAAAAGGTCAGGTGACATTTTCGCCTCAAAACGAGTTTTTTCAGCTGGACTGAGGACAGAATTGGCTCTTTGGGTTGTAAAGGTTGCAGACCTCTGGTTCAGTCCCACAGCTGCTCCTTCTCTGTCCATTCACTCACCTGTGTCTCATTCAGTAATCACCTTCCCCAGTCTAAATACCTCTGCTTCCATTGTCAGATCCTCTATGGCCTTGTGTTCTGTTCACTACTAGGTCCAATATTTGCCGTGTCGACCCGGGTCAGAGAGGCTGAATGCTGGACAGGATCCTGCAGGATGCTGATGTTTATTGACCCAAAAGATTTTTTTTCCTGATTATTGTTCATTTGTTTTATTTTATAAAAACCCTCCATGAGTTTCAGTCTTTTTAATGTTTTATAAATGAATGAATTTCTAGTTGCATCATCTGTTTCCTGCAGTCTGCTTCAATCAAAGCAGCTTTGATTTAATGTTGAAGTGCTCCATCTGATCCAGAGTTCAGCAGATTTTCAGCTTCACGCTGGATCAGATTAAAGGGTCTGGTTGCAGAAAACATCAGAACCTTCCCGACCCGAACCCACGTCTGGGTTTTAATCCATCAGCGATCAGACAGCAGCCAGAAGTCCTTCTGCACTTCCCTCCCTGTCCGCTAGGAGTCACTGTCTGCATGCCAGCCAGAAGCTCTGCTGGGACAGAGGGAATTCCCTTAACTGGGACGACTGGAAATCCCTGCGCAACACACACACACACACACACACACACACACACACACACACACACACACACACACACACAGTATCAGAGAGCTGAAAGTGTTTTTTTGTTTGCAGCTGAAGGTCGACTTCTTTGTTTCCTCCCATTTTTGTCTCATTTTGTTGCTTCTCTTCTGTTTTGTCCTTTTTGTTCCTTTTCCAAGTAGTTCTGGAGAACCTGCTGGAGGAACCCAGAACCAATCCCAGAACCAATCCCAGATTTAAACACCAAATGAAAAACAGAGCCAAACACTCAGAATTGAACCACATTAGATGCAAACAGTGAGCAGAGAGCCAAAAATCCAGTTCACCCGGACAGAAATACTGCAGAACTGGGTCAGGACTGAACAGAACCTGAGAGCAGAACGGTGCAGAGATCAGTCTGACTGTAAGCTTGTTCTGCTAGAAACCTCACAAAGCTGCTGAGTTTCAGTAACTGGAATTATTCCGGATCTGTTTGGTTCAATAAATGCCAATGTTTTCCAGGTTCTAACAGCAGGAAACCCGCCGGTTCCGTCAGGATCTGACGCCAACGTGCTCCTGAGCGACGGCTCTTTGACTTGAACGCTGTGATTTTCTGCCTTCAGTAGAAACCCGTTCAGTGTTCAGATTCGGTGGTTTTGAACATTTTTCCAGAACTGAAGTTGTTGTAGTCGCAGACTCTAATTTCCCTGAAGTCATCCTGGCACCGACACTGGACCACACGACTGCGTGATGAAGACGGTCCGGGCCGACCGGGTCAGAGAACACACTATCCAGCCGGTTCTGTCCAGGTGAATATGTCTGTATATTGATGATGGTTTTTAAATATTCAGATTTCTGTCGTGGATGAAAGGGGCGGTCCTCCCAGGAGCAGGGCTGGTCCTGATTGGACGGAGGAGGTTTCAGGAAAGGTCCCGGTTCCGGTTCTGGACTGAAGGGGGCAGAGTAAGGTGTTGTAGTGGAGCACCATGATGATGAAAATGAATCTAACAGGACATAAAATCAGAGAAATAAGTTGAGATGAAGCTCTAATCAGATTTCTTCTTCAGTTGATTTATTCACATCAACCTTCAACCCTTCCAGCTGATTCCTCAGGATTTGTACACCAGTAAAACCAGTAGAAGGTGAAATACGTTTACTGTGGTTATTACTGGCATCTAATGGTGAAGCTGGTGAAGGCAAGCATCTGAGGAGGCCTTCAGAGAAGCTCTGCCGTGTGGCCGGGAAGGTTCCTCCAGAACCATGATCATGTCTCCAGAAGGTCGGAGAGCAAAGCTGGACTCTACAGCAGGTTCTGAAACTAGTCCTGATCTAATCTGGGCCAAACAGGCCTCCTGGTATCGATCCAATCATCTAGTTCTGGTGCTGGGGAGGGGCGGTGGCTCTTAGAGACCCCTGATGTGATCTCAGCAGCCCGATGTGCTGAGGAGCTGCCTCAGCACCAGAGATGGTCATGAGTGGAGCTGAACGATGCCGTTTCTGAGGAGAGGCACACGGAGCGCGCTCATCCTGACACACATCCTGCCTGGGCCGGAATGAAGACCGGACATTTCCCGCATCACTTCCTGTCCAGGTCAGCTGAGACGTGCTGCCCCTCCAGGACTGAAGGTGTTCCCGTCGCTGATGAGGAGCATCATGGAGGCCTGGCTCCTTCATGAGCAGCGGCGCCTCCAGCCCACCTGAGGCCGGGCTGACCTTCAGGTGCAGAGTTGCAGCTGGTTGCACTGCTGCCCTGCAGCGAGCAGGTCCAGGCTTTCAGTCCCAGCCGGGGGTCTCTCTGCACAGTTAGCCTGTTCTCCCTGTGCATCCCTGGGTTCTCTCTGGGTACTCTGGCTTCCTGCCACAGACCACAAACACCACTGCTGGGCTAACTGGAGCCGAGCATGGCTGCTTGTCCTGGGATGGACTGGAGACCTGTCCAGGTGGAGCCCGCCCCTCGCCCAATGACGGCTTCATCTCAGGAGCTGGTTCTAGACAGACTGGGACAAACTGGGACAGAACTGCTGGATCATCTTTAAACTGTGAGCTGGAATCTTGGAACGCAGTAATTTATCTGCTGAAAGATGATGCATCTCTCAGCTCCAGCTCCATGAGCTGGACCAGGACCTGCTCCATGAGCTGGACCAGGACCTGCTCCATGAGCTGGACCAGGACCTGCTCCAGCTCTTTCTGGATTTGATCCCGTTTCTTAAACAATGAATTCCAGGTCATGTTCAACCGATGGAAAGTTTTCAGGAATGGCTTCTGTCTTCCAGTTTCTTGGTTTTAAGGAAGTGGTCATCACACGGTGGCGGTCGGGTCCGAGGCCTGGAGAGCTGCCATCAACTCTAACGGACCTCCACGAATCCTGCAGAACTGCCGATCCAGGTCACTGGAACAGATTACAAGAAATCTGGATCCCAGGAAAGGCTGCCGTTATTCTTTAACCCTCTGGGATTTACACTGTTTGCTGGGAAACAGCCTGGAAGCAAAACCAGCGGAGAGCTCAAATGTCCCAATCCCAGATCACAGTTTAAATGCTGCTTGTTAAACTGAACAGATGAAGCAATGATTCCCACCAAGTCACCTGTGTGTGTGTGTGTGTGTGTGTGTGTGTGTGTGTGTGTGTGTGTGTGTCCTTGTATACACCGCGTTGTGACGACCCACCACACCAGGCTGTGGTCCCCATGAGGAGAGCTGCTGTTTTTGGTTTGGGGTCAGGCTGTAGCACTGAATGGAAGCCTGTGTAAAGAGAGAGAGACGTGTGTGTGTGTGTGTGTGTGTGTGTGTGTGAGAGAGAGACATGATGATGTGTGTGTGAGAGTGAGAGAGAGACAGCTGGCCTGTCTGACTTTGCCGTGACATCTGGGAAACCCTCCGGTGTGCTGCCATGAACGTTGGTTGATGTCGCTATTTAAATGCAAATGTGTGTGTTCTGTGTTTCTCTCTCTCTCTCTCTCTCTCTCTCTCTCTCTCTCTCTCTCTCACACACACACACACACACACACACACACACACACACACACACACACACACACACACACACACACGGAGCTCCGTGACTGCAGAGAAACAATATTTTACTTCAAATTATTTACAGCTTTATTTAAATGTCATGTTGACATTTTTCAACCAATAAAACATCATAAAAGATTTAAATATTTCTAATTAAAAATATTTAAAATTGTTTCTTTAAAATTTAATTTTCAGTTGATGAGAAAATGTCATATTAATTTTAGCCTAAAAAGAAAGCTAAAATATTTCAGAAATGAATGGTTGTCATTGGAGTCGTGCAGAGGGGCAGGTGGCGCTGCGCGGAGAGGCCGGAGACCTCCGGAGGACGACGGCATCAGGCGGCGGACGGGAAAATGAAATCAGGAGTAATCTGTCCGCCGGCTGCAGCTGATGGATGGGGCGCCGGCGCTAACGCAGTTTCTCTTTATGGAAATGAGATCAATCAGGTCATTTCTGTGTTTTCCTGATGAACGTTCCCAGATTTAAATGCGTTCTTCACTCAGATCCAGCCATTCGGATCACGTTATTCTGGATTTATTCTGCACGGATCTAAACGCTCAGCATTCAGTCTGAGGGAAGTTCTGTTGTGCAGCTTTACTCTCCCAGCTTCAGAGAAACAAGAACAAAATGAAAAACAAAGCTGAGAAAATTTTAAAAATGATTTTATTCATATTTTTAAAAAAAAAAATCAAATAAAGTCAAATTCCAGAATAATTTCCTGTTTTTGTTGAACCTCAACCCCCCCCCTCCGGGCAGACAGCTCAGTTATTCGTCCGTTTAAATTGAATTATCAGCTTTTCATTAGCGACGACGGTGCGAGCAGGAAGCTGCGGGCTCTGATCCGCTCATTATCGCCAACATGTTGTTGTTATGGAGTATCGATCAGGACTGGTTGATGGGAGCTTTGAGGAGCTGAGCTCTGGGACTGCTCCACAACAAACGTCTGCTCTTCCTCAGCTTCACGTTGTTGTTGGAAAGACGACAAAGGTTTTCTCCTCTTTTATTCCTGGAAATAAATCCTCCTGTCTTCTTCTTCAGTTGCTTCTTTTCCTTCAGATTTGTAATTCTCAGTAAAAACACGAAAGCCGCCGCCCTCCCCCTCCCCGGCCCGGATCGGTCCACCCCTCGGAGCCTCGGAGGCCCCAGAAGACCGGAGCGCCGTGAAAAGCCTCTCCTGGCTTCCTGTCTGACAGTTTGGAGTTAATCAGCTGAGCATAACGAGCAGCAGACACGCCGGCTCCACTTCTCCTCCTCCACTCACAAAACAAAGACGGAGCGACCCGTCTGCAGAGGTTCTGACCCGATCGGATCCGATCCCACGGACATCTGCGGCTGGATTCCTCAAGGAAACTTACCTCGGGGATCCTGGATGTGCTCCGGACAACGGTACCGTTGCAAACCCAGAACAGCGCCCCCTGTTACTGCCGGGTGGTATCAGCCCAGAAGACGTCGGATCAGGAAACAGAACCGGGTTCCTGGATCCTCCGGTCAGGTTCAACGTTGGGTTTGTGCGCAGAACCGCAGTCTCGGATCTCTCAGTTTCGGAACCTGTTCTCCAGTGATGACCTCTGACCTCAGATGTTCGGTCAGACATCTACGGTCCAGCAGTACCACCACGACCCATCCAGAACCAGCGAGATGACCAGAACACGCGATCCAGAAGACGTTCCTGGTTCTGGGCGGTGGTGGTCTCCAGAACATCTGAGGAGCTGTTGGAGGGATGATGAGTTCTGGTTTGGTCCGATTACGACCCGGTTTATCAGCAGCCCTTAGAGTCAAGGTTCTGCAGATGAGTAGGGTCAGGGGTACCAGTCAGGGTTCTGTTTGCAGTTCGGGTCCTGTTGGGTTTTTACGGTTTCTGGGATGTTTCTCAGAAGAACCTGTGGTCTTCTGCTGCACCAGTACAGGTTCAGAGTTCTGGGACGGTTCGGGTTCTGATCCTGCGGACGGTTCTGATCTTGCGGACAGTTCTGATCCTGTGGACGTTTCTGGTCAGGTTTGCTGTTTGAAGAAAAGATCCTCTGACCCGTCGGGCCTCTGCTGCTCAGAGTTCTGCTAAGGGCCCAGTTCTGATTGGTTTCTGGAGCTGCGTTTGTGATTCTTCCACAGGAACCAGTTCCCTTAGTGGTGGGACTGGTGGAGACGGAGCAGCACACACACCTGCTCCGTGTGTGTGTGCTGGGTCTGCCTCCTCCTCCTCCTGCGTCTCTCCCTCTCTCTCTCCTTTTAAGGCCAGGCCCCGCCCCCTGGTGATGTCAGCGGCTGGGAGGAAGACCCGTGGGGTTTTTGGGTTTTGGCGTCCAGTCCTGTGGGGCCGCAGGGCTGAGAGTTTGTCCTCCGTCCCGGGCGGGCCGCCTCTGCTCCTCTCTTTGGGGAAAAGAAAAAAGCTGAGAGCTCGCCTTGATTCGCCGTCCGAAGCCGTCTTCCTCCTGTTTTCTCTGAGGATTTTACTTCTTTTTCCTCCTCCTCCTTTTTTCTGTCTCTGCGGGTTTCATCATGTCTGCCGACTGACACTTTGTCAAATCTCTGTTTTTCTGTCCTTCAATCAGTTAAAGTTGAAATAAACGAGAAAAACAGAAAGTTCTGAAGCCAATAAAGAACTTTTTATTCTTGAACAAAGATATCCCTGATTTTCCTCTTCATCCTCCGTTACTTCAAATGTCTTCCATCCTGAAGACCTGCTCCGTCCTGTAGAGCTCCGCTTCTTCAGCCAGACTCCAGCTCCTCCTCTCCTGGTGTATTTGTTGCTGTGTTCTGGGCGCCGGACCGTCGGGGTTGCGAGATGTTCGGGATCCAGGACAGCCTGCCTCGCGGGGCCACGGCCAGCATGAAGGAGGAGCCGCTGGCAGTCCGCTCCTGGATGCACTCGGCCGGCGTGGTGGACGCCAACACGGCCGCTCAAAGGTAAAGTGCTGCTGCCCCCAGGGAATTCTGGGAGCTGTAGTCCCAGTGGTCTTTTCCGAGGTTTTCTTCTTGTTCAGAGTTCAGACAGAAAGCTGAGAAAAATTCCTGCTCCTCAGACAAAATTCATCTAATGGTGCTCAAATATTTTCTGCTTGAATTTATTTTTAATATTTATTATTCTGCAGAAATTCTGCTGAAGAAAAAAACTATTTAATACAAAATGAAAAACATTTTTTAAAATAAAAAATGTGTAAATATTTCTGATGTAAAAAAAAACAAAAAAGATGTTTCAGGTCATAAAAATGTGTTTTGTGTTCTAAATCAGCCAAAATTTAAAAAATAAAATGTTTAGAATTTTTTGATATTTCAGAGAAAATAAATTTGATTTAAATCTCAGAGGATTTTCATCCCAGTGTAGGAAAAGAAGAAAGTTTATGGCAGATTTTTAAAATGATTTTTCTTCTAATTGTTTATTTAAGTGATGGCAGGAAAAAAAAAAAAAATCAGCAGAGATTTTAATTTTCAAATTGAAGCAGGTTGGACTTTATTCCTGCGGCTCCACATTTCCTCTGGATTTGATCTCCTCAGCCTGAATTATTCACTACACTGCGGTTAAATTAAAATAAATGAAATCATTAAAATCCCCTCAGAAATATTCACACAAAGAGTCAGATTTTAAGAGCAAAAAGGAAACAGTTTTTTTTTTTTTTAAATAATTTTAAATCTTTTTTTTTTCCTGTAAAAATGATAAATATAAAAATGTGTTGATTTACAATAAATAAATTCACAATGAGGTAAATAAAACCTTAAATCTAAATTAATCTGGATGAAAAAAAAATATTTTTCACATTAAGAAATAAAAGTCTGATTGTTTAATAACTGTCTGTTAATGTCTGATTATTTCTGGGATTATACAGTAAAGTCCAAATTGAACCTTAATATGATCCTGCACAGTAATTATTATAATCACACACACCGGCCCTTTAATTTCTACATCTTATAACTCACTTTCTTGTTAAATCTAATCCCACAACAATTGTAGGAAAAATTTGGATTTTAAGGTTTAGAATAAATATTTAACAAACAAGTTAAATATTTGTTTTAATAAAATCAATTTAGCTGATTTATTCTGAGCAGATTTATCAGGACTAAAAACATTTATTAGCCAAACGTTTCAGAATGTTTGTCTCCACTGCTGATTTTTATTTCATGCTGATTATTAAATATTGACGTGTGTGTGTGTGTGTGTGTGTGTGTGTGTGTGTGTGTGTGTGTGTGAGAAACAAATGCTCCTGGTGTTCTCAGTCGTATTATAATGAGGAGCAGATTTACTGTCGGGGTCGAAGCTGCAGTTTGACTTCTTCTCCATGAATATTAATCAGTCGTGACTCCGCTGTGATTCTTAACTTTATTTCCTTTGACTCGGCCTGAAGCTGCAGCCACAGGGAAGCGTTTTGTTTTCATCGTCTCACAGAAACTAATCAGACTCGTTAACACGTCCCAAACACGCATGTTTCACATGTTTGATGCGTGCGATCAGGTGTGGCCGTCCTGCAGTTCGTCCTCAGAGGAGCACTTTATTTATGCTCCACTTCGACACCCTGCAGGTCCACCAGGAACTCCTGCCTTTATCTGAACCAGTTCCAGTTATTTGTTTTTGATAAAACTGGATTTTTACTGGTGCCGTTTACAGACCAGTGAGATGATGCTACTTTAAAGGGAGTTTCAAATCCCCTGAAATATGTTCTCATCGCTCCAAAAACTCTCTATAGATTTTATAAATCCAAACAAACATGAGGCACAATTTAAACTGAACCACCTCCAAAGGTCCATCTCTGGACTTTTATTCATCATTTGTAAATACAGGCTTCTGTCTCAAGCAACCCTAACTCTATGAAATTATCATGTAAAATAAAAACAAATGTGATGTTTCATGTTAAATCTATTAAAATATGTTTTTCGAGTGACTTTTTTTATGCTCACATCTGTTTTTCAGTGGGGTGGGGTTAGCTCGAGCTCACTTTGAGAAGCAGCCGCCGTCCAACCTGAGGAAATCCAATTTCTTCCACTTCGTTCTGGCGCTGTACGACCGGCAGGGGCAGCCCGTCGAGATCGAACGCACCACCTATGTCGACTTTGTGGAGAAAGAAAAGGTGAGTCAGACAAAGGCAGGGAGGAGCTGTCACACAAACCAAACACACCCACAAAACTAGGAGAAAACAAATTAACCTGCCAGATGACAGAAACCCCCAAACATGTTCGCACAACTTATAAAACAATCGCACCTTCTGAAAGTTAAAGACGCAAAGTTACTCGGGTCAGCTCAGGTTATAGAAAACAAACGCCCCTGAGATCTCAGATCAGATCAAGTTATAGAAAATCTAACCTGATCTCCTAGATGGATAAAAACATAAACTCTGACAACCTTCAAACAAACCACCACACAATCTGGATGAGCATTCTTCTTCTGCTGTTTTAGGAACCAAGCGGAGAGAAAACCAACAACGGGATTCACTACAAACTGCAGCTACTTTACAGCAACGGTAGGTGTGCTTCCTTTACTGCACAGAACAGTTAAACTATGCAGATTAACATGCGATCTTCCACCACATGCATTACATGAGTACTACCGGTATTTGTGTACAGGTGTCCGAACGGAGCAAGATCTCTACGTCCGACTCATCGACTCCATGACCAAACAGGTGAGTGAAAAAGAAGTTCATCCACCTTTACATCCTTCTTTGTTCAACACCTCCTCCTCTTCTTCTACTTTACATTAAGTTCCTGTCTTTTTCTTCCCGGAGATGGTTTCAATCTGAGTTTTGGATCTGATGTTCCGGACGAACGACAAACTATTTTTGTTGGTGTGTATGCACTGGTTGGTTCTGGTTCTGCTGGTGTGCATACAGACTGTAAATCACTATCTGAAGCAATATAAAAAGCAGACATAAAAATATGAAAAAGGAAATATATCTTAGTCTATAATTTTTTTTGCAAAAATCCAAAAAAAAAAAAAAGAAATTCTCTAAACATTCTTGAAATATAAAAAACAGATACACTAAAATATACATTAATAACTATATAGCATTTATAAAATTAAAACTTCTAACATACATAACTTTACAATCAAACTCAATTAAAATATGACAACAGCAGATTTTTGAACAAGATAAAAACTAACTTCTGGAAAGCCAAACTTTCCTCTGTAATATGCCATCAGACAGCTATCTGGGCCTTGATCAGCCAGACTCACCCAATACCCGGCGCTGAGCTCTTAAAGCGACTTACGGTGAGGCTGACTGGTGCAGAACCGACTCCTCTGGGGTCCAGTGTAATAATCCAACACAGAAGCTCATAAAACTGAATCCTTTGTTTGTTTTAAAATCTTTTGATTATGATTTAATCAGTTCCATTCTGTAGAATAATATGATAGGAAAAATAAAATATTTATATTTAAGGTCAAATTTATTATTATTATTTTTACATTTTAAATGTTTTCTTTGGCTGATCTCTCCCTCTTTTTTATTAAAATTTAAAATTCTGTATGATCTTAAGTCCATGTGCCTATCCCTTCTCCATTAATATTTCTGTCACTTTGTTGTAAAAATCGTTCGTGTTTGTCTCTCGTTTCTATTCTAGTTGTTTGTTATTGTATTTATCCCCGAATGTTTTCAGTCTTTTCGATGTGTAGAAGAATAGCTGTTACCTATTGTGCCTACAGGGCTCAACACTGCCCCCTTTCAGTGCGGGACGGTACTTTCTACCTCACCCTGCGCATTTATGACCAACCAGAAAGACTAAATATGTCCCTCACATTTTATTAACTATATTAGGCTGACTGTGGAACGTCAACATGCGTAATTAAACATCTATATTAGCGATGTAAAGAGAAACAGCAATGGGCATGCGCCAACTGCCTGCTTCATTCACTATGTACCACAGCGCCCCCAGAGGAGAGGTACTGCACTGCCTCGCCACGAACTTCTTCCACGTATTTCAACAGGCAATGCGTAAATTTACAATTATATTCAATAAATTCAGCCATAAAAATATTGAAATCATACATAAAACACATTCATAGAACAGTGAAGTGGACAAAATGATTTTCTCTTATTAATGTTAGGAGAGGAAGTAGCAGCATATATCTGTAACTTACCTGCAAGATAAGGTAGGATACTCGTTTCAGCTGTGTATTATCATTATTTTATGACTTAATTTTTGTCTGTAATATATATTTCAGTTTTGTTGTGTAAAAGTAAAATGACCAAGAGAGACAGAGAAATCCCCATAGACTCCCTTCACTGATCCTAACTAGCCTAGCATGTCATTGGACACAGTTTTGCTCCTCTTTTTCACTGGGAGGAGTTGTTAAGCTGATATGGGGGATCAGGACTGCTGCCGACTCTGACTCATCTGATGTTAAATGTGGTAAAAGGTACAGAGACAAGTTAAATATACGAATATCTTGCTATATTTTTCCCCTCACTGAGTAAATGCTGGTGAAACAGAGGCTAACACTCGCCTGTAGCTAAGCTAACAGGTTGATAATCACATACCGCTCCTGGAATAAAACTGGATTATAAATTGACATCCTTTCTTTTGTCTTTGTTCTTTTTTCTCTTTCCTTTTTTAAAATCTGATTTTATTATTTTCTAGGTCGCATCGTTATTTTTTCTGTCCTTCTACTGACTGCTGCTAAAAACCGTCTCCGTCAAATGTGTTAAAGCAGAACAAACCATTTCGTCCAGATACAGGGGGGTGTTCACTAAATATGGATGCTGGCTTTTTGGTCGGGGAGTGGAAACATTTCATTTTTACTGCCAAAAACAAGAGAAAACAAATATATAATTAATTTTACTATTGCGAAGGGCCCCAAAATACTTTTATATTTTCCCCTCTGCTGCCCCTGGGTTGTACTGGTTGTATTGGTTATATTGGTGTGTGTGTTCTGCTTGGTACTGGTTGTGCTGGTGTGTTGTGGTTGGTACTGGTTGTGCTGGTGTGCTGTGGTTTGTACTGGTTGTGCTGATGTCTTCTGGTTGGTACTGGTTGTATTGGTGTGTGTGTTCTGGTTGGTGCTGGCTGAGTTGGTGCATGCCAGTTCGAACTGGTTGCATGGATGGAGTAGTGGTGTCTGCTGACTCGGGGGTTTTCAGCTTCAGCCACTAATGGACCAGTGATCAGAGATGAGCAGGAAGCATCTCCTACCTTCATCATGTTTGTTTCCAGTCACAGAGGCTCGTTCCAGTTTCAAACATCCAGTTGGGCTCGTGTTTTCACACAGAAGCTCTTCTCTTGACTAAAAAGTCAAGTGTGTGAAGCAGCAAAAACACCAATTTCTGTTCACAGCAGGGGGTCAGTTCCCCCTGCTGGAGGAGTCCTGACCTGCAGCAGAAAGACCGCCTCCGTCTGAAGCCACAGGGTGACTCGGTTACTTCTGAAAGCTCCTCCATCGTGGAGGCACCATAGAATGATCATAGTCTGATCAAATTTAACAGATATGTCAGCCTCATTTCATTCATCAGATGATTCCTAAACATTTTAAACTTTAAAACCTGGGAATATTCCTGGAGCGAGTCTTTAAGTCACCTGATCAGTCAAAACTCTGATCATCAGCTGATCTCCAGGATCTCCAGCCTGCAGGGGGCGCAGTCATGCTCTCTGTCAGCCACCTGCATCAGTCGACTCTCGACTGTGACACTAATGGAAATCAGCATCGTTTAAATCCAACGAGTCATTTAATTAGTGTGCTTTTAACGAGCGTGCTGTAGTGAGTGGAGACGTTTGGTTCCAGCTGCTTTCTGTGAGTGTCTCCAGCCTGCAGCTTCAGTCAAACGCTCCTTCCTCCTCTCTTCTGTCACACTAATCACCAACAATGAGTCCTAATTGAGACAAAGGTTCTGCTGCTTCAGGCTCCCTCTCTAACACTCCATCTCTGTTTCAGGCCATCATCTACGAGGGGCAGGACAAGAACCCAGAGATGTGCCGAGTCCTGCTCACACATGAGATCATGTGCAGGTAAGAACACCTGAATACACCTGACCCAGAGGCTGGAGGCTCTCCAAGCTGGAAACAATCAGATCAATCAACTTTATACTGCCAAATGAAATTATAACATGTACTAATTATAAAATGTTTGCACATTTGGCAAAAATATGGCTATTAAATAAGCAGATTTACACTCATTATTGACAAAGGCAAATAAATGGTTTTATGAACTGTTGGTTTGTAGTTTGGTTGGTTTGCTTGGTGAGATCTGAACAATTCATGATTGGACATGTTTGTAATTAATTATTATACTGGCTTTTCACCGATTCATAATCTGTTAAATCACATTTGATACATTAACCTGTCCAGGAACTACAGGTGGAAACGAGTATTTTTGCCATAACCTTTAATAACCAGTAAACAGTGGGGTAGGTTAGAGTCAGACCTCCAGCCTTAATCGTACTCACCAAAGGTTGGGAATAAATGAATGAACTGGTACCAGTCAGAACCAGAACACCAGTAAATGCTTGTCAAATATTAACTGGTGCCAGTCAGTTCTCTGGTTGGAACCAGTCTATTCTCCAACTGGTACCAGCACACTCCCTCTTCTGTGCTCCACGTTTGGGTCACAAGAAGAGAAAAAAGAAGTGAATCAGAGGAGATGTTCTGGAGAAATACCTTTTCCCAGTTCTCAATAGCTATTTTTCCTTCCCAAAAAACAAAAACCACAGAGAGAGCCTTCCCCTCCTGGAGGTTTGGACTTTTCTTAGAGTTTCGTTCCTCTGGTAAGGCACAGAGCCGCCAGTGGATGGAAGCGCTCGCTACATCAGAAGTGATTCAGCAAGTGTGTTCCCATCTCCCCTTTAGTGCTTTACCTCTGAAAGCCAAAAACCACCTCAAGTTTTCATCAACCTTTTCTAATGTGATACTTCAAAAATATTGATAGAAATATGGCTAATGTGGCACTGGAATCCATCAGAACTCCAGTTTATGGTGGGTGTAGAAAGTTCTGGGTATTCCAAATCACTCTTGGATCAGCTCACTTCAGGTTTATTGATATATAAGTAAAGAGATGAAAGATCCTGTTTTACTAATATCTAAGGGATCCAACTGGTCTCAGAACAGAAACCAGAACTGACTCCAAAGTGTCAAACAAACTGGAATCACACGGTCATGCTGGGACCAGTCAAACCTGTTGGAACCAGGTGTCAGAGCCTCAGACCGGAACTCAGCGAGACCAGCTGGTCTCCAGGTGTTCTGGAGATTCTTTAGGGTTGAATCCTTGTGTCACTGATGGAGGTGTTTGTCATTCTGTGTGTTAGCCGCTGCTGCGATAAGAAGAGCTGCGGAAACAGGAACGAGACGCCATCGGACCCGGTCATCATCGACAGGTAACGCTTCAACATGTCCACAGCTGACTGATAACACGTTACTACGCAGCCGCGGGGAACTCTGGTTCCTTCAGACAATAACAAACTGTTCATTGTGCAGCAGCCTGACAGGAAGAGGAAAACTCTACAGCTCAGTTCTAGATTTTATCTGGGAAAACATTAAAAAACATCATCGACTCGGCGGAAATGGATGAGAAGAAGAAGAAAACATCAAGAACAGCAGCTGATGTCTGAGAGCAGGACTTAGTATGACTGTACGCAATGAAACACTGAAACAACAAAACACTTACTGAAACACTAAAAAACTAAAACACTGAAACAGCAGAATACTGAAACACTAAAACACAACTAAGACTGTGAAACATTGAAAAAACGACCGAATCACCAAAACACTGAAAAAACTGAAATACTGACAAACTGACTGACACAAAGAAACATTATTGAGGCCCTCAAATTATTGTTCTCAGGAGAGTTTGAGGAGTTCAGTTGGTTTTAGTTGCTCTGATAGATTCTGTAATCTGGGGTCCTCAGTGGGTTCAGTTGTTCGGGTTAGAGTTTAATATGAAATTCCCACAGGGTCCCGCAGGGTCAAAGTATGAACCTAGTGAACAACCAGTGAAACCAGGTGGTGCTGGTCATGGTGTCACACAGCAGAGGTGCGGCTTAGACGTTAATCCAGTCCTGATCGAAGAAGAACGGACCCCAGCTGTGGTTCTGACTGAACCAGCTCACGGTGCCTCTGTGCGTGTTGGAGAACACGTGTCTGATAGAGACTGAAGATCTAAAACGGATCCAACTTGGTTCTGAGCTACCTGGACGGGGTGCGTTGACTTTGGCTGTACAGAAACACAAATGTTCCCAAACCGACAGCTCGGACCAACTCCTCTCATCTGAAGGGACTGGCCACTGCTGCCACCTGCTGGTCAGGAGGAGAACATCCAGTGGACTTTGTTGGGTAGCTAGCATCTTCTTGCAGCATCACATGATTTACTGAGTTGGGATGGCAGGTTCAGGACTGAGTTGAGCTCCTTGATCTGGATGTGACTAAATGATCCGATTGTGTTTGGAATAAAGGAATTGTTCTGAAATTAATCTGGACAAAACTGGATTCTGTAAACCTGCATCTGAGTGACCGGGTTCTACAGAACCTTGAGATTATTTAAACAGCGCCAGTCTGGAACTAAATCAGCTGAACTGGAATGAACTGGGGTTCAGGCTGACTTATTCCTGGCTGTTTGAGATCCGTTTCATTCAGAGCTTTTCTGTCCAGAAGCTGTAAATCTGCAGGTTCGTCCCAGAAAAGCTCCTCTTGTTCATGAGATGATTGTGAAAGCATTCAGAAGTTTAATTTGGAGATGTTCTGACCCGCAGAACTGAGGTGGAGCTGCTCTAAATGAACAGAACCGCCTGCAGGAATATTAGCTGCCAACCAACAGGAGGATGTTGCTGCTGTAAATCTGGAGGAATCCTCTCCAGCTCCGACGTAGTAATGGGATAATTCCTCGAAATGCTGGTTGATCCGGTCCAAACGACGCTGCACCTCCTCCTCCTCGCCTTCCTCTCTTCTTTTAGCCGTCCTCCTCCCCCCTCTCTTCTGTCCCAGGAGGAATCATACGCTTTCCTCTCTTCACCTCCCCCTCCTCCCTCTCTGAGTGTTAATCTGCCCCCCCCCTTCCCCGTCTCTGAGAGCAAAGAGGAGGGCCTGGATGGATGGATGGATGGATGAGTGCAGCAGGCTTTTTGAAAAGAGAAGTGGTGATTTTACAGCAGCTCTTTTTTCTCCCCCTGCCTGCTGAAATGCATGATGGGAAGGTCTCCTGTGTTTTCAGCAGCGTCCAGTGAACAGGAAACATGTCAGGGTCAGACTGCAGCTCAGAGCACAAACACTCACTGCTTCATATTCTGGCTCTGCTGCAGGAACACAGCTTGCTGCATCTTTCATCTCTGCACATTTTACTGCAGCATCCCAATATTAATGCTAATATTAATCCCTAGTTTAATTATATTTGTATAGAATAGAAATAGAAACAGCCTTTTATTGTCTCACAGAGGGGAATTCAGGTGTAACAGCAGCATCAAGATACGTAGGTTCACTCAAAAAGCTCCAAAAGTGTTAAATTTATATATAAAACACAAGATTAATAATAATAATAATAATAATAATAATAATAATAATAAATAATAAGAATAATACAGAAGTATTAGAAATAGAAATATTGTACTCCTGATCCAAGGGATGTGAAACTGAGAAGGACTTTTATTTTTAAAATGTACATACTGTGTGTTGAACATTAAAAAGACAACAGACTGTTTATAATACAGGATAACAGTGCAGAAAAACAGATGTGCAATAAAAGCAGAAATGTTATTTAAAATGAGTGAAACCGTGAAAATAACAGCAGGGATGTGAACAATTATTGATTATTGATTGATTTTGTTGGTTCTAGAGTGTAACAGCTGCTAGGAGGAAGGATCTACGGTAATGCTCCTTAGTGCACCTAGGATGATTGTAAATGATCATTTTGGTAAACCTCTGACCTGCTGCAGGAGATTTTAAACCACTAAGAATCTAAATATTGACAGAAAAACGTCAGTTTTATTCCTTTTTAGTGAATATTTGTCTAAAATCTGAAGCAGGTTATGCTGTAAAAATGGTCGAGTTTCCTTTCCTTTCAGTTTAATTGCTTCTCTATTCCAGTTCCAACTGGACCACTGGATCTATGTAAGAGCAGAACTTTTCTGGGAGATGTTGTTGGATCTTCTGCTGCCCAGGACTAGTATTAGAACCCACCAGAACAATGCCCACCTCTGGCTGACTGGGCTCAGCTGTGTCCCAGTCCGGTTCGGCCGTGAACAGAAAATCTGACTTTAACCAAGAACTAAACCAGCAGAACCTCCTGGACTGTTTGGATCAGTTAAATCAGTGGTGAGCAGGTTCAGTCTGGTGTTCCTAGTCAGTCTGGTTAATCCCAGGTGTTCCCAGTTAGGCTGGACAATCTCAGGTTCTCCCAGTTAGAATCATTAATCTCTAGTCGTCCCAGACAGCATGGATGATCTTGGTCGGTCCTCATCATGTTAGTTAATCCCAGGTTTTCCCAGTAATCCTAGCCAAGATAACAGGTGAAGCAAACTAGTAAAGCTTAGTAAAAGAAGGATCTGACAAGGAGTAAAGGAACCTGACTGGCTTAGAACTGCTGGGAAGTGATTCATGACAGTGAACTGGGGAGGAATAATGACTGACAGGCGGATCTAAACAGGACATGAAATGATCTGCTGAAGGGTAAAAAGCAAAGCAGGATAAGAGACCAAACCAGAGCACGAGGAACAGAATACAGAGTAAAAGCTAAAAATAATAAAACTAAAATACTAAATGAGGTCTGGAAGGCTGTGAATGAAAAAACAAAACAACAGTCATAACCCAAACTGATCCAAATACAAACCAAACACAATAGAATAGAATAGATCAAAGTGACCCACTGATCATGAGTCAAGGTCCAGTGCTGGTAGCAGCAACCACCTTGTTGCTCCAGGTTGCTCCAGGACATTTCCGATCGCTCCAGGTTGCTCCAGTACGCTCCCGGTCACTGCCAGATGATCCGGGACGCTCCCGGTCGCTCCGGGTCTCGCGGGTTTCTGATGTGTCAGGGGTTTTTGGTTGTGTGTGCAGACTGAAGCTTTTTTTTTAGACCCACTCATGACGGGATGATCCCTCTGAACTCTGTGAGAACATTTTCAGGTGCTGATCTTCAGTCAGTTAAAGACCTAAAAGTCGCCATAAAACCTGCATCAGTTTTTCTCTCTGCTGGTTTGTAGCTGCTGCTGATGATGATAATGGGACCAGCTCTCATCTTTTCGATCTGAATTCCTGATGTGAGAATTTCTGGGCGGCGTGCGCTCTCCCGTCTGCGAGGGTCTCTGGTGTGTGCAGTGTGGGATTATGGGAGGACGGCGTGCTGTCAATCATGCGGCGGGCGTAGGTGTGATTTCCCTCTCATGCTGCAGGTCGGCTCGGGACGGAATCTCATTACTGGCCGCATTTCAGGGTGACTGACAGCAGAATAATGTTTGGGGCCCCAGAGGGCCCCAGCCGGCTAAATGTTAAATGTATGAATGCATTGGAGTCAATGGAGAGATGAAGTGTAGCTGAATATTTCTGTTCCTGGGAAACAGGCTGGGAGTGAACAGTGTGACCCTGAACGCACCGTCTGCTGCTGTTTCACACAGAGAGGAACACCTCACACACACCGCAACACACACACACCTGAACACACACCTGCAGGGGAAGGTTCTGGATTGACGTCAACAGTTTGAGGAAAAACCTCAGCATCACAAACCCAGAAATGAAGTGACGATAATAATTATTAGCGCCGATTCTTTCCCTGACGATGAATCCGTTCAATGACGTTGGGACGGTCTCCTCCCATCCGGACCCGGTCAGCACCACCTGTTATCTCCTCATGCAGAAGTCAAGCTCTCAATCATCAACATGCCGACTCAGCAGGATGGTCTCGTTCCATCATTTAGTTCAAACTGACTTCAGGACATAAATGAAAGTTTCTTTAAAATGTTTTTTTCACCACTTTAATGTTTCAAGATTCAGTTTTTTTTAAAGCCAACAAACCTCAGTTTGGTTCATTCAGATTTTCTGCGACAGATCAACACAAAGGTGGACAGAAAAGAAAAATAATTCATGTGTTTCAATTAAGGTCATGTTTATTTCAATTAATTAGTTACATACATTTTAACACAAAAAAAGTTTGATGCAATAATCACATTTTTGAGCGCTGACATTAGCACTGTAGCAGCAGCGCTAATGTCAGCGTCCACAGTCCACGTTTCTAAAGAAGCTCATGAATGATCAGGGGTTCCTGAAGCTCTGGAGAGATGAGCTTTGCTCTAATCTGATGGTTGGAGAGCCTGAAGAGCAGATTAAACACTAGAAACAACTTTACTGTTCAGCTCAGATGGATGTTTATTCAATCATTTAGCAGCAAAAAGGGGTTTTCAACTGAAAATGTTGCTGATTTTGTCGATTAAAATGCAACAATTAATTACAGACCCTGAAATTAACTCAGTTAAACATCTTAATCCAGGTCCACCACTATCTTAAACATATTTTACAAATGCCCATCTGAAAAGTGTGGTGTGCATGTATATTCAGCCCCACTGAGTTAATACCTGTAGAGCTTCCTTTGGCTGCAGTTGCAGATGCCAGTCTTCAGGGAATGTCTCCACCAGCTCAGGATGTTCAGGCTGGTTGTCCTGCTGGAAGCTGAACCTTCACCTCAGCCCCAGGTCTTCTGCAGGTTCTCCTGCAGGATTCTCCTGATTTACCTCCATCCATCTTCCCATCAGCTCTGACTTTCTTCCCTGTCCCACAGCATAATGCTGTTTCACCGTTGGGAGGGTTAGCTTTCTGCCACACGTGGTGTTTGCATGCAGAGCACCTCCTTCCACATGTTTGCTGTGTCCCTTCATGACTTGCTGGAAACTGGACTTCTTCTGGCTTTCATGTTGCCAAATTCTCCCCCCAGAACTGTGGATCTCTGCCGCTTCTCTGGAGTTGCCATGTCTGCAGACAAATCCCAGAGTGATTCTGTTACTGTGAGTGTTACAGCTGTGCTGTTCATCTGCTGGACCATCTGCAGACACCAGAACCTCAGAAGTAGAGGAGCCTGGCTCATTTAGCAGCCCATCTCCTCTGAGCGTTGGAGGCTTCCAGAGCAGCAGATTGATGGAGGAGATCAACCTCCGTCTATCTAATCAGTAGTTAACAGGTGTCTCCTCCTTGTTCTGTGTGTGTGTGTGTGTGTGTGTGTGTGTGTGTGTGTGTGTGTGTATTGATCGTCTGTCCTGCAGGTCCCGAAGCATCAGTATTGATTGACTATTTAAAAAGAAACTGTGTGTTTTATCTCACACACACTCACTGTTGCAATTTCAGGAGACAGTTTAACATTACATCAGATGGATAATTACGCCTCCCTGCCGCACGCACGCACGCACGCGCACACGCACGCACGCACGCACGCACGCACGCGCACACACAAGACGGTGTGACTGACAGCGGGATGTTTATTGTTTAACGAGCTCTTAACGAAGTATCTAGTCAGTTAACGAGCTGCAGCATGAGAGACTAGTTATCGTCATGGTGATGGTGTTCCGCCCCCCTGATGATGTCACAGACTTTATCTGGAGCATCATCAGTGAAGAGGGAAGCTGTTCAGGTTGCGGTTCTCTGCTGTGATGTGGGTCAGAACAGTGCTAGGATTCGGATCTCCTTCAGGGATCCGGTTCATCCTGAGTTGGTTGATTCATTCATCAGTCCTTCGTTCGTTTCATCTAAAATATTCAGAAGACTAATTCAGACCAGTTAGTGAAACTGGAAACCAACAAAGAGTCTTGACTGGAGCTACGTCTGTCCTGCTCAGGCCTCCTCCTACCTGGGTTTCTATGCAGAACCGGGCAGACAGATGAGGCTGGTGACCCACCTTCTCCCTGCCGCAGGCTTTATGTTCAGGACCGTTTAGCTCGGACGCTCCTTGTGGAAACAGACGTAATGATGCGTTGATGAGCTGAAGCTGCTGAGAGTCGCAGCTCTGACAGCTGAACTCTTCTGGAACTATTTTCAGTGGCGGATTAGTCTGTGTCAGGTTGTTTGCAGCAGAATAATAAAGTGCTGATGGATCACAGAGGAAGCACGACTTTAACCGTTAATAACCTCCGCCTCCTCCTCCTCACTGAGACGAAGAACAAGAGGAGGTGTCTGCTTTCATTTACTGTGAAGAGATGATGATGGACTTCTCATTATCTCAGTTAATTGCCTCCTCCTCCGGTCATCTCAGAGTCTGGAGACCCAGGTTGAGATGGTCCTGGTCAGAGAGCGCTAGTTAGCTGGTATTAGCATGTTTAGCTGTAAAATGTCCTGCTTTGTTTGGCCCTCCATCCACAGCTGGACCGATCCTTTAGTTCTCCATCTGCTGCTGCTGGATTTCAGATGGAGAAATATGTGGTCCAGACGTTCTGTCAGGATGTGATCCAGATGTTCTATCAGGATCTGGTCCAGACGTTCTGTTAGGATCTGGTCCGGACGTTCTGTCAGGATGTGATCCAGAAGTTCTGTCAGGATCTGATCCAGACGTTCTGTCAGCATCTGGTCTGGATGTTCTGTCAGTATCTGGTCCAGACGTTCTGTCAGGATCTGATCCGGACTTTTTACCAGGATCTGGTCCGGACGTTCTGTCAGGATGTGATCCAGAAGTTCTGTCAGGATCTGATCCAGACGTTCTGTCAGGATCTGGTCCAGACGTTCTGTCAGCATCTGGTCCGGACTTTTTACCAGGATCTGGTCCAGACGTTCTGTCAGGATCTGATCCAGATGTTCTATCAGGATCTGGTCCGGACGTTCTATCAGGATGTGATCCAGATGTTCTATCAGGATCTGGTCCAGAAGTTCTGTCAGGATCTGATCCAGACGTTCTGTCAGCATCTGGTCTGGATGTTCTGTCAGTATCTGGTCCAGACGTTCTGTCAGGATCTGATCCGGACTTTTTACCAGGATCTGGTCCGGACGTTCTGTCAGGATGTGATCCAGAAGTTCTGTCAGGATCTGATCCAGACGTTCTGTCAGGATCTGGTCCAGACGTTCTGTCAGCATCTGGTCCGGACGTTCTACCAGGATGTGATCCAGATGTTCTATCAGGATCTGGTCCAGACGTTCTGTCAGGATGTGATCCAGATGTTCTATCAGGATCTGGTCCGGACGTTCTATCAGGATGTGATCCAGATGTTCTATCAGGATCTGGTCCAGACGTTCTGTTAGGATCTGGTCCGGACGTTCTGTCAGGATCTGGTCCAGACGTTCTGTCAGGATCTGGTCCGGACGTTCTGTCAGGATCTGGTCCAGACGTTCTGTCAGCATCTGGTCCGGACGTTCTACCAGGATCTGGTCCGGATGTTCTGTCAGGATCTTTTCCAGATGTTCCAGTAGCATTTGTTTCGGCATATACGTGTTGCTGCTCGGTTCTGGTTCTGGCAGAGGTCTGCTCCTGTTAAAAGAGAGCTGTTCCTTCCCACTGACACCACATGCTTGCTTAGGAGGAGGGAATTGCTGCAACGTCAGGGGCTTGTTGACCCAGCACGCGGGGCTTCCTCTGCTAACCTCTAACAGCAGAACCTGAGCTGTAATTGGACCCAGCTGGACTGAACTGATTTTGTTCTGATGTGGATCGGGCCTGTTGGTCTTGTTGATGCTGTAAAAGAACTGAACTGATGCTATTTGGCAGTAAAACACACATCTCTTCATGTGTGTGCAGAATCACACGCGTGTTTCTGGATCATAAAAGACCAATCAGAGAGCGTTCTAATGGCTGTTAATGAGCTCCATCTACAAATGAGCCACAGATGTTAATTAGCAGAAATCTGCTCAACATTTGGTGATAATTAGAGTTACAAGCATAAACACATCCAACCACACATACCTGTACACACACACGTTTTCATGTACAGATGGAAATTAATTTGAGAACTCGTTAAAACATTGACTGAGTCACTGAAACGAGTTCAGTTTCTGCCTGCGTGCTGCTTTTTCACTGATTCCTGGAGGAGCCTTCACTGAGAAAGTTTCAGGAAGGTTCTCATAGTATCACACACTCCAGTAACACACAGCGAGATGATGCTGCTGTCCAGGTTTCCTCTGGAAAGCTTCTGAAACAGCAGAGTTCATGGATCAGCATCCCAGTCCTGGTCTGTAGTGTTGTGATTCCCTCAGTGTATTATGAGCCTGGCGGGCCGCCACTAGCGTTATAGTTGAACTGGGTTAGCTTCAGATTTAACTGAAGTGCAAAAAATGTATTTTACTTTAAATGTAGTTTTTGTGTTTGCCTTTTTTAAGACTGTAGCTAGTGTCTAAGAATCGTCAGTTAATCTTAGATTAATCTGATGAATCGATTATTGAAATAATCATCAACTAATTTAGTAATCAATTAATCATTAACTGGAGGACAGAGACTCTAAAAGGCCCGTTGCTGAAAGAACAGCACAGTCAGAGCAGCAATGAAGCCTAAACTGAACAATGAATATAAACATTTAGCATTTAAAATAAAAAAAAATGTTCTTTATCTGTGAATCTGTTCCACCCAGAGCTCCTCTAGAGGCAGCTTTAGCTTCACCTGCTTCACTTTCTGTTGGAACAAATCTCCTATTAATCACCTTTTGGGTCCAGTTATTAACCAGTTAATCCAGTAAAAACCACCAGATCATCCTCCACTGATGTTCAGTCCAGCAGGAAGAGCTGAGCTGTTCTCATGTTGGAAGGATTCATTCAGCTGCAGATGATCAGTCCATCACTGGAGGAATGCTGCTGTTGCATTTTAGGCAAGAAAATGTTTAGATAATTATTTTAAAAAGGAATTAATGTATTTGTTTATTTGCATCTTTTAATGTATTTCTAATTTTGTATAAACACGACTGAAGTGGTTAAATGAAAAATCTGCAAATGTTTTTTATCCAATTAATTGATAAATCATCAGAATAACTGATTACTAAAATAACTGTTGTTGCAACCCTACCAATAACACATAATTATCTTGTCATATTTTAAAATTTCCCATCAACTTTTAACTTTTCTTAGCACAAAAACACGGTGGTGGACTGGCCTGGTGCCTCGACCATCGGGCTGAGCGAGTGCCTGTGATTGGCTGATCTAAAGTGCTGTTCCCGTCAGTTCTGATTGATCCATGTGAGCTGTAACCGTTGGCAACAGCATCATGACTCTGGCCCTCATCAGAGAGCAGATGTTTCACCTGCAGCAGAAGAACGTCACCAGTCTCATGCCAGTGACTCTAACTGGGATAATCTGATTCCAGTCAGCTGAAACCTTTTGGACCAGATGGCTGCTGGTTCTGTTGGATCTTCAGAACATGAGGCAGAATCTGTTTGACACATTTGATCTGGTTTTAACTGGTAAAATAACCCAGCCTGTGAAGCTGAAGATGAGAGGAGCAGGTAAAATGACTCGCATCATGTTAACACACACACACACACACACACACACACACACACACACACACACACACACACTTTCTCTCTCTCTCAGAGTGTCGGAGTTAATCTGCTCTATGAGGTAGAAAATGTAGTCACAGTGTGAAGACGAATTATCCTGACGGGGAAGTGCTGCCTCACAGTGTGTCGCTCTGTGTGTGTGTGTCACAGTGTGTCGCTCTGTGTGTGTGTGTCACAGTGTGTCGCTCTGTGTGTGTGTGTCACAGTGTGTGTTTTCAGTGTCAGAATGTGGATCTTCTGTTCTTCGAGGAGATAAATTTGCAGTGCATCCTAATTTGCTGCTCGTAAATATCAGCAGTGATAGAGCGAGTGTATGTCAAGAGTCTGTGTGTGTGTGTGTGTGTGTGTGTGTGTGTGTGTGTGTGTGTGTGTGTGTGTGTGTGAGGGGGGGTTGTCCCTCCTTATCACATAACAAATTGAGACCCTAATCTGTCCTGCGTGGAGATTTACGACTCGATTGTTCGCTGAGAGGAGATGTTAGGAGGAGGTGAAGAGGAGAGCAGTGATATGTGGGGGATGAGGATGCTGAGGGGTTGCCACGGCGATAAGTTTGATCAACTGATCCCAGATCAAAGTTTATCTTCAGACAAACGAAGCAAATAAGAGAGCACAACCCTGCTGGCTGCAGAGCAACAACACGATGAGGGTCAAACCCCAGACCTGAACTGGACTGCCTTGTGGCCCAGCGCCGCCCTGTAACCGAGCTCCGTGTGTGTGCAGGTTCTTCCTGAAGTTCTTCCTGAAGTGTAACCAGAACTGCCTGAAGAACGCAGGGAACCCTCGAGATATGAGGCGGTTCCAGGTAAGAACACACCTCGGACGACCCACAATGCACTGCAGAGCGTTGCCGTCCGGCTTTACGGCTGAGACAGCGGCAGTCGGACTGGAACAGCAGTCACGGTTACGCCTGAAAGATCAAGAGCTTCTGTCCGTCCATCCATCCATCCGTCTGTCCGTCCATCCGTCCGTCTGTCCGTCCGTCCATCCGTCTGTCTGTCCATCCATCCGTCTGTCTGTCCGTCCGTCTGTCCGTCCATCCGTCTGTCTGTCCATCCATCCGTCTGTCTGTCCGTCCGTCCGTCTGTCCGTCCATCCATCCGTCTGTCCGTCCATCCATCCATCTGTCTGTCCATCTGTCTGTCTGTCCGTCCGTCCATCCATCCGTCTGTCCGTCCATCCATCCGTCTGTCTGTCCATCCATCCGTCTGTCTGTCCGTCCGTCCGTCTGTCCGTCCGTCCATCCGTCCGTCCATCCATCCGTCCGTCTGTCTGTCTGTCCGTCCGTCTGTCTGTCTGTCTGTCCGTCCATCCATCCGTCTGTCTGTCTGTCCGTCCATCCGTCTGTCTGTCCGTCCATCCATCCATCCATCTGTCTGTCCGTCCGTCCGTCTGTCTGTCCATCCGTCCATCCATCCGTCTGTCCATCCATCCATCCGTCCATCCATCCATCCATCATTCGTCCGTCCCTCCACCGGTTCTTCTGCAGGTTCTGATTGGCTCGTTTGTTTGCAGGTGGTGGTCTCTACAACAGTCAACGTAGACGGCCACGTTCTCGCCGTCTCCGACAACATGTTCGTCCATAACAACTCCAAACATGGCCGCCGAGCCCGACGACTGGACCCATCTGAGGGTACGCAGGTTTCATTCTGTCTGCTGATCAGAACCATTCAGGTTATATTCTGACTGATCAGAACCAGTTGTGTAATTGTGTGTACAGCTGAAGGTGGCTTGAGAGAGTAGCTGTGAGGATGCTGAGGGTCTGAGATGAAGGGCTGAATGTCTGGTTCTGTGCTGGTTGTTGACCCGGACCGGTCCAGCATGAACATGAAGCTGGGACACAGATGTCCGGTCTGGCAGTGAATTAAGACGTTCCGGCTGCAAACGTTTGCTTGCAGGAACCCGGCTGCTCAGAGAGCTGCATAATGTGAAGGCACACCAGCCCAGTGGATTGTGGGTAAGAAGACCAGACACCTCCCCGTCCCCAGAGAGGACAGGGCTGTGTGTGTGTGTGTGTGTGTGTGTTGTGTGTTCAGCCTCTTTAATTGCCCTCCTAATTAAAGACAGTCACCATGGAAACCACCCCTCCTGCCTTGAGTGCAGCGGAGTCCCGTGGGTCCAACTTGTCTCTACTCGCTTGTTTAATGAAGTCCTGCAGCCGATGGGCCGGGACTTCCCTTCAACCTCAGACAGAAGCTCAGATCATCACGAGCAGAGCGCTCTGAGTCCCAAATCGGCCCGGTCCGTGTGGATTTCCGCGTTCCGGGCGTGACTGCTGTCGGCACGGTTGTTCCTGCCGTGTGGTCGTCATGGAGAGCTGTGGTTCTGCAGCGCACAGAAAGATGGAACACGGAGAACGCGATGGACGGCGTCTGCAGAGACCCCTGCAGCCTTCAGCAAGCCTCTGTCCCATCCAGCTCCGCGTGGAGGAGCCAACTTCTGATTGGTCGGCCGGCTCAGGCAGGGCTGTGATTGGTCTGCAGATAATTTCCTGACCCTGGTTTGCATCTCCTGGTGTTGGTCTCTGTTAGGGAACCATTCCTGCTGACTTGTGTTTTTTCCCTCAGCAGATTTATGGTCCCATGTCCCACGTGTCTCAGTGGCAGATTGTTGTGGTCCAGGTGCTAAAGGTTCGTTAGGAACACCTGGTTCTGTTGACCCTTAGTGTCAGGTTTCTGTTGGGTCCTTTGCCTCTCCATGTCGGGTTGTCTGATTGTCTGTAGCTCATCTGATGTTTCATCTCTGCAAAAAAGTTCTGCAGAAACCCAGAAGGTTGACCCGGCCACTTTAACTGGACATTACAGTGAATCCTGCAGGAGTAACTGGAGTTCTGGTGGACCCACCCACGGTTCTGGACCTGTTCTGCATCTTCTCCTGGTCTTCAGTGTTAAAGCAGCCAGAACAGGTCCATTCAGAAAGGTTCTGTTCTTACTGTCCCTGAATCAGAACAGCAGAATACACGGAGCAAAACTGAACACAATAGAACTGAATAGTCTGGTGCTGTAATGTCATTTGAAGTCATCAGTTATGAGATTAGCTGCTCTCTCTCTCTCTCTCTCACACACACACACACACACACACACACACACACACACACACACACACAGTAATGACTGCTTCACTCCTCTCAAGTTCAGCTGCAGATTAATTATAAAGTGAAATGAAAGAACTGTGTGTGTGTGTGTGTGTGTGTGTGTGCTGAAGTCAGCTAAAGAGGATAAAAACCACGACCCAATTAATACACGCCTTGTGTGTTCTCTTGTTATGTAGATGGGGGGGGTTTCCAACCTGTGACTCTGGGCCCTTCTGAGGTCATCAGATGGGTCAAAGTGGGTCGCAGCAGAACCTCAGGAGATGATTCTCATCTTCTATCATTTGATCCTTCAGATCCCTCAGATACACACACAGCTCAGATATATACATACAGCTCCTCTCATCTGGTTGAACGTCTCTCTGAAAGATGCACCTGGAGGCGACGAAGCCTGGCCCAGTTCTCATCCGTCTGGCTCTTGATTTAAGGTTTAGCTGAAATGTTAGGACTGCAGCCCAGCTGGAAGGTTAGATTGTGAATCAGGGCTGCCGTGTTGGTCGGTCTCCTCTCGGTCCATGGTTGAACCATGTTGAACTGGTTACACTGGTGTTCCAGTAGCTCCCAGTGGTTCCTGGTTGTTCCTGAACGTCGTAACCAGTTTTTCTTTTCACTTGAAGAGGTGGGTTGTGTTGATCCTGTGGAGACACGTCTGAAGAACATCTTCAGCTGTCTGAACTGATGATCTTGGAATCTGCAGCAGTGTAGAAATGACTCCCTCCGTTTCTAAGTCCATCTTCTGGACATGTTGTTCAAATCCACACGTTTTGTACTTTTTACTATACTTTGTACATTTTCCAGTCTCTATTCTCTTCTGCTCTGTTCTGCTCTGTTCTAGTGGTGAACACCTGCTCTACAGGTGACTCGGTGGGAATCAGACACAGCACCGTCTCTCTCTGTGTGTCTGTCGTCATTCAGTCTCCAGATTCTCACCTGAGCAGGTAGTTTGTCCCAGTTTGGTGTTAACTGGTCTGTCTGTGCTCCAGCAGCCACTCCCTGCATAAAAGCCATCAGTCCCAGTGAGGGCTGGACGACAGGCGGAGCCACCGTCATCCTCATCGGAGACAACTTCTTCGATGGACTTCAGGTTGTCTTCGGCACCATGCTGGTGTGGAGCGAGGTAATTCCCACTAACCAGTCAGACCAGTAATCAACAGTCAGAGAGATCTGATTATGGTCTGAGGTCCGAGTAGAAACCGGAACCCCTTCATTACATCAGGTTCTGTTCAGTGTTCTGCTCCATTCCTGCACTTCAGGCTGAAAACCACTTCCAGACAGCTGGAAGCCTAACAGTTTCGGGCTCAGCGAGCGCCAAGTGCTGCGGGTGTAGGAGACGGTGATGTTAGCCTGGATCCTGAGTTGGTCTTCAAGCGTCCTCAGTTCAGAGGATCTCCTGATTGAGAAAATCTGCAAACTGATGTTTTCTTTCTGAAACCAAGCAACCTGGAGGGATTCCAGGGAGCAGTCCGAGCTGTACAGCAGCGGCCCTCCGTGATCCCTCGCACGGTTCTGCATGGAGAGCCCGCGTTCATCAGCAGCAGACAGAACCTCGTGGAGCAGGGAGGACTTTGGGGAACCGAGGTCCAGCTCTGCTGCTGTGACCTACTCTCACAGACGGCCGATGACACCGTTGACCGGAGGAGTCGTCTTCTCTGGGCTCAGAGGCTTCTGGAATGGACCGTGACGCCCTGGGAACCCCGGCAGACAGGCCCTGTGGTGGAGGTTGCATCATGGTACGGGATCACTCTGCTGCTGGGATGCAGCATTGCTGCAGAAAAGTCCAGCAGAGAGTTCAGAGCAAGACCTGCTGCCTTCAGGCCTCCAGGGGCGTCCATCACTTCCACCAAGACACCAGAAAACCTCGTTCCACCTTTTCCTGATTTCTGATTGGACGGGCAAAGCCCCTTATCACTGTCTGATGTCTCTAATGTCTCTGTCTCTGTGTCCAGCTGATCACGCCCCACGCCATCCGGGTCCAGACTCCACCCCGTCACATCCCCGGGGTCGTTGAGGTCACGCTGTCCTATAAGTCCAAGCAGTTCTGTAAAGGAGCACCGGGACGCTTCGTCTACACAGGTGAGACGCCCTGAGACACCATGAGACGCCCTGAGACACCATGAGACACTCTGAGACGCCCTGAGACAGAATGAGACGCCCTGAGACACTCTGACACGCCCTGAGACATCCCGAGACACCCCGAGACACTCTGAGACACTCTGAGACACCCTGAGACACCATGAGACACCATGAGACACTCTGAGACGCCCTGAGACACCATGAGACGCCCTGAGACACCATGAGACACTCTGAGACGCCCTGAGACAGAATGAGACGCCCTGAGACACCATGAGACACCCCGAGACACTCTGAGACACTCTGAGACACCCTGAGACACCATGAGACACCATGAGACACTCTGAGACGCCCTGAGACAGAATGAGACGCCCTGAGACACTCTGACACGCCCTGAGACACCATGAGACACTCTGAGACGCCCTGAGACATCCCGAGACACCCCGAGACACTCTGAGACACTCTGAGACACCCTGAGACACCATGAGACACCATGAGACACTCTGAGACGCCCTGAGACAGAATGAGACGCCCTGAGACACTCTGACACGCCCTGAGACACCATGAGACACTCTGAGACGCCCTGAGACATCCTGAGACACCCCGAGACACCATGAGACACTCTGAGACGCCCTGAGACATCCTGAGACACCCCGAGACACCATGAGACACTCTGAGACACTCTGAGACGCCCTGAGACACCCCGAGACACCATGAGACACTCTGAGACACCCCGAGACGCCATGAGACATCCTGAGACACCCCGAGACACCATGAGACACTCTGAGACACCCCGAGACGCCATGAGACACTCTGAGACACCATGAGACACCATGAGACGCCCTGAGACACTCTGAGACACTCTGAGACGCCCTGAGACATCCTGAGACACCCCGAGACACCATGAGACACTCTGAGACACCATGAGACACCATGAGATGCCCTGAGACACTCTGAGACGCCCTGAGACACCATGAGACACTCTGAGACGCCCTGAGACACTCTGACACGCCCTGAGACACCATGAGACACTCTGAGACACCATGAGACACTCTGAGACACCCTGAGACAGAATGAGACGCCCTGAGACACCCTGTGACGCCCTGAGACACCCCGAGACGCCCTGAGACACCCCGAGACACCATGAGACACTCTGAGACACCATGAGACACTCTGAGACACCCTGAGACAGAATGAGACGCCCTGAGACACCCTGTGACGCCCTGAGACACCATGAGACCCCATGAGACGCCCTGAGACACTCTGACACGCCCTGAGACACCATGAGACACTCTGAGACGCCCTGAGACACCATGAGACACTCTGAGACGCCCTGAGACACTCTGACACGCCCTGAGACAGAATGAGACGCCCTGAGACACTCTGACACGCCCTGAGACATCCTGAGACACCCCGAGACACCATGAGACACTCTGAGACACCCTGAGACACCATGAGACACCATGAGACACTCTGAGACGCCCTGAGACAGAATGAGACGCCCTGAGACACTCTGACACGCCCTGAGACACCATGAGACACTCTGAGACGCCCTGAGACATCCTGAGACACCCCGAGACACCATGAGACACTCTGAGACGCCCTGAGACATCCTGAGACACCCCGAGACACCATGAGACACTCTGAGACACTCTGAGACGCCCTGAGACATCCTGAGACACCCCGAGACACCATGAGACACTCTGAGACACCCCGAGACACCATGAGACACTCTGAGACACCCCGAGACGCCATGAGACACTCTGAGACACCATGAGACACCATGAGACGCCCTGAGACACTCTGAGACACTCTGAGACGCCCTGAGACATCCTGAGACACCCCGAGACACCATGAGACACTCTGAGACACCCTGAGACACCATGAGACACCATGAGATGCCCTGAGACACTCTGAGACGCCCTGAGACACCATGAGACACTCTGAGACGCCCTGAGACACTCTGACACGCCCTGAGACACCATGAGACACTCTGAGACACCATGAGACACTCTGAGACACCCTGAGACAGAATGAGACGCCCTGAGACACCCTGAGACACCATGAGACCCCATGAGACGCCCTGAGACACTCTGACACGCCCTGAGACACCATGAGACACTCTGAGACGCCCTGAGACAGAATGAGACGCCCTGAGACACTCTGACACGCCCTGAGACACCATGAGACACTCTGAGACGCCCTGAGACACCATGAGACACTCTGAGACGCCCTGAGACACTCTGAGACGCCCTGAGACAGAATGAGACGCCCTGAGACACCATGAGACACTCTGAGACGCCCTTAGACAGAATGAGACACCATGAGACAGAATGAGACGGCCTTCCTCTGTCTCACTGTTCAGATCAGTCTTTCCAGCAGCTGTCTGACGGTTTGCTGATGGTTCTGTGGCGTCAGCATCAACTCACGGGTCCATCAGACCGGTTCTGAACCCAGTTTCTGTGAGGAACTGGACTCTGTGGTTCTGGAGTCCAGCAGTACCAGTTCTACACATGCAGAACAGCTTCAGCAGTTTAACAACAACACGGACAGGGAAGGACTGGACCAGAACCGTGGTTCTGTTTCGAGAAGACAGCTGTCTTCCCCTGCTTTAATTCGGCCCGTTTAGACTGTGGGGGCTGTGCAGGTCCGCCCACCCGTCCCTCCGTCCGTCATGATCCGGACCTGCGCAGCCCCTCCCTCTCCACGGCAGCCCAGGGCTACGCCTGAGCCCGGAGCAAGGCGCTGCTCGGGGCCTCCCTCTCCTGCTCCCTGCTGCCGTGGAGCTGGACACCAACACGCTCCACCTCCGGGGTTTGGGACGGAGACTAACTCTTGACCCCGGAGGAGCAACCGGACCTTTTCCAGTTGAGAACCCTGGCCTCAGACTCGAAGCGGCTGGGATTAGGCTGTGAACCAGGACTCTGTGGAGTTGAAGATGCCAGCTGAACCACATCGTCTGTGATGAGACCTTGAGGTTCCCAAAGCAGACATCCATCTCTTCATGTCTGTCTCGGAGGATCTCGTCAATGAGCACCTGAACCTGGATCCTGGCAGACCTCAGTCTGCACCAGGAGCAAGCTCAGCTTTTTGCCAGGAATGTGGACAACGCTCCTTCTTTGGGTCGACCAGGATGGAAGTAAAGCTGGTGTCTGGCACGCCCAAAGCTCACCCAACGAATTCTCCTGAGGGAAAACGTTTCGAAGTCTTCTTCAGATGCACAACCAGCTGTGGACCAGACAGCCATACTCCATGGTTCATGATGGAAGCCCCGTGGTTCCTCCTGAATCCAGATTAACTGTCCCAGAGAGGCTGGGTCAGGCTCTGGGACCGGCTCCCTGGACTGGAACCACCTCCCTGGACTGGGAACACCTCCCTGGACTGGGACCGGCTCCCTGGACTGGGACCGGCTCCCTGGACTGGAACCACCTCCCTGGACTGGGACCGGCTCCCTGGACTGGGAACACCTCCCTGGACTGGGACCGGCTCCCTGGACTGGGACCACCTCCCTGGACTGGAACCACCTCCCTGGACTGGGACCGGCTCCCTGGACTGGAACCACCTCCCTAGACTGGAACCACCTCCCTGGACTGGGACCGGCTCCCTGGACTGGAACCACCTCCCTGGACTGGAACCACCTCCCTGGACTGGGACCGGCTCCCTGGACTGGGACCGGCTCCCTGGACTGGGAACACCTCCCTGGACTGGGAACACCTCCCTGGACTGGAACCACCTCCCTGGACTGGGACCGGCTCCCTGGACTGGAACCACCTCCCTGGACTGGAACCACCTCCCTGGACTGGGACCGGCTCCCTGGACTGGGACCACCTCCCTGGACTGGGACCACCTCCCTGGACTGGAACCACCTCCCTGGACTGGGACCGGCTCCCTGGACTGGGACCACCTCCCTGGACTGGGAACACCTCCCTGGACTGGAACCACCTCCCTGGACTGGGAACACCTCCCTGGACTGGGACCGGCTCCCTGGACTGGGACCGGCTCCCTGGACTGGGACCACCTCCCTGGACTGGGACCACCTCCCTGGACTGGGAGACCCAGTCCTCCTTGTGGCATGAAGGAGGCATGTGGACTTCAACACAGAGAACCACTGAAACTCTTCTGGGATTCATCATGTCGTTTCAAAGTTCTGGAGATGAACTGAGAGCACCTTAGATGTTTTGGACCAGCTTCCACCCAAAGTATGGTTTTCAAGATCATTTTCTAAAAACTGTTTTCAGAAAACAATAAACCATAAAGCCTTTATTGCAGGCGGTCCGTTTGCATGGACAAAGCCTCTCAGATCCTTCAGAAGCATGCCGAGGATCCCAAACATCCCATAATAAGTGTTCCACCGAGTTTCGGAGATGCAGAGCAGATCAGCAGGAAGCAGCAGGTGAAAGAGAAACAGCAGATAAAGTGAACAACATCAACAAGGTCACAGCAGCAGCAGATAACAGAGACATCAGGAGAGCTAACACTCTATAACTGCTGCTGTTCCGCCCTGTGGGCCTTCAAGGACTGGGCGCACTCACACACTCACACACTCACACACTCACACACACACACTCACACACTCACACACTCACACACACACACTCACACACTCACACACACACACACACACACACACACACTCACACACACTGTGATGATGTATAGGGCAGTCAGTCTAAAGCTTGTTAAATGCAGCTGAACCAAGACGGGATTATGATTCATGCACTCGACACACACAAACACACACGTGCACACTTACAGCTGCGCTCTGCTGCGTTCACTGACGCTCAGATTTATCGCCTCCAGCCAGCGTTAACTGGAAACCAGGTTCCAGGAGGAGCCGAAAATAACAAGAAAGGCAGATCGAGTCCCAGCGATGAGCACGAGTCCCAGCGATGATGAGCACGAGTGCCAGCGATGATGAGCACGAATCCGAGTGATGATGAGCACGAGTCCCAGCGATGAGCACGAGTCCCAGCGATGATGAGCATGAGTCCCAGCGATGAGCACGAGTCCCAGCGATGATGAGCACGAATCCGAGTGATGATGAGCACGAGTCCCAGCGATGTGTACAAGTCCCAGCGATGATGAGCACGAGTCCCAGCAATGAGCACGAGTCCCAGCGATGATGAGCACAAGTCCCGGCGATGAGCACGAGTCCCAGCAATGATGAGCACGAGTCCCAGCAATGATGAGCACAAGTCCCAGTGATGATGAGCACGAGTCCCAGCGATGATGAGCACGAGTCCCAGCGATGATGAGCACGAGTCCCAGCGATGTGTACAAGTCCCAGTGATGATGAGCACAAGTCCCAGCGATGATGAGCACGAGTCCCAGCGATGATGAGCACGAGTCCCAGCGATGATGAGCACGAGTCCCAGCGATGAGCACGAGTCCCAGCGATGATGAGCACGAGTCCCAGCGATGATGAGCACGAGTCCCAGCGATGATGAGCACGAATCCCAGTGATGTGTACAAGTCCCAGCGATGATGAGCACGAGTCCCAGCGATGATGAGCACGAGTCCCAGCGATGATGAGCACGAGTCCCAGTGATGATGAGCACGAGTCCCAGCGATGAGCACGAGTCCCAGCGATGAGCACGAGTCCCAGCGATGATGAGCACGAGTCCCAGCGATGATGAGCACGAGTCCCAGCGATGATGAGCACGAATCCTAGTGATGTGTACAAGTCCCAGCGATGATGAGCACGAGTCCCAGCGATGATGAGCACGAGTCCCAGTGATGATGAGCACGAGTCCCAGCGATGAGCACGAGTCCCAGCGATGAGCACAAGTCTCAGCGATGATGAGCACGAGTCCCAGTGATGATGAGCACGAGTCCCAGTGATGATGAGCACGAGTCCCAGCAATGAGCACGAGTCCCAGCGATGAGCACAAGTCCCAGCGATGATGAGCACGAGTCCCAGCGATGATGAGCACGAGTCCCAGCGATGATGAGCACGAGTCCGAGCGATGTGTACAAGTCCCAGCTATGAGCACGAGTCCCAGCGATGATGAGCACGAGTCCCAGCGATGATGAGCACGAATCCCAGTGATGTGTACAAGTCCCAGCGATGATGAGCACGAGTCCCAGCGATGATGAGCACGAGTCCCAGCGATGATGAGCACGAGTCCCAGTGATGATGAGCACGAGTCCCAGCGATGAGCACGAGTCCCAGCGATGAGCACGAGTCCCAGCGATGATGAGCACGAGTCCCAGCGATGATGAGCACGAGTCCCAGCGATGATGAGCACGAGTCCCAGCGATGATGAGCACGAATCCTAGTGATGTGTACAAGTCCCAGCGATGATGAGCACGAGTCCCAGCGATGATGAGCACGAGTCCCAGTGATGATGAGCACGAGTCCCAGCGATGAGCACGAGTCCCAGCGATGAGCACAAGTCTCAGCGATGATGAGCACGAGTCCCAGTGATGATGAGCACGAGTCCCAGTGATGATGAGCACGAGTCCCAGCAATGAGCACGAGTCCCAGCGATGAGCACAAGTCCCAGCGATGATGAGCACGAGTCCCAGCGATGATGAGCACGAGTCCCAGCGATGATGAGCACGAGTCCGAGCGATGTGTACAAGTCCCAGCTATGAGCACGAGTCCCAGCGATGAGCACGAGTCCCAGTGATGATGAGCACGAGTCCCAGTGATGATGAGCACGAGTCCCAGCGATGATGAGCACGAGTCCCAGCGATGATGAGCACGAGTCCCAGCGATAAGCACGAGTCCCAGCGATGTGTACAAGTCCCAGCTATGAGCACGAGTCCCAGCTATGAGCACGAGTCCCAGCGATGATGAGCACGAGTCCCAGCAATGATGAGCACGAGTCCCAGTGATGATGAGCACAAGTCCCAGCGATGTGTACAAGTCTCAGCGATGATGAGCACGAGTCCCAGCGATGTGTACAAGTCCCAGCGATGATGAGCACGAGTCCCAGCGATGAGCACGAATCCCAGCGATGTGTACAAGTCCCAGCAATGAGCACGAGTCCCAGCGATGATGAGCACGAGTCCCAGCGATGATGAGCACGAGTCCCAGAGATGATGAGCACGAGTCCCAGCGATGTGTACAAGTCCCAGCGATGTGTACAAGTCCCAGCAATGAGCACGAGTCCCAGCGATGATGAGCACGAGTCCCAGCGATGAGCGCGAGTCCCAGCGATGAGCGCGAGTCCCAGCGATGAGCGCGAGTCCCAGCGATGAGCGCGAGTCCCAGCGATGATGAGCACGAGTCCCAGTGATGATGAGCACGAGTCCCAGCGATGTGTACAAGTCCCAGCGATGATGAGCACGAGTCCCAGCGATGTGTACAAGTCCCAGTGATGATGAGCACGAGTCCCAGCGATGTGTACAAGTCCCAGCGATGATGAGCACGAGTCCCAGCGATGTGTACAAGTCCCAGCTATGAGCAGGAGTCCCAGTGATGAGCAGGAGTCCCAGTGATGATGAG
This sequence comes from Anableps anableps, assembly GCA_014839685.1. NCBI lineage: Eukaryota > Metazoa > Chordata > Actinopteri > Cyprinodontiformes > Anablepidae > Anableps > Anableps anableps. Next base: position 31,432,113 of record CM026084.1, read on the forward strand.
CACGAGTCCCAGCGATGAGCACGAGTCCCAGTGATGAGCGCGAGTCCCAGCGATAAGCACAAGTCCCAGTGATGATGAGCACGAGTCCCAGTGATGATGAGCACGAGTCCCAGTGATGATGAGCACGAGTCCCAGTGATGATGAGCACGAGTCCCAGCGATGAGCACGAGTCCCAGCGATGAGCGCGAGTCCCAGCGATAAGCACGAGTCCCAGTGATGATGAGCACGAGTCCCAATGATGATGAGCACGAGTCCCAGCGATGATGAGCACGAGTCCCAGCGATGATGAGCACGAGTCCCAGCGATGATGAGCACGAGTCCCAGCAATGTGTACGAGTTCCAGCTATGAGCACGAGTCCCAGCGATGATGAGAACGAGTCCCAGCGCTAGGCACAGGAACTAGAAGCAGTGAGCAGCATGAATTCACTTCACCAACTGGTCCTGATTGTGGAGTTCCTTTAGAACCTGGATCCGAGGTTCTGGTCTGAACCGGCAGCAGAACCTCCTGATTTTCCATATCTGAACCTTCAGGATCGGGTTCTGCATGTTGGAGTGTTTGCTTCCTTCTCCTGCTTCCTGTTCCTTCTGAATATGAGGAGAAATGAAAGTCTCTGAACAGAATCGTTAGGACCATCAGATCCATCAGAACCATTAGAACCATCAGAATCATCAGAACCATCAGAACCAGTAGAACCATCAGAATCGTTAGGACCATCAGATCCATCAGAACCATTAGAACCATCAGAATCATTAGGACCATTAGAACCAGTAGAACCATCAGAATCATTAGATTCATTAGGACCATTAGAATCATCAGAACCATATATCATTGTTTGACATAAGAGCAGAACCAGAACCAGTGACAGGCAGAACCTTCCTCTGTGAGGGCTCGGTATTAACCACAGAACCACCATGCAGCCCAGTCTGTCAGTAACCACAGCTGTTCCTGTTCTGGACTTTAACTAGACCACTCCTGAAAGCTGGACCAGCAGAACCTCAGTAACCTTCCTCCTCCTCCTCCTCCTCCTCAGCGCTCAACGAGCCCACCATCGATTACGGCTTCCAGAGGTTACAGAAGGTCATCCCTCGTCACCCCGGAGACCCCGAGAGGCTGCCCAAGGTACCGCCCGAACCGCCCAGAACCTCACAGAACCAGAATCGCACTCAGAACCACATCCAGAACCACACAGTCTCATCCGGTACAGAACCTCCAGCAGAGAGACGGGCCCGGAGCCAGGGTGGTTCTGTGTTCTTTCCATCAGCGTGCGTTCTGGTTGGCTGCTCACAGTCTGATAGTCATCTACTGACTCTGCTGTTTAACTTGTCAGTGCACACACACACACACACACACACACACACACACACACACACACACACACACATCCACACACACACACAGTGCTGTGTTCCATCATCCACAGTGTGTGTGTTTGAGGATGTTTCCTGCTGATGATGAGTTAAAACTTGATGGGTTTAACACCGTGGTACCGGATCCAGTTCTGCATGGTACAGGGTCCAGTTCTACGTGGTACCAGACCTAGTATAACATGGTACCGAGTCAGGTACAGTCCCAGTTCAGGTTCTACTGTCCATGGGGGATAAAGCTTCACATGGTCTAGTTCTGCTTCCAGAACTGGTCTGAAGGGAAAACCCAGTTCATGTTTAGGATTATTTCCAGTCAGCTGAACTCCAGCCTGAGCACAAGGCATTGTGGGTAAATGTATTAAACCAGACCATGAATTATTGAAGACATGGTTTTCATTACAGAGTTAGCAGGATGTCAGCTCACCTCAGAGCAGCGCTGCAGTCTGCAAGCGCACATGTTCACGAGACCTACGCTGCGGACGCCTCCACGCGCCTCCACGCGCCTCCACGCGCCTTCATGCCCCTCCACGCGCCTTCATGCCCCTCCACGCGCCTCCACGCGCCTTCATGCCCCTCCACGCGCCTCCACGCCCCTCCACGCGCCTTCATGCCCCTCCACGCGCCTTCATACCCCTCCACGCCCCTCCATGCCCCTCCACGCGCCTTCATGCCCCTCCACGCCCCTCCACGCGCCTCCACGCCCCTCCACGCGCCTCCACGCGCCTTCATGCCCCTCCACGCGCCTCCACGCGCCTTCATGCCCCTCCACGCGCCTCCACGCCCCTCCATGCCCCTCCACGCGCCTCCACGCGCCTTCATGCCCCTTCACACACTTCCACACGCCTCCACGCCCCTCCATGCCCCTCCACGCGCCTTCATACCCCTCCACGCCCCTCCATGCCCCTCCACGCGCCTTCATGCCCCTCCACGCCCCTCCACGCGCCTCCACGCCCCTCCACGCGCCTCCACGCCCCTCCATGCCCCTCCACGCGCCTCCACGCCCCTCCACACACCTTCACACACTTCCACACGCCTCCACGCCCCTCCACGCCCCTCCACGCGCCTCCACGCACCACTACACGCTTCCACGCACCACTACACGCCTCCAAGCACCTTCACACACTTCCACACGCCTCCACGCCCCTCCACACGCCTCCACGCCCCTCCACGTGCCTCCACACGCCTCCACGCACCTTCACACACTTCCACACGCCTCCACGCCCCTCCACACGCCTCCACGCCCCTCCACGTGCCTCCACACGCCTCCACGCACCTTCACACACTTCCACACGCCTCCACACGCGTCCATGCGCCTCCACACATCTCCATGCCGCCACTCACTGGCACACCTGGAAACTCCTGGTCTGGTTCAGGGTCCAGGACCAGTCCTTGCAGCATCCCTGCTCCAACAGAAAGGAGGTGCTGTGCGGAGGAACCGATTCTGGTGGAGAACCAGATGATGCACGAAGCTTTAACAGTTCTAACGAGGAGAACAACACAAACAGAACCATCAGCAAGAACATTGGCTGTGATCATTCAAAACTGCAGGCGAGCATCGACTGTGTGGGTGTGTTTGTGTGTGTGGGTGTGTGTGTGTGTTAAGCCCATTGGTAAACAGGACGGTTGAAACAGTCAAATCAGGTAATCAGAAAGTGCAGCCATGTGGCAAGAAAAGAGATTGGCACACACACGATTATCAGCAGTCATCTTATCTGATTTCTCTAAAAACTAACATCGGTGTGTTTCTGCTGCGTTCTGATCTCCATCCAGTAAATATCCAGCTAACCTGCCTCCAGGCTGGGTGTCTGACCTCAGGCAGATGAGCTTCAGGGACAAATAGGTCCCATCTACTCTCTGAACATCACAGAGTCCTTCAGAGCTTGAAGAAGCTGATCTCAGTAGAAACATCTGACCTGACGGATCAGAACAAATAAATTACGGATAAATGTAATAAACAGTCAGATTAATTGAACTCCAAAGCATTATGGATCTGATCACAAATCTGAATGGGATGCAACAAAAATGGAGCCTAAATACAGTTTCTGTGCTGGGAATACTGAAAATGTTCCCTAAAGCTGTTCCCTCTGCTTTCTGTTTTCATGGAATCATTCCTGCTTCTTCAGGTTTAGAATCTGATAGGGTCAGGACTCTATCAAGTTCATTCTGATGAATTATTTACATCGATTCTAACACAATTGTTAAAGTTGATGTAATCGATCGGTTGTTTAATTGGTTTTTTTTGTTTGTTTGTTTTTTTTATACACAAAAAAACCCAAGCTGGAACCTTTGTATTGTGTTTCTGGTACACCTGTGAATCTGACGCACAAGTGACATCCGCTAACAGCAGCGATGGAGGACGAAGCTGCTTCAGCCCTCTGGGGGTTAATTTCTGCTTCCAGAGCCGATCTGATGCTGGAAAAGACTCCAGTTGTGTTCAAGTTGAGCTGAAAGCAGTCGGCCTATCAGAGAAGCTATGCTAGCCTAGACTAGCATCTCAATGCTAACCATGTAGCAGCAGCGCTAACGTCAGCGTCCACAGTCCACGTTTCTAAAGAAGCTCCATGAATGATCAGGGTTCCTGAAGCTCTGGAGAGATGAGCTTTGCTCCAACCTGATGCTGGAAGAACCTGAAGAGCAGATCAGAAACTAGAAACATCTCTGCTGTTCAGCTCAGATGGATGTTTATCCAACCAGTTAGCAGCTAAAAGGGGTTTTGAACTGAAAATGTTGCTGATTTTGTCGATTAAAATGCGGTTAACTACAGACCATGAAATTACCTTGAATGGAGTCGCTCCACGAGAATCTATCCAACATGTTGAGCTCCTGCTGGAAGCATCAGGATCCGCTCTAGAAGCTTCCAGGTTGCGTCCATCAGACTTCGGTCCTCCTTTGGAAAAAGTTCTGAAAAAACTGGAGTGTGTGAGCTGCTCTTCGGATCTGGCTTGGGTCGGATTGGGTTTCCGAACTTCAGACGTCCGTTCCCAGAAAACACAGAAGTCTTCAGGCTGTCAGAACCTCTGGAGGGTCATTCTTGCTGCTCGGGGTAATTTTAGCTTTCAGCAGAGACCAGAACCAGAACTTTCCTGCTGATATTTTTGGAACAGGTGGTTCTGGAACATTTGTTGCTGGACCAGATATTTCCAGAAAAGGTACATTCTTGATCAGGTGGTTCTAAACATAATGGTATTGAAACAGATGGTTCTGGATATCATGGTACTGTTACAAATGGTACCAGAAAAGATTGTTCTGGAACCTCTGGTTCCAGAACTTATTTGAAACTGTATTTCTACAATGTGTTTCTGGATTAGCTGGTTCTGGAACAAATGACGTAGGAACAAACTGGACTGGAACTGGATCAGATGGTACTTGAAGAGATGATTCTGGACCTGATGGTTCTGGATAGGATGATGATGAAACTGATGATTCTGGACCAGGTGATATTAAATCTGATGGTTCTGCAGAAGATGATTCTGAATCATATTTCTGGAACATGTGGATCAGAAAGCACTGGAGCAGGTGGTTCTGGAGCAGCTGGCAGGTGTTTTGGGTCAGAACCAGTGTGGAGTCAGGTGAGGTGTTGGTCTCCTGGGTTTGGGGTGAACGGGATGAATCTCAGATTATTGTTTGATGAACTTAGACTTTTATCTTCATGTGCTAACTTCCTGTGTTGAGTTGATTAGAGTTTATATCCTGCTGCTTAAACTGAAGGATCAGTGTGTGTGTGTGTGTGTGTGTGTGTGAGGAATAATTGGTTTCCTCCTCAGTGATGACATCCCAACCTTCAGCTCTGCTAACCCTGTTAATGTGTGTGTGAGAGATGCTTGTCATCTCGCAGGGTAACAATGAAACACTTGTAATAATTTGTCTCCATAAACACTGCCGCTGTGTGTGTGTGTGTGTGTGTGTGTGTGTGTGTGTGTGTGTGTGTGTGAACATAAATCTCTGCCCTTACTGTGACACTCCAGTGTTTCTCTGCATAAACAGGCAGATCAGAGACAATCTGAAGCTGAGAGCTTCTTCACAGGAAACCAGTTTCCTCTGTGTGATATCCACCCCCCCACCCCCCGACACACAGACACACACACACAGTGACTGAAATGTGTCCATCAGGCTGAATTGAACTGGCTGTAAATCTGCTTTTCAACATTTCTTTGTTATCCCAGGGACAATGTGTGGAACATGCTGAAGGGACAGGTGGAGAGGATGGTAGAAAACGCTGGGAGAGGAAGATCTGAAGCTAATGAGGAGGAACATGGAGAGAATAAAAGGAAAAGAAAAGGAGGAAGGAGAGGGAAAAGAAAAGTTATTCCAGCAGCAAAAAAGATGGATGGATGGATGGATGGATGGATGGGGTGGGGGGGTTAATTGAAAAGCCTCCTGAAGGAGTTTGTAATGAAAAGCAGCAGATTAACTGGGAGAGTGTTTAATTAAGATAAAGACTAAATGAAGCATTGTTCTCTCGCTGCGTGATTACACACACACACACTTACACACACACTGAGTAACACAGTGGGTCAGATGTGTGTTTGCTCTCCAGCAGCTCGTTAAAGTGAAGTGGATCAGCTTCAGAGACACTCTGGGTCTGACAGCGTGTTGCAGTGTGTGTGTGTGTGTGTGTGTGTGTGTGTGTGTGTGTGTGTGTGTGTGTGTGATGGATATAACTGTGTTTTGATCAGTGTAAACAGGGTTATAAACCATCAGGTCAACGAGTCGCTCGTTTCAGTCGTTGAACTCATTTAAACATCAAACAGGAGTCATGTGACCTAAAAGCTGATGATGAAGAGATGAAGACTGATCTTCATCAGTAGCTGCTTCCCTCTGAACAGTTTAACCTAAATATTCCTAAACCTCTCCCCCCCTGACCCCCCAACCCCCTAATTACAGGAGGTGCTGCTGAAGAGAGCAGCTGACCTGGTGGAGGCGCTCTACGGGATGCCTCACAACAACCAGGTGAGCTGCTCACCTGAACATCCCTCATCTTCAGAAACACAATCAACTGGATCCAGTTTGGGAATAATTCAGGAACCAGGAACTCTGGAGGAACAACAGGAGGAACCAGCGCAAACCAGAGACTATGTCTGGGACTGAAACAGAAAACTTGCAAAAGCAGCAAATCATACCCGGTATTTTGGTCTAGTTTCTCGTGCAGATATCTCAGTGCGTTTGAAATAAGACCAAACTAACTTACAAGTAACTTTATAGTAAGAAATAGGAGCTAGTTTTAAGACAATAATTCTTGAATACAGATAATAGAAATCTCTAGTTCCACTGGTAGATTTTTTCACTCATAACGTTCCTGTTTTAAGTGAAAAAAATCTGACAGTGAAACTAATGGTTTTTGTATCTATGTTAAGGAATTATTGGCTTAAAACCAGATTATTTATCTGTCAAGTTACTTGTAAGTTAGTTTGGTCTTAATTCACTGAGATATGCACTGAGATATTTGCATGAGAAACTAGACCAAAATACCGGGTATGATTTGGTGTTTTTGTAGCGCACCATCCTGCTCTCCATATTCTCAAAGACCAGTGCTGTTTGGGTCGGCAGACTGAGAGCTGCTGGCAGCTTCAGTTCAGGAGAACAAAGTGAGCGGCTGTGTCCTGGCTTTGGGTTCCTCCTCATTCTGAGCTGTTTCTGATGTCTTTGCAAATAATTTCTCTATTCAAATAAATTCTTTACATTATGGTAAAAATCACGTTGTCACTTTTTAAAGCATAGAAAACCGAACTTATGATTGTTGAACACTGCAACTGATGACTAACATGGAAAGGTTTATAATCAGAACCGCAAGTAGGTGAGACCCACTATGGGACGCCCTGGGTTTAGTGCCAGAACCAGGGGGGGGGGTCTGACTGGAAATGACTTTTTCCAGTTGGTGGTTTGGAACTGTTTTCCATTAATGAAAGAAATCATGGTTTGAAAACAATTTTTCATATTTGGTCGGGTTATGTTTTATTTGAACATTTGATGAAAAGCGCAAAGAGGAAACCTGTAAAGGGCTGAATGCTATTTCTCATCCCTGTGTGTTGATTGTGTTGTTCTACCTGCACTGAGCAGCACTTTGAGGATTTTCAAGGTCCTCAGACCTTCACTGTCTGGTGTCTCTGCAGGAAATCATCCTCAAGCGAGCGGCAGACATAGCTGAAGCGCTCTACAGCGTTCCCAGGAACCACAACCAGATCCCGTCACTGGGAAACTCCACCTCTCATGGAATGATGGGAGTAAACTCCTTCAGCGGACAGCTGGCCGTCAACGTCTCTGAGACACCCCAAGGTACAAGCAGATGTTCCACTTCTTCACCACAGCTCACACTGTCCACCTGAGCAATGGTTCTAGTCCTGAACTCATCGCAGCCCTGCCAGTTGTTCATCTTAGCAGCAGGTGGCAAGAAGGTGGAAGAACCTACAACCACAGGTTCCTGGGGGTCCTTTAGGTCCAGCGGTTGTTCAGCTAACCCTGCTGGACCACAGTTTCCTTATCAAGTTCTCTCCTTTAATCTGCGACGTGTTCTTCTTTCAGTCGGCTACAATCGGAACACCAGCAGTGTGTCGCCAAGGGGGTACGTCCCAAGCTCCACCCCCCAACAGAGTAACTATGGCAACACTGTCAGTAGCAGCATGAACGGCTATGGCAACGCAGGCATGCCGAACCTCGGAGTGGCGACGTCTCCAGGTTTCCTGAACGGCTCATCGGCCAACTCACCCTACGGGAGTAAGTATCAAGGTAAATACCAGCAACACTGCTGCTACTATAGTAGTACTAACACTACTACTGCTGCAGCTACTGCTACAAGAATAAGTATTGCAACAAATGCTACCACTACTACAGCCACTGCTACTACGAATACTGCAACTACTGCTATTACTACTTCTACCAATGCAACTACAACAACAACAGTAAAATTGACTACTACTACTGCTACTATCACTCTTCCTTATGCCTTATGCTACTGCTGCAACTGCTACAACAATAACTATGATTATTTCTGCCACAGCTACTATAACTATTGGTAGTATTACTACTGCTACTGCCGGTACTACCTCTGTCACTACTACTGCTAGTATGATCCTGTCACTACAGTAGCTATTATTATTCCTGCCACAACTACAATAATCACTACTTTTTACAATCATTCTATTCCAGAACATACAGACTGGTCCCAGTTCTTTATCGGCTGGACTCAGACTGGTTCCAGTAGACTTAGGACTGGTTCAAGTAGACTTGGTCTTGTTCCAGTTGATTGGACTGGTTCCAATCAGTAGTCACCACTGATCATTCCTGTAATTTTCCCTTAACACCTCAGATCTGACCTTTGACCTGCTTCCATCAAGGGTTATCAAAGAGTTGTCTCTGGACTCTGAACTGAGCCAGAACCGTCTGTCGTACCACAGCGACGGACTCTGGAACGGGTTTTCTGACCCTTAAAGATTCTGGTCTCATGTGTGCTAAAAAGCTTCAGATATGAAGGATCTCATTTCAGTCCATCATCGTTTCATGTATTGATTAATCAGCCTGATCAACTCGTCATATTCTCGTCAGATAAATGTTCTTTGACTGCTTCAGAGCAGAAGCTGACAGTAGAACCAGGATCGGGGTCTTCAAATGTGGTCCTCAGGGGCCGGTGTCCTGCAGCCTTTAGACATGTCTCTGGTCCAACATGGCTGGTCCTACATGCTTGCGCCTACATGCCTGGTCCAACATGGATGGTCTAACACAACTGGTCCAACAAGGCTGGTCCTACACGCTTGCTCCTACTTGCCTGGTCCAACACGATGGAACCCCCTCCTCAGAGTTCAGCCAGGTTCTCCAGAGTCCTGCTGATGACCCGAGTATTGGACTCAGGTGTGCTGAAGCAGAGACACATCTAAAAGTTGCAGAACACCAGACCTGGATGTCTGGAGTTGAAGACCCCTGATCTAGGGGAACAATGTCTTGCAGGGACAGTGGACAGTATGTCCGACTGGTCCCTGGCCTTTAATCAGTCACTCTGCTGATGAACTGTAGACTGAGATGTCTCATTAGACGCTATGTACCAACCTTCAACCCAGCTGATGGAGACCAGTCTGATGAAGGTTCAAAGCCTGGGTGTCCAGCTCCAGTCCTCAGGGGATGTGTCCTGCCAGTTTCAGATGTCTCTGCTCCAACACAGCTGATTCAGATGGTCCAGCTACCTCCTCAGCAGGTCAAAGTTCAGCTGAGGTTCTGCTGATGAACCATCATTTGAGCCCCGAGGACTGGAGCTGGGTTAGTCCTGCCTTCATGGTTGATAATCTGAGTCTTCCACCTGAACATGTCTGCCCTCAGTGAAGCTCCAGCTCTGGTTAAACTGGTGTTTGTTGGTGTTTTCCAGTTGTTCCGTCCAGTCCCACCATGGCTGTGTCCAACTGCAACTCATCTCATGGAGTTTTTTCCTTCTCGGCTGCCGTCAAACAGAAGAGCGCCTTCGCTCCAGTTGTCCGGCCATCGGCTTCACCACCTCCTCCTCCCAACTGTTCAGGCGGCAACGCCAACGGACTGCAAGGTGAAGCCCCGCCCCCTTTATTCTTTCTCCATCATCCTCCTCCTCCTTCCCAGAACTCCACAGCTCCTCCTGCTGCTTTTTAAAACTGTATCTGATGATGATGAGAGCCCATTTCCACCAGTTCAGGGCTGCACTGGTTTGTTCTTTTAAAACCAGTAAGCCCGTCTGGACGAGGTTATTCCTCTGAACCCATCAGTTTATTTTCAAACTAATCCCAGCTTTTTGTTTTCAGTTCTGGTTCAGCTCCATCGGGTCGGCATTCAGCTCTTTATCTTCATTTGTTCAAGAAGTTCTTGTTCTGCATGAATCAAACATCTGTGGTGGTTTCCTCTGTCAGCAGTCTGTGGGAGAGTCCTGTTAGAGTTACATGGGAGTGACAGGCCCACCATGTTTTATTCACTCAGTCACAGATACAACGTCTGAACACACACTGTGAACCGACATAGTGCTCAGTCAGTGTGTGATGTCAGTGTTTCTGACAGAGAGGTTTGTCCACTCTCAAATATTCATGCAGCTCTCAGCCTCCACAAAGGCCACAGTGTGTGTGTGTGTGTGTGTGTGTGTGTGTGTGTGTGTGTGTTCTCTGCAGTATTACCTCTCTGAATGAAGCCAGTTTGAACAATGATGATAACTACAGCAGGAACATACATTTGTTATTATTTATTGTTTTTTTTTATTTATTATTAGTATTATTTATTGTTGTTGTAACTACTACTATTATTATTATTATTATTATTATTATTATTAGTATAGATATTCTTAATTTTGTTTTTAATGTTTTTTAAATACTTTTATCTTTGTGTGAATCTACATGCTACAGTGTCCACTTTGCTGCTCTTACACCTGAATCTCCCACTGTGGGACAATAAAGGTCATTTCTATTCTGTTCTATTATTATTGTCATTATTATTAGTTTAGTACAGAAACATGCAGTAGAGCTGCAGGAGGAACAGAAACATATGTTCCCGTGCTGAGAGGAGGTGGGGCTAACATCACGACTGGTCAATAATGAATAATAAATGTTTTTGATTTATAATTGTTGTTTTTTTCTCATGATAAAGGCAAGACTGAGGCATTTCTTCTTCTTCTGCAGCCATGTCAGGCCTCGTCGTTCCTCCGATGTAGAACATTTCCTTCCTCCTCCCTCTTCACCCTCAGCCTCGAGCAACAATCACCTCAGAGGGGGAGGGGCAGTTGGTCTCTGGAGGCGGAGCATCAAGCAGCTGCTGACCAATCAAAGAGCTGATCCTGTCTGTGATTGGACAAAGAAGATCATGAAAAAGACTTTTTCTGCAGCAGTTTTCTGCAGGTGCTTCAACTTTCTGTTCTGGCTCTGATGTCTAGTCTCTGTTAATATAAAACTGTGATGTCACACCAGGATATGACATCACTTCCTCTATCTGGGTGGGCTTGGTTAAAAAACTTTAAAAATGACAAAGATTGAAGGTAAAACCAGCTGTGACATCACACAGGTAACACCTGGTAATGTCACAGACACCTGTGGAAACACCTGAGTAGAGGTGAGGCTAAATGTAGGCGGAGCAAACATTCAGAGACATCATTCTGGAATCAGACGGTCCGTCCTGGTTTTCATTTGTTACAATATTCAGGAGGAACATTTAACACCTGTGTCTGAACACCTGGTTTTAAACATCTGCTTGTCTGATGAAAACAGAAACATCTAACTTATTTAAAATCTTTAGTTTCTTTTTCAACACAAAGTCGTCTTAAAGCACAGCTATAAAAAAAAAAAAAAAAAAAAAAAAAAAAAAAAGCAGAAGCCCCTCCCTCTGACCATTTTAGCTCCTCCCACCATCTGGTTTTTAATGCTTACATTGTAAAAACTAACCCTGCATTGAATTGAATTGATTGGTCACCTTAGCAGTCTGTCCTCTTGTTCAGTCTGGGACCAAGCCCCTCCCATTGTTAAGCGCCCCGCCCCATCCATTCAGCCCCGTCCCATGTCTTTGTGTGGGTTCTGTGATTTTTGCTGAATTTGTAGCTAACTGAATACTTCTTTATCACTACTGTGTTTGATGACACGCCCCCTCCGTCACTATGGCAACCTGTTTTTGTATCATACAACAAAATCTAAATATTTATATCAGATTGTTTTTAGTATCACTGGATGTTTGTCATATCGTCTCCAGACCAGCGTGTGCATGTATTGTTGCCACACCCACCAACAGCCATTGTTTTGTATCACGTGTTTATTGAGCTGCTGCTGTCCAAACAGCTGCGCCTGTTTGTTTTTAATGTGAACCATGTTGTGACTTCTCCACAGTGAATAAAGTCAGCAGGTTGTTCTGACAGACTGTCGCTTTTATTCCTGCTTCTAGTGATGGCATAGTTACCTTAACAAGTAACTTCACTTCTGATTACTAATTACTGCTTGAAAAAGTTATTTTACTTATTAGTTTATTTTAAAAGTAACTCAGTTACTCCTCTTGCATGTTAGTGGCAGAAGAGAGCTGCCACTACCTGGTGGGACTTGCTCTGTCAGTGTGACTGCGCTGTGCTGCAACTTCAAATGTTTTTCCAAACATTGATGTAGTATTTCTGAAGCCAGATCATTTCATAGATTATAAGACTATTATTATTATTATCCCCCCCAGTGCAGAACTAGAAGACTCTATACAGCTGTTATACGTTGATTTTCTACAAGAGTTGACCTTAAAAATGGTTTGTGATAAATTATAATTCATATTAGTTGAAATAAGCCTAAAACCAAGAGAAGTGTTGAAAAGTTGTTTTTTTTTTTCTCGTATTGTATTCATCTTTCTGTAATTTTATTCAAGGAAATAGCGATCTGTACACCAGCAATCAGCTAGTAAGCCTGTTCTGGGATCGACTGGTAGTGCCTCCATCCTCCACTAGGGGGCTTTCCCGCTCTCTCCTCTTTGCATTAAATTGCTGCATGAGAGAAGAACAGAAAATCTAAGCTCAGAGGGAACAACCAACCTTGATATCGTCGTCTTTAGCAACACAAACTCTAGAAAAGGCTCATCTCTCTCCTCCCAACGTTGCTTGTGTCACTGCGTGGTGTTACACGTGAGATGTCACGTCACTTCCAGGGACACCAGAGGAAAGCAACATCTGTTTACTGAGGAAAATGACAAATATAGTAACACATAGTGACTTGAATAAGTAAATGTTATCTGCTTACTGGATTGGAAATAGTAACGTGACAAGTTATTGAAAAACGGGGTTGGATAGACACGATCACGATGACGTACTTCCGGTGAGCAAACGCGAGTCGCCATCTTTTTGTATCGCAAAACAACTCGCGGGTCACAAGGTTCTCCGGGCGAAGTAAGTTAGTTGTTGTGCGGTTCTACAGGATTTGAACTGATGACCACAAACAACGTGATTCTTGGATCGGGAACATCCGGACAGTTTGTCCTGAAGAATCATTTGTACGGATTTAGTGGACACTTTTCTCAGGTACATGCTGCACCTGTCGAGTAATTATTACATGCCCACCATTATATGGAGCTATTTCTTTGCTCCAGCTTCAACATAAACGCATCACAGGCACGCAATATTTATAAATGATCTTTGTGACCTTTAATATGTTTTTTTTAGTTAGACCTCATTTTATGACGTTTCTCTAAGACTGAAATATTTACATATTTTTGGCTACTGTCTTTTATATTAAAACGATGTCTCGATCATTACTTAAATATCAGTGTCTATCTTAATGGATTTGGCATCAGATTTTCCTTTTTATTTTACTTTAATAAATAAGTGAACAACCTAAAGTGGCACACTTAGAGATTAAACCTCACTTGTTAGTTTTATCACAGCTAGCGAGTTTAAAAACACAGTAGCTCGATGATGATTTCATTTACTGACAATTAAATTTTTGCCCTTCCATCTGCCCTGTTATGTAGCAGGAAGTTCCTCTCTACCTGTGCTGTGTTAGTATTTTACCAACATCCATAATCTTTGATATGCTGGTTGTTTTATTATTTTCTTACAGGTTCAAAACCATATGACCTTGAAGATCCTGACTACTTGCCAATCATCTTTGATGTCCCACAGCCTCCAACACCAGACCGTGTTCAGTCAGAAAAGTTGATACTTGCGGATGGCCAAAAGAAGAAAAAGTCTTGGATGAGATGAAAACACAGACTACAACAAAAACTACTGTGGTTGATGAATCGGTGGATAGATATACACAGTGTGATGCTAAACATGAAGAAATTTACAATCTGAGACGGTCAACAACAGACCTTGAAAGAAAAATGAATGAAATAAATGTTGAAATAAGAGTTTTTAGAAGCAACTTTTATTTTTATGTGAAAATGAATCTTCAACATACAGGCACCACAACACACCACTTAACTCCTAGGTTTGCTTGAAATGCTGACACAACTGTAATGGAACCAGTTTGCAGGGTGACGACTGGGTTCCTGGCATGTCCCACACGGTGCATGATGCTGGAGGTCATACACCCAACATGCTGCTGTTGCCATAAAGGAGACACGGCCTGATCAGAAGTACTTCTAGCTAAGTTGTGCACCTGCTGAGAGGTTGGCTGCAGGTATACCTAACTGAAGTGTTCATGAGATCTGTCAGTTGTTGAAAAAGGATCATCATCCTTTATTCTGCTGAGCGACGATGGGTACAGATCAGTCTGAGTCCTCATCTTCTGAGGCTGGATCTGTGTCTGTCAGATTTTGCAATGCAGCCAGCAGAGGGGCAGAACTTAGTTCTTCTCATGGAGCTTTGGCTTCGACTACCTGCCTGCCCGAGCCTGAAAGACAAACACAGAAAATAATTTAATGACTACTCAGTTGTATTATTACATGTATTACTAAATGAAATTACACACCATGCTCCTTATGAAAAGAATCATTAGAATGATTATTAGGTTTATTATGATCATTATTAGAATAATTTGGGTTAGATGGAGAAGGTGATGGTTTTTGACTTGAAAGAACTTTTGCTCTTTATGGCCTTCCGTTGCGACCAGATGAAGGGAAATGGGATCACAGGCTCTCTTTTAGGGGGTCAGGGGTTAAAATCTGTCAAAAGTAGCTGCATCAGGCTACAAAATATATACTTTTATTAAAACATTCAGTAGTAGTGATAGTTTGCCAAACACGTAAAAAAAAAAAAAAAAAAAAAGGGTAAGATAAATTGAAAACGAGTAGGAGGACGTACAAACTTATTTAGTCTCCTCTTCAAAACTTGAGTTCTGTTTCTTTATGCTAAATGAAACAGTAATGATTTCAGTAAGACTTGACCAATAATCAATTTATCTGCTATTCCATAGAAATCAAGCAATTGATGTATTACTTTCTCGAAATAGTCTTTTTTTCTGGTCAGTATATACACTGCTCAAAATTAAAGGGAACACTAAAAAAAACATCCTAGATCTCAAATATTCTCATTGAAAAACTTTATTATTAGCAGTGGAATTGATTGAGAAGAAAATAACACAAAAATTGTAAAAATGTATATCTAAATTATTACACCATGGAGGTCTGGATTTGTATTCATACACAATATGAAAGTGGAAAATAACATGACAGGCTGATTCAATGTCAGTGAATATTCCTCAAGACAAGTCTAAATGAGGCTCAGCAGTGTGTGTGGCCTCCACCTACCTGTAGAACCTCCCGACAACGCCTGGGCATGCTCCTGATGAGACGGCAGATGTTCTCCTGAGGGATCTCTTCCCAGACCTGGATTAGAGCATCAGTGGTGCGACGTGGCGTTGGTGGATTGACCAAAACATGATAGCAGTCAGGGTACCTCTAGCTAGCACATGGAGGGCTGTGCAGCCATCCATAGAAATGCCTCCCCACACCATGACTGACCACCACCAAACCGGTCGTGCTGGAGGATGTTGCAGGCAGCATAACATTCTCCATGCCGTCTCCAAACTCTGCCACATGTGCTCAGTGTGGACCTGCTTTCATCCATGAAGAGCACAGGGTGGCAATTGTCAATCTGCCAATTCTAGTGTTCCCTAGCAAACGCCAATCATCCTGCACGCTGTTGGGCTGTAAGCACAGGCCCTATATGTGGACGTCAGGCCATCATACCACCCTCCTCCTCATGGAGTCTGTTTCTGACAGTTTGAGTAGAAATATGCACATCAGTGGCCTGCTGGAGGTCGTTTTGTAGGGCCCTGGCAGTGGACCTCCTGTTCCTCCTTGCACAAAGGACAAGGTAGCGGGCCTGCTGCTGGGTTGTAGCCCTCCTACGGCCCCCTCCACGTCTCCTGGTGTACTGGCCTATCTCCTGGTACCTATTCCATTGCTCTGGACGCTGTGCTGAGAGACACAGCAAATCTTGCCACCGCTCGCATTGATGTTTTGTCTTGGATTAACTACACTGCTACAGCAACTTCAGTGGGGGTGTAAAAACACCTCATGATGCCCCTATGCGTGACAGCACTGATAAAATGAAAACGTGACTAAAAGTTCAACCAGAAAGGACGAGAACAGAGAAATGATTTGTGGTCACCACCTGCAGAATCACTCTTTTATAGGGGTCGTCTTGCTAATTGCCTGTCATTTCCACCTGTTGTATATCCATTTTCACAGCAGCAGATGAAATTGTTTAATAATAAGTGTTACTACCTAACTGGTGACATTGATTCCACAAAGGTGGGACTGATTTGGAGTTATATTGTTTTATTTAGGTGTTCCCTTTATTTTTTTGAGCAGTTACAATCAGACCTTTATACGTACACCTGCACCTTATTACATAGATACACAAATCTATATTAAATTATAAAATTCTATAGGCTATAAATTGCCTACATAACCTACAGCTAAATAAATACTACATACAGGTAAAACACTTTATTTGGACTATATTTCATAATCAAATTGTAAAAAATGTACCTAATATCTGACTTACCTGCCACGCAGATGCAGTGTTGACACTATCCACGATCGTGCAGCAGGTCGGTGATTCTCTGTCCAGGCTGGACTCGGGCTTTAATGAAGCATTCAGGGCTGGTGGGGTTCATATCCTGGTATAATAAACCTTTCACATGTCCACAGGCAAAATATTTGAAAACTTGTAGTGACTTGTAGGCTTCCAGTATCTCTCTATCAAAGGAGGCAGGTGTTGGTCCACTTGTCGGTCCAGCGGGTCAAAATACAGGTGAGCAGGCTGTGTCCATCATACACAAGTTTAGTCTTATATTAGTTTTATAGTTCAATTCCTCGGGTTGAAGTGCTAAACACATATGGACAGTGTACACTCACTGTTTCACTAAAATGACCAGTTCAGTTCAGAAGCAACAGTAAAACCTTATAGCAAGTACGGCAACCGGAAGTTCTGTTGCCACACATCTAGAGCGCATGCATGTGAATGGCCAGTGTAAACAGTAACAATAAACTTGTTTATTAGAGCAGAGGCTCAAGTCCTCAAGAGCTACCATACTGCAACTTTTAGATGCATCCTTGCTCCAACACGCCTGAGCCAAAACACTGAATTCTCTCACCAGCAGTAACTCAGCTCTGCAGAGGCCTGGTAATGAGCCGTTCATTTGATCCAGGAGTGTTGGAGAAGTGATGCACTTAAAAGTTGCAGGGTGGTAACTCTCGAGGACTGGACATGGGCACTCCTGGATTTGAGGAATGCGTTACTGATATCACTGCCTGCTTCACAATATCAGCCTGAAGGGATCTGTCTAATCCCTGGAGAACAAGGGAGAGGGGTGTTCTGTCCAGGTGAATTTAAAGTCAGAGAAGGAACCATCAAAACATTATAGAAAAACAGGAAGAACTTGTTGAACTCTGATCACATGACCTCCATCAGCCACCTTTACCTTCCTGATGAGAACCAGTGTCACCTGGACTCAACCATCAGCTCTGCGTAACGTTTTGTTCTTCTTCTGGGTTTAATTGGCGGTTGGCAAACCAGCTCTGTGGTCCTGTCCCAATACTCGCACTTCCACCCTTGTGTCCTTCCAGTGCATGTTCTTGCTGAAGAGTTCCAGTGCGTAGGGAGTCCCAATTCTCCGGAGTGGTCTTTAGCCCCATCCCCTTTGCGCCCTTGATCCACACTTCAGCTAAGTTCGCATCCAAGCTGATTTCAGCGAAGTGTATTAGCCACAATTCATCGCTGCATGTGACATTTTGAATTAAAAGGGGGAAATATGGCAATGTTCACTGAGCAGGCTGTCTGTATTGAAATAATTTTTGTTTCACTCTACTGTACATGTGTGAATTCTATCGAATTTTGCTCTGTATTCAACAAGTCATAACAAAACACATTTGAAGAGCCAAATATCTCCTGCAATGACTTTGGGAAACAAAAATACCAATACTGTACATTTAAAATCATACTGCCACCTTCTTAAAATAGTTGTACTATCATTTTTAGCCGTACAAATGCCAAAACAGCGAACGGTTCCTTCAATTTTGGATGTTGCAGTTACGATGCAGTGGCGCAAGTCGATGACGTAACACGTACAGTCCCAATTCTCCCATTTTTGGCTTGTAACCTGTGGAGTTGAACCCTTATGTGCACTTTGACTGAGTACACAGTTCATAGAGAGGCATAAGGAGTGGTGAGTGTATTGGGACTGGGCCTAAGTTACATCGCTGATAGTTTGAGGTTTTATTTCTGCATTTAGACGCCACAGCGCCTCCTGCTGGCTGAGTCCTCTGAGCTGACCCTGATCCGGTCTCTGTGCTCCTCTCAGCCTCAGATCAGAATCCTGATGCTGCTACAGGTTTGTCACAATAACATATTTTACTGGATGATAAATTGTCCCAGAAACTATTGCAATAAACAATAATATTGTTGTTTTGAGACTATTTTCAACTCATCCAACGATAAAGGTATTATACTGCAAGTACTCAAAGAACCCTAACCCTCTCAGAGATCAATAAAGTTTAATTTCCAGAGAACATAAAACACTGGAACTGGAAGATATTTTAAAAATCCAAAATAAACAAACAAAACAACCAAAGCAACAGATAAAATGGATTATAAAGTCCCAATAAAATAAAATGTCCCTTCAAAACATGTTAATCATTAGGCTCAAACAAGGAAATCAGGCAAAGCTGCAAGGTCGGATTTTTGTAGAAAATAAACGTGCAAATTAACTGTTTTGTTCTGGCTGTCAAATGTTTGCAGTATTTTTCAAAATGGGAGCCTTTCAGTAATATTAAAGGGGAGCGTCTCTTTGAAGATTAAATGAACTACACAAACAAGCATGTAAATGTTATATGTTTAATTGATTTATAACTTATTGTGACAGATATTAATACTGCTACAGGTTTGTAAGGTGTGACAGGAAGTTAAAGGCGGCTGATGGAGGTCATGTGATCAGCAGACAGCTTAGCATTCAGCTCAGCAGGAAGCTGCTGTTTTATCTCCTTCATTCAGCTCAGATTATTAAAACACAAACAGAGAAAACTGAAATGAACTTCTGGTCACACAAAAGCACAAACAGGAAGTGATTAAGATGAACGAGTGATAACAGAAACAGCTCATTACGACTCAGATGGTGCTTTCTGTCGGATTTCACCTCCAGTTTTCTGAATCTGAGGCTTTTTTCATCATGTTTGGCTGAAGAGAAACAATGAGGAGGATGAGTGATGAAGAGTTGCTCTGACTGGCCCAGGCACAGGGGAGCAAATGAAACCTGCAGGTCAGAGAGCCTTCAGAGAACACTGACTTCCCTTCAGGGGGAAAGTCCTGCAGACCTGACTTGATGCTCAGGGTTGCCCATGATGTTTATGTAGAACCCGTCTTTGTTCAGTCATCTCTAGAGGTTGTAGAGCAGTCCCCAGAACAGAACCAGCTTCTTCAGGCCCCGGGTTCTGATGTTGCTACCCCACCAGATGATGACAGAGGAGATGAGCCTCTCTACAACACATTTGTAGAGGATCTGCAGCATCTAGTAGATGCTTCACTGTTGCATCTCCAGCTCAGTGTGTGGTCCAGAGGATCAACGATCTATTTATACTCCTCAAGCATTTGAGACATTTGAGTAGAAGATGATTAGTTTGGCTGGAATCGCTGAGTCCACCCAAAGATTTACAGAAGAAGACAAACAAAAATCTCATGAAGCCAGGCTTGACGTGTCTTCTGAACACATTTTGATCGTCTCCATGTCTGGTTCCCTGCTTCTAGAGGCAGGGAACCAGATCTGTCTGCACCACTTTCTGGGTGATAACATTGATCTATAGCAGTGCTTTTGAAAGTTGTGCAGCAGTTTTCATCCTTACAGTCTGTAGAGTCTCGCTCAGAGAACGATGGTTCACAACATGAAGGATAAACTTTGAGGCTCCATGAAAACTGAGTCTATTCAGTGTATTCATTTCTTTCTGTGGTACGATGATAACACCTCAGTGCTGCACAGTCAGACCAGCATCTGAGGTTCTCTGACGTCCTGATGGAGAACAGGAAGCTCTGGTCGCCATGGGCGCAGGTTTTATTTGCTCTCAGCTGCATCAGGATTTAAATCAGGACATCAGACATTTGAGATTTTTTCCAGTTTGTTTCACTAAAAGTTTCTGATGAAACAAACTGGAGCTGATCAGTTTCTGCAGAGCGGTTCGGACCCGGTTCAGGTGGCTGCCGTCAGTTGAACCAGAGCTCTGCTCTCATCAAAGAGACAAACATGTTTAATGAGACCACAGGAGGCGCTCTGTCCGTCAGACTGATGCTCTCCATTACTGCTGTTCAATAGACCACCTATTGATTGGTCCGATATGGATCGCTCAGCATCAGCGCACCTCCTCTGTGTGTGTGTGTGTGTGTGTGTGTGTGTGTATCTGTTTAACTGTGCTGACTGAACATGTGTGGAAGAATCAGTGTGTCCCACAGTCACGTCCAGCTCGTTAACACACCTGTTCCCTCGTTAGGGATTTTCATTGGATCGTTCAGAGTCACCTGACCTGCCTTAATGAGGAGAGACAAACTCCCAGAGGTTCTTCAGGTGGAAACAAAGTTTCTTTCTGGAGCTCAGCTGTTGAACTTCCTTTCCACCTGCAGACAGAGGTTTCATGGAGCTTCTGAATCAGCTGATTTCGATGCTGCTCTTCTGCTGAACCTGCAGCAGTCAAAGCAAACAGGGTTCCAGTTTTCCTTGAAGACCATGAATGCAGCTTAGCAGAACTCTAACTGAGGCTCAGCTCTGTGTATCTGAGAGATGTTCAACACAGCAGCTGTGAAACTCAGCAGGTTGTTCTTTCTCTGGGAGAACAGTAGATCATCCAGGTTCATCTGGCCATGTTTTGTTGTCCCTCTGATAACTTCATGATTATTAAAATACATAATTATATATAAACCTTAAAAACAGCTGAACCCATAAGTGAAACCATTCAGCAGTGGAAGCAGTGATTTAGGAGAAAATCTGGGAAGAAAGACAAAGACCTTTTACAGGAAGTAGGTCTTTACAGGCAAGACATGAGGACCAGTACCAATGACCATATATGGCCATATAGTATATGCCAGGGGTGTCAAGCTCGTTTTCCTTCTGGGCTACATCAAGATCATGAATGTTCTCCAAGGGCCGCTTGAGCCAGAATGTGTGACATATATGTAAAACACCTAAACAACTGTTAAAATATCAATAGCTGTCTGCATTCGATAAGCACTTCTTAAGATTTAATAATATTGAACTTATTTTCACATCCATCAGTCCCTCCAGGATTTCACAATTGATTTTGTGAGTTTTTTTTGCAATCAAAATCACTGATTAGGTGGCAGTAATTTAGAAATATTTGCAAGAAATTTCACAATATTTGTACTTATGTATGATGGTAAATGTGACTTTTTGTTACTTGCTGTATTGATCATGGATTAAGGCTGAATATGAAATACTGCCACCTGCAGGTGGGAGTTAGCAGTCCCTTAAACCCGAGTTTTTTTTTTTGTTTTTTCTTTTTTTTTCTTTTCTTTTCTTTTTTTTTTTTTTACCATTTTTGCAGAAAAATTTTCAATGACTAACTAACAACTAAGAATTACGCATTACTGTGAAAAAATGCGGGGCTCTGTTGATTTTGTGGGAACTTCCACGATCGCAAAAAAGTGCAGGGCCTGAATAATATAATTTGGCAGTAAACAGATAAAAACTGCTTTGATTTGATTGATAAAACAATATTTAAGAGTACAACTGTTTTCTGGAAGGTTCTGTTTATGTGTCCATCTGAAGTCTAGAGGGCCACATAAAAAGCTTTGGTGGGGCAGAGCTGGCCCCCGGGCCTTCAGTTTGATACGTGTGGTATACACGCTCTTCAGTAGCCATGTTTCTATCCAGTCATCATGTAAATTTTGAGTGAACTTTTAAAATGTCACCAAAAAAAAGCAAAAGAGAAAATGTGGATTAGGTGTGGTTCCATCTGCTGGTTTGGATCGAATCAACCAGGCTACCAGAGCATGATTTGATCAGATGTTGACACTGCGCATGGCTGGAACAGACAGGAAGTAGAGGTGTTTAGATTTATCATATTAAACCTCATCGTCACTCCTCAGAGCTTCGTCTGATCAGACAGGGACACGCCTGAACTTCCAACCTAACAGAACTCAACCCAGTCACTCCAGTGAGACTCCAGTTTAGTCATGAGTCAGCCTGCTGATCAATCAGCCAATTGCTGCAGCCGCTGTGTCGCCGTGGCGACCAAGGTGAGGGTATCCCTGGAGAGCAGCCATGTTTGTTGATTAAACTAAAACAGGACAAACAAAGAGACAAAACAAACTAATTACCAGCAACACAGCCAGCGTCTGAGAGCGCTAACGAGGCTTAACGAGGTCACACTGTGTTTACACAGAAGAGGCCAGAGAGAGCCTGTGTGTGTGTGTGTGTGTGTGTGTGTGTGTGTGTGTAGGTTGTTAGCAGGATGCTAACAGGATGAACATAACAGCATGAAGATAACGTTCCATCAGTTTCCAGAACAGAATCACAGAGGTGAATAATTGATGCTTTAGAGACACTAAAACACTGTCTGCTTTAATAAAACAACATGTGTGTGTGTGTGAGTGAGTGTGTGTGTGCGCTGAATGAAAGATCAGCTGCCATGCTAACAGATGAATTATAAATCAACACATTAGAGAAGCAGTCTGTCAATCACACATACAGACACTGACCCACAAGTATGGCTCAGAAACAGGTGGGGGAGGGGGATCTGGAATGGATGGAGGAGCGACAAAGAAGGAAACAGGAGAGGAAGGGAAGATGGTGGCAGAAGGAGGAAGAACAGGACAGCAGGGGTAGGAGGTGTGAGGGGGTTATTAATATCTATAACTGAGTTCGCTGCTCACACAGTCAGACTGTAACTGAGTTTCATGGCTCTAAATACGATCATGTGTGTTGTCACGGCGACATGTGAGCGATTATCGTCCTGCCTCCCAGATATTAGACACACCCACCCAGAGAGAGATCAGGCTGACCTGATGGAGACCAGAAACACCAGAACCAGGACCTTCAGTCTGAACCCAGCATGGCGACTCAACCCCCCCCCCCCCGTCTAGACCCCAGATGAACACATGAAAGCCCAGCGCCCCCGCCCCCCAGATGAACACCTTCCATCGGCTCCACTTCTGTCTCTTCAGTCCTCAGAATATTTTCCCCTGAACTCTGGAGGATCATCAGGATGTTTCTGGTAAATGTGAGGCGGGTCTTTGGGTTCTTCTGGGTCAGCAGTGGTTCTGGTCTTAGAACTCTCCCATGGAGGCCACTTTCTCTCTTCCTCATAGTTCAATCCTGACCTCTGACCTTAGTTGAGGCAGTCAGGCCTGCAGAGCTTTAGATGTTGTTCTGGTTCTTCTGGACCTCCTGGGTGAGTCGTTGATGAGCTCCTGGAGTGGTTCTGGTGGGTCGGCCTCTCCTGGGAGGTTCTGGTCCAGGCGTGGATCATGGTTCTACTGAGGTTCTCTGGAGGCCCAGAATCTTCTAGGCTGATGGATACCAGTGACTAGGGTTCTCATGTATTCTTAGCCTACTTCATGCTGCCAGACCGGTTCCGCTGAGGTAATTTTTGGCAGTAATGTGTTTGAAGCAGTTACTTCACCGTTTAACAAGGGAGAGAATAAAGAGCTTTATATTCTTAGTAAATTAATTTATTATCTGTTTATTCAGTTTATCTGTGTAAATATTCTAGTTTTTCTGATGATCTAAATGTGATTAAAAGCAAAGACATGAAAAGTCTGCGGGGGTGGAATACTTTCTAACAGCTCTGAGTAGGATTCATCCGTACATTAATATTTATGTGCTTTGATATTTATAAATGTATTTGTGGCTGAATTACAACAATAACATTTATTTAAATGAATTCCGTTAATATAATAAATGAATCATCCTCAGAAACAGACCTTATTGATCAGGCATCGATCAGCGTTTGTTGGTGTTGTTGCTCAGAGGTCGGAGGTATTGATGAGGACAAACTGTGTGTGTCTGTGTGTGTGTGTGTGTGTGTGTGTGTGTGTGTTTTGGGGTTAATGGTGTTGCTGTTGAGCTTTAATTGCCTTCAATTCAGAATAAAATTATTTGATTATATTCATTAACACACACACACACACACGCACATATGGACTGAGATGGACTGAGCAAATCACACACATCTCTGTCCATGTGTGTGATTTGCTGCTAATCCTGGTTAAACTAATGAGAGTTAATTTGTGGTTCTGACCCTTTTCAGCTCAGAACACGGATTACACACACCAACACACACCAACACACATCAACACACATCGACACACACATCAACACTCACATCAACACTCACATCAACACACACCAACACACACCAACACACATCAACACTCACATCAACACACACCAACACTCACATCAACACACACCAACACACACCAACACACATCAACACTCACATCAACACACACATCAACACTCACATCAACACACACCAACACACATCGACACACATCGACACACATCAACTCTCACATCAACACTCACATCAACACACACCAACACACACCAACACACATCAACACACATCAACACTCACATCAACACACATCAACACACACATCAACACTCACATCAACACACATCGACACACACATCAACACTCACATCAACACTCACATCAACACACACCAACACACACCAACACACATCAACACTCACATCAACACACACCAACACTCACATCAACACACACATCAACACTCACATCAACACACATCGACACACATCGACACACACATCAACACTCACATCAACACACACCAATACACCAACACACACATCAACACACATTAACACACACACACTAACACACATCAACACACATCAACACTCACATCAACACACACCAACACACATCAACACACATTAACACACACCAACACGCATCAACACACATTAACACACACCAACACGCATCAACACACATTAACACACACCAACACACATCAACACACACCAACACACATCAACACACATTAACACACATCAACACTCACATCAACACACACCAACACACTAACACACATCAACACACACCAATACACCAACACACACATCAACACACATTAACACACATTAACACACACACACTAACACACACCAACACGCATCAACACACATTAACACACACTAACACACATCAACACACATCAACACACATTAACACACACACACTAACACACACCAACACGCATCAACACACATTAACACACACTAACACACACTAACACACATCAACACACATCAACACACACCAACACGCATCAACACACATTAACACACACTAACACACATCAACACACATCAACACACATTAACACACACACACACTAACACACATCAACACACACACTAACACACACACCAACACACACCAACACACACACTAACACACACTAACACACACACCAACACACACCAACACACACACTAACACACACTAACACACACACCAACACACACTCGTGTCCCTGTGGTGCGGATGATGAATGGCTGCCATGAAAGGCGACGCATTTGTTCCTGTCTGTTTCCGTCGCTGTGAGCAAACACTCGGACGACGCTCGACCCGTCCAGCCCTGGACTCCACCTCTGCTGGCCAGTAGGTGGCGATAACATGAACAACAGCCCAGGTTTTCCAGCGGAGGAAACTTTCGTATCCATGTCGACTTACTGAACCGAGCTAAAGCTGACGGTCCAGAATAACCTGTTGACTGAGGAAGGTCTTCCAGGTCTCTTCTGGCTGGACTTGGAGAGGAATTCGGATCAGTGAGCCGTGGTCCAGAACTTTCCAACTCTAAGTCGTTACTGGACACCCCTTCTGTCAGATTTATCAGATGCTGTGAGGAAAACTCTTGATCTCCTGTCCAGAACGGTCTTGTTTGAGCATCTGTGGCCAAGTCGAGCTGGTCCAGCTTGTTGGGTGCTTTGGTTCTCCTAGAGGGGACTGGAGGTCCCTGGTTAGACCTAATCATCAGACAGACGAATGATAAAGAACAGATCTCAGGTCAGGAGATTCCACAATATACTGGGATAGCTGTTCTGCTGGTTCTGGTTCTGGTGCTACACAGTCCTGCCTGGTTTCGGTGTTTCCTTGTGACTTTCTGACCCTCTGTCCCCCTCCGTTTGACCTCAGACCTGCTGATCACCTGAGAGTCTGTTCATATGTTCACCTGATCCAAGAATTTATTTAAAATACACACAGAGATTAAAAGTTTTATTCAACGTGAAAAAATATGACATCTGGCAGCCACTAAAGAATAAAACTCATCATCAGTCACTGGGATTCTGTTCTACTCTATGCTTAATAAAGACATGAAAACCATCTCACCAACACTCTCAACTCCAACATTTAAACTGAATAACACCTGAAGATCACCAGAACCTCATCAGTTTCTGATGCAGAAAGGAAAACATCTCACAGCCTCATCCTCAAGGAATTTCTGCTCTACATAAACTGAGCTAAATTAAGAATTATAATCCTTATACCTCATTTTTAGGATTTATTTACTTATTAAGGCTAAACTTCCTTAAAATTATTTGACTTGTTCCAAGATATTCCATCTTGAGCTATCCTACTTAGATGATAAAACTAATTTTAAGTAGTAGTAGATTATAAAACAAGCCACATTTGACCTTAACAATATTTTACTTGTTTTCAGAGAGTTTGTTTAGTTCAGTCCCCGTTTCTTAATAATGCTAATTTCAGTCAGTACTTTGAAGGACAAATATTTTGTTATTGGAAATAGTTAGACCAATCATAGGCTGGATTTTGTGAAAAAAAAAAATCATTCACTGTAAACCTGAATGCTGGAAGTAATTAAATACTGAAATATTTTTTAAAAGTCTCTCAGACTCAGAGGTTTAGTGTTAGTGTAACATATTGTTGTTTTTTTAGTACATTTATAAATGTGAGTTATACCACAAGCATTTTGATTGACCTGAACTATTTTATTTAGCATAACTTAAATAACTTAATAAAGAACAACTTAACAGCAATTAGTACATATATTAAAACATTTAAATCATTATAATAAGATTATAATATTTTTAAAATTATAACAATAATAATAGCCAACATTACTGCTCTCTGATGTCAGGGAATTTAAGGTGTGTGTGATGAGGAGACTATTCTATAATCGTTGTCCAAGAATGTTTTTTTATATGTATTATTTCATTTGTGACATTTATGTATTGCGGATGTTTTTCCACTTGACTTGAACACTGAGTATCAAGGTAGCCACAAAGTATTAGTGATGCTTCATAAACTCTGCTTCACCCTCCGAGTCAGAAGGGGCGCTAATGGGTCTAATCCGCTGGATTAAATAAAACAGTTGGATTCAGCTGTTTCTCATGGTCACTGCAGGGAGACCTTCACGACACATGGTATGTATTTAATAATAATTATTATTATTTACTGAGGTTTATCTGAAACATTTTGGTTTGGCATGGAAAACTTAGTCCGCTGTGATTTACAGACTTTAGCATTAACCACCGCTAAAATCGACCGGAAGTCTTTTGCGCGCACAGTTAGCTTCCGGTTGAAGTAATTCGAATTGTTTTAACGTAGCGACGCACATTTTTGTTTGTAGGAACCGGTAAATATTGGGAGTAGAGCGTTGGAAATTTTACCAAGGCAGACATTTCAGATAAGTGAAAACTGCTCGTTTGGTTTCACCGAAGAACAGACAGAAATGGCGGCCTGCTGGTGTTAGTAGTTCTGGCAGATATCATTTGTTTACCTGTAGTTTGGCTTTTTTGGCGCCAGATGCCGTGTCTTTCCACACTATGTAGTGTTTTTTCTCGGAGTTGAAGTGTGAAATTGATGCTGCTGTTTTTCCCTTGGCTCTTTTTAAATGAAGGTGTTTGCAGATTTCCAGCGGATCAGGAACCAGAACCAGAATCTGGCCAACTCTTTGCTCAGCTGGACCGCCGTCTTCCTCGTCTGATAAAAGCATCCATAACTGGGAACATAGCAGATACTTGGGTTTCATTTTAAAAATTCACAGTAAGCAGGTGAATGAATTATTTTACATTTTCATAGATTAAAGTTTTGCTTTGTTACACAGATCATGTGATTCACATGAGCTTTTAAGGTCATTGTTGGTGGACTCAGTGTTTGCAGGTTGTCTCGCTACATTAAATATGTTGAATTTTACTTGTGGATTTACTGTGATTGAACTGTTTAACAATTAGTTTTGTTCAGTAAACATAACAGAAAATATGCCTTTATTTTGATCCAAGCAGGAATTCCAGGACATCCACACCAGACCAACCACTGTTCCCATCACCATCATGTATACCTGCTTCAGGATGTCTCTGGATGTTTCACAATCTGGACAGTGAGTGTTAATATTTAATATCACATCTGTATATTAGGTGAACAGCTAATCAAAAACTCTAACAAGCTGAAGAACTCCTTGTTTAAACCTCTAAAAATCATACAAACTGGATGATTGGTCTGTTTTCCCTCAACTCACTGCAAAGGGTGGGATTTGTTTTGTTGAAAGTGACGTGTTCTTGAGTTTAGCGTCTGTCTGTGATCAGGAGAGAAGATTTGTCTATAATAACTGAACAAACCTTTATTAGGGAAAGGGCATAAAAAAAGATTGAAATGAAACTATTATAGAAACCATGGATGACTTTATGATCAAAAACCTCCTAAATTGTTGTGTCACAATTCTGTTACCTAGCAACCCCAAGTGGAGCGCCACCTGCTTCATTACAAGAAGACCATCACGTTTGTTCTGCTGGTTTTACTGCTGGACAGTGGCTGCTGAACATGTGTTCATGCATGTACTGCCAGTCAATTTAAGTTTGCACAAATCATTTCAGGAAGGAGTCCTTCCAAAACTACCAACAGTAGACGGCGGGATTTGCAGAAAGACTTTGAAGGGAGGTTCTGACTCTACTGTTCGTCAACATACTGCCGATGATGGTGATGTAAGTACGGAACGATGTTGTGTGTGTTTTGTATTGTTTTTCGTTATGAACATGATTTGCTATTTTGCACAAGCTAACAATGAACAGTAGCCTCTGCTAATCCCGTGTCTCATGTTACATCATTACCCACAATATCTGCGCATTTACTGTTGGAATTGTAGTAAAGTGATTATCTACATTGAGATGATGCAGGGTTTGTGAAAACGTATCAGACATACCGACATTGTCCGAATTATGTATTTATTTTTTTTGACATGTTGAGAGACGTGCTTCTTCTCTAACCTTGCAAATATATTTTGAAAAAAGAAGTTGAAAACCGCATGGCTGCAGCTGGCATAGCGTCACAATTTCCACAAGCACTACAGTAATAAATAAAGTTGCTGTGAGCTTTGTGAAATTACGTTTTTAATGTTTGCAAGCAAATATTACATAAATGGCGTATTGCGATGATGATGATTTACTGTATAAACATGACCTAACCTCGGTGTCAAAGATGTACGGTTCTACCTCTGTGCATCTGCTTGTAGCCTTGTAGCCATTTTCACGTCTGTGAAGTGCTAATATAAACACTGAGTTGGGGGGGCAGCTTATCTGCATAATAGTGACGTAGCCCCAAAACAGCGCATTCTGAAATGAGCTGAAAACAGGCAGAACTAATCGGGTGAAATCTCAATATCTGAGAATTATTTTGTGTATTAAATGTAATGAACATGTTTTGAATTGCCCACAGATCTGTCCTAGCTTGTTCAAGGAAGCATAATAGGTCACCTTTAAAACAATGAAAACAGAAACTAATAATATATTTTAACTTTTTTTTTTTATTGTTATTATTATTATTATTATTATTATGTGTTATTTGTATATGCACAGCACTTTGTTGACCTTTAGTTATTTTTAAGTACTTTATAAAGATGGTAATAAAGATTGAGATTTGTTAACATCAGATTATGTGGCCGTGTACTTATTTTACTGAGACGGGTTGACTTTCTTTTCAAAGTTGAAAACTTTTAACTTCTGAAAATGTTTTAGTTGATACAATTGAAAGCTTATTCTGGTGGTAAAGTTTGTTTTGTAATAATAAAGACCATTTCAATAATGTTATTTCCCCATTTTTCATGGTTTTCAATATTAATTGTAGATGGTCTGAAAAGAAGCCTTTATTTAAGAATTATTCACTCATAAGGTTTGTAGTATACTGGAAGTGAGCACGTCTGCCTTGTTTTTCATCCCTATTAAAATAAATAATTCTCCAAAATGTGAATAGCATGTCATAAATTAGCTTAAAAATCTTATGAAAACTAAAGTTAAGGATTTACAGCTTAACTTGAGATTTCTAGGATTCTAAATCCATAATTGTTTTTTTTTCTCATTTCAAGAAATCTTTAAGTTAAATTTTCTTACTGCACTGGCAGATAATTTTACTTAATTTTACACGTCTGTAGACGTGTGGTTCCAGCACCTGTCGGCCAGACAGACGGTATTTTTGCTTTGGTTACAGCGTGTTGAACGTACGGAAGGTCGAAACTGTAGATTATGATGAAACCGGGTTGCAAATACTGTGAATAAAATGTCCTAAATGAACTGGATTCAGCTTATTTTGTTGCAATATGCAATAATTTGCATATTAATTAACATCAGATTAATTAATATGATTGCAAAAATATGGGGTTTAAGTGATGCTAACTCCCACCTGCAGGTGGCAGTATTTCTCATTTCTACTACATTGATCACAGCCTCAGTGGTCTGTGATCATTGTGGCGAGTAACAAAACGTCACATTTACCGTCATAAATAAACACAAATATCGCAGAGTTTCTTGCAACTATTTCTAAATTAGCTCCACAAAATCAGTGATTTTTATTGCAAAAAAAAAAATCACAAAAACAATCATGAAATCCTGGAGGGACTGATCAGCGTGAAAAGATGTTCATTATTTAATTTAACTCATCTAATGCAGACACCGCTATTTATTAAGATTTTAACTACTTGTTTATGAGTTTTATCAAAACATTTTGGCACAAGCAGCCCTTTGGGAACATTCATGATGTTGATGTGGCCCAGAATGAAAATGAGGTTGACATGCTTGATCTAAGATGTTTCCTTTGGGTGGCAGAGACCAATATGTCGTCTCTGCCGTAACTGATGGTTCCACGTTCAGCTGGGATTTTTCAAGCATGTGATCAGTTTGCTGAAGAAAACACAGCTTTCATAATCCGTACTTAAACTTTGCTTAAATGTGGATGATTTCAGAGCTTTCTGGGTTTCTAAACACTGAAACTGTTTAGTCCTGTCTATGAGAACCTCTCATAGAGAGTCGAGGTTTTAGGGAACAAACTGGACAAAAACATCCCAGGAAGGTTGTAAACTTCTCAGACCTCTACCTGATTGGATAAAAGTCTGCTTTGTCTCAGTCTACTGTCCTACGAGGCCATTTGAAGGGACCTCCAGGAAGACAGCTCCTCACGCCACAGTTAGCATCCGAGCTCTGAGCAAGCTTCACTAAACCGGCCTCAGGGTTCTGCAGAGAAAACCAGAGTTTTGGAGTGGATAAAAGGGAAATATTCAGGAGACATGTCGGCTCCTTGTGGGTGTAAGCTGGAGTGATCAGCTGACCCCAGGTCTCTGGTGCATTAATCTGAGCTCTGATCCGTCTGCAGGATGTTCTCCATCCTGCTGCAGGACTCGTTCTGATGTTCAACTGCTTCAAGTGGACAAAGTGCTGATGGAGGAGCAGAAATGCATCTGCTCCTCCATCAGCGAGGCGTTCCTCTGCAGCAGCTCAGAGGAACCGTCAGGAGTTTGAATCTAATAATGGCCCTGCTGCATCTATCTGCTGATTGTTTCTCAGCCTCAGTTATTATTTGGACCCTCACCTGGAAAACTTGTGCCGCTGATAAATAGCAGGTGATGGATGTCGGCACGGCTCTCCACTCCAACATGAAGAAGAGAAAGACTATTATTTCTTATCATCTTCTTAACATTATAAGCAGTGAAGTGTTATCAGGGGAGCAGGGAGGAGGTGCTCTGATAGACTGTCACCTCCTCTTCTCAGATAGCATCGCTCAGAGATGAGAGGGGGAGGACGGACTCGGGGGGGAGGACGGTGAATGACAGAGATATTACCGCTGTGGAAGATTTGAGCTGTGATTTGCTCCATGACAAATGACCCAGTAGGAGCGCAGCAGAGGAGGAGGTGTGGACAGCGTACTGTCTGACAGCTCAAATTATAGGAGGAAATATCCGGAAATCTGCGGCTGACGGACGCCTTAACTCTACTGGAGCCACAGCTGCAGGACGGGTCCAGATTCGTCTGAAACACATCAGCTTCAGAACAGAAACCAAGTTTAACTCTGCATCAAGCAGACGAGTGTGAAGCTGCTGAGACCAGACTAGCTGCTGTGGTGCTCCTGCTCAGCTCAGTAACCCTGACAGTGTTGGGCTCCTTGGGTTTTGACATTAGATTGTTTTGTGAAAACTTCTGATTCTTCCAGAGTCGAATGTTGTTTTTATCGGAACGTTTCTGATCTGTAGGGCCAGCATTCTGGATCTTTTAGATCTTTCTGTACTTTAACACTCCTGAATGAAACGAGTGGGTCGTTACAGAGCCTCTGCAGAACCTGATGACGTGCAGAAGAGGTAATTCAGCTGTTTTGATTCACGCATGATGGAGCAGAGACAAGTCAAGTTTATTAGTACAGCACATTTCAGCAACAAGGTAGTTCTAAGTGCTTTACATCATAAAAACATCATACAGTTACCAATTATGAAAAAAGCAAGAAACATTACTTTTTGTCAAATGCCATCATCAAGCAGATATATAAATATATATAATATATAAAATCAATTAAATATACAAATATAATAATCGATGTTCCAGTTATTATGAATCAAAAGCAATGAACAGTTTTCTGGAAGTTTGTTCCAGATTAGTGGAGCATAGAAGCTGAAAGCTTCTCCAGATCCTGTTGGGACATCAGTCCTTTAATCCTGGAAATGTTCTTCAGGTGATAGAAGGCTGACTTTGTAACTGTCTTTATGTGTCTCTGAAGGTTCAGGTCTGAGTCCATCACTGCACCCAGATTTCAGGCCTGATCACTAGTTTCTAGCTGTAATAACTGAAGCTGCGCGCTGACTCTACATCGGTCCTCTTTAGGTCCAAAGATAATGACTTCAGTTTTGTTTCTGTTCAGCTGGAGAAAGTTTTGGCACCTCCACGCATTGATTTGTTCTAAGCATCTGTTCAGTGCTTGGATGGATTCGGAGTCACCTGATGACATCGTGATATAGAGCTGTGTATCATCTGCGTAGTTGTGGTAACTGATCGTATTACTTGTTATAATCTGAGCTAGTGGGAGCATGTGGATATTAAATAGGAGAGGCCCCGGGATTGAACCTTGGGGTACTCCACATATGACTTTTATCCACTCTGATGAGAAGTTGCCTATTGACACAAAGAAATCCCTGTTCTTTAGGTAGGATTCGAACCAACTGAGTACTGAAGCTGGGAAATATCTAAAACTGATGAGCAAGAAGAATCCAAACCAGAAGAAGCTTTTAATTCAGTCATGGTCAGAGTGACACTGTTGCTATGTTTACTGTCAGAGAAAACGTGAGATCATTCTCTGGACGAAGAAGAGAAGGTTCTGAGTGAAATGGTAAGTGGCCTGTACTTATATGGCACTTTATCAAGTCCAGAGGACCCCAAAGCACTTCACACTACATTCAGTCATTCACCCATTCACACACACTGACGGTGGCAAGCTATTGGATAGTAGGCAAGCTACTGGATAGGAGCCACAGCTGCCCTGGGTCAGTCTGACAGAGGCGAGGCGGCCATGCACCGGTGCCACCGGGCCCTCTGGCTACCACCAGCAGGAAAGGAGAGTGAAGTTAAGTTTATTTGTATAGCACATTTCAGCAGCAAGGCAGTTCAAAGTGCTTCACTTCATAAAAATATCAATCAAGTCTACAGCAAAAAAATCAAAATCGAGCAAAATCATCGGGAAAATATCAATGCATCAAAATCATAGGGATAATCACGCAAATATATTCCAACAATATTGATCAATGATCCACTTTATTTAACTGATTTACACTCAAACTTCCCAAATTAAGGCACATTCAACACAATCATCCCCACCTTTTTCTCTCATTGTTTTATATATTGCGGAGTCTGGAGGAGGAGACACCCCTGAGGACTGTG
The DNA here is from genome assembly GCA_014839685.1 of Anableps anableps. Classification (NCBI taxonomy): domain Eukaryota; kingdom Metazoa; phylum Chordata; class Actinopteri; order Cyprinodontiformes; family Anablepidae; genus Anableps; species Anableps anableps. The sequence goes on from CM026084.1 coordinate 31,466,561, forward strand.
ACGTTCCAGAACCCATTTGACTGTGAAGTGTCTTGCCCAAGGACTCAACCACAGAGATGGACAGAGAGGAGTTCAAACCGGCAACCCACCGATTACAGGACAAACTCCTCCCACCGTCGCCACCACACAATTCTGAGCAGAAAGAAATGAGATGAATGAGTGGAAACAGCTCGTTAGGAAGCTAAAGACTGATTACAGAAAGATGACAATCAGTATCTTCTACAGATTATTCAGGTAACTTCAGTTTCACATTCCCGCTGTGTGGGATCCCGGGGCATCCGGGCGTTCCCGCTGTCTGGGATTTACATCACCCTAATGAATGATGGAAAGATGCTTAACCAGACATGAGAATGCTTTTTACATGATGACAGTGAAGTAAGCATGAAAATAAACAGCTGCAGACAGCTATTGAGGCTCAGCTTCCTCATGGGAATGAAACGATGATGATGAACTTAATGATGATAGTGATGGAGATGGAAACAGCTGATGATGAAGGTGATGATGGGGTGACAGAGGAAGGAGTAAGTCCTGTAACTGGTGGGTTGCTGGTTCAAACCTGTTCCGTCTGCCTCCCTTGTTGTGTCAGTGGGCAAGACACTTCCCCAGCCTCGCCTGCTGGTGGTGGTCAGAGGGTCTGGTGGCGCCGCTGCATGGCCAACTGGCCCAGGGCAGCTGTGGCTACTATCCGGTAGCTCAGCACCATCAGCGGGTGGATGACTGAGTGACTGGATGGTAGAGTGAACGACTGGATGTAGTGTGAAGCGGTTTGAGGTCCTCTGGACTGCTGGAGCTATACAAGACATCACAAGAGCAATCAGATAAACACTGACTAATGCAGACCTGACTAAATACAAAAGTGAAAGAAGTCCATCATAAAGGTAACAAAACCAGTCAGAAACATCTGTTAAGAGCACAACAGGAAGTACAAAACCCAGATGATCAAAATAAAACAGGAACTAGAACACGGAACCCCAAAGAAACAGGACAGAACAGAAGACGAATCCAGTCCAAACAAGGCCCGTCTTGCTGTGTGAAACTTCCTGAGACAGAAACTTTCCTCCAGATTGAAGCTCCTCTGCTGCTGGTTGGATGAAAACCTTCCCGCCTGCCTTTCACTCTGTTTACACACATCTCATTGTTTCATTTACATGCAGATCGCTGCCTTATTACAGCCATAATTACAGCGTTGCTGCTGCTCACAGCTTCTTCATATGGACCAATAAACTGCCACCACACGCTCCGCTGTGGCGCAAGGAATCATGGGAATGAAATTACCCGCTGATTTGGAGGACATGCGGGGCGGCAGTGGGCCCGTTCAGGGTAAATCAAAGAGCGAGTGCGGCCAGTTTGTCTGGGCTGTTCATTTGTTAGTGCGCGCTGCAGGTTCGATTCCCCCCGAGGCTGCAGCAGCGCAGCCTGCTCACGGCAACGCAGAGCCGGAGTATGAAGGCAGATGATGTTCCCTCCGGAACGACCCGTAAATAAACTCTTATGGAAATGTCTGTCTGTAATGTCGTTTTGTCACAATCAATTTCCCATTACCCGTCACCGAGGCAACGCATACCATCATCATATACCTCACACACACACACACACACACGTCCCAGTGAGGCTGAAATTCAGTTTGAACTGCAGGAACAGAAAAATGAAAAGAAACCAGGAGGGACGAAGAATAAGAAATGAAATGAAGTTTCAAACAAGGTTGGTATGGAAAGATGAGGAAGAGGAGGGGGCTTCCAGAGACACAGGAGGAATGCAATTCAGGTGAAGGTCAGGAAACCTCTGGCCTTCACCTGAATTTAATAATTTAATAAAAGTCATCACATCAGCTACGTGCACGCTCCTGTGCACAACAACTGATCAGGAGCACCAGCAGCACCTGGAACTCTGATCCACAGAGACATGAACTGAATGATCTCCTAATGCAACAACTACAGTCCACCCGTCACCCACTCATCAACCGTTTTCCATATAAAACAGACATCAGCCAATCAGAAGGTTGATGGTTCCCTTCTCTCAGGAAAAATCTGGACTGGACTAACGACCTATCCAGGGTGTAACCAGTCCCTCGCCCAGTGACTGCTGGAGAGGCACCAGGCCTCCTGTGACCCTGCATGGATAAGCTGGTATAGATGATGGACGGAGCTGGACTGGACCGGACCGGACTGGACTATACTGGACTGGACTGGACTATACCAGACTGGACTGGACTGAACCCGACTGGACTAAACCCGTCTGGACTATATCAGACTGGACTGGACTGGGCCGGACTGGACTATACCAGACTGGACTGGACTGGACTGGACCGAACCCGACTGGACTATACCGGACCGGACTAGACAGTGGAAGTTATGAGATTTTAAAAAGAACATTTCAGATCTAGAGAAGCTTCATCTCTTTTTGCAAACTGCTGCCCATATTGTTAATGACACACACACACACACACACACACACACACTGATAATGTGATGCTAATAAAACTGCAGTGTGTTTGATTGTTGGCTGGTGACCTTTACATGATGATGAAAGACAAATGTCACCACTGTAACTCTCCCTCCCTCTGTGTGTGTGTGTGTGTGTGTGTGTGTGTGTGTGTGTCCGTTGGCGGTGCACTCAGGTAAAAGTAGCATCTTCCACTTACTGGCTACCGTGGTAACACACCCTATGACCTGCTGGAGGAGAGCATCATGGGAGCTGGTTCCTGCTGCTCAGAGCATTTTGCGGGGGGGCAGATGTGCTGAGGAACATCCAGATGTTTTCCACCTTCATCTTGGATTTCATGCGGTTCAGCAGGCGTGGGCGTGCACGAGTGTGTCTGAAGAGAGACGTTAGGCGGTGCGTTCAAGTTCAGCCTGCAGGCACCGAACCGACAGAATCGTAAAGACAGAGACGACGTTTGAAGCTTCAGCAGAGGAAATCTGCTGAACAGGGCGACAGCATCCTGATGCCGAGGGACACAACACGGGGAGTGAGTGTTCCTGAGTGTGTTCCTGTGTTAGTGTGAGCACGATGCCACCAGAGGATTGAGGCATCCACAGTTTGTTTCTGCTGCAGCAGCGTTCAGCCTGTTAGGAGGAACAACTGATGCTTTTGTTTTTAATCTGCTACTGACTGATCTGTGCGTACACGTGGGTGTGTGCACGTGAGTGCAGCCTGCAGACAGAGAAACGAAGTTGTTTTTCTTTAAGATTTAAAGAGAAATTTCCTGTCAAAATGAAGGATTTGTCTCCACACAGAGCCTGATGGAGCAGGAAGTCCATGAACGTTCAGAGTGAGATCTCCTGTTTTTAGGGGAGCTACAGGCCCAGACCCAGGCCTGATTGAACATCTGCAGAGCTCCTCCGTAGAGTCACTGCGTTCCCAGCAGCCCGGTTCGGTCCGCTTTAACCCGACTCCAGTCCGTCTGCCTAGAAAGTCCGGTCCGGTTGGGGAGGTGTGATTGCGGAATCGAACTCTGACCCGAACTCTGGTCCCCCTACAAACCTCGGTCTGGGTTCAGTTGAAGTGAACTCGGGTTCGGTTCGAATGCAGATATGAACGCCAAGTGGACTGGAGACCGCTCCAGAAGCAGGAAGTGGACGACAGCGCAGGGCATTCTGGGTAAATACAACCAAAACAAACTCTAGTGAGCACTTTGCTCTCAGACTGCAGGTTTCCTGCTGGTTCCTGGAGGTTCTGGGAGGAGACTGGGAGACAGATCCTCCAGTCATCAGGCTCCTCTCCTGTGGAACCAGCTCCCAGTTTTAGTCTGTGAGGCAGACACCCCGTCTACTTTCTACACCAGGCTTAAAACTTTCCTCTCTGATAAAGCTGTTTATCAGAGAGGTGTTTGTTGTTTGTTGACCAGTGATGTCAGTAACATGTTACTAAGTAACACGTTACTCTAATCTGACCCCTTTTTTCAGTAATGAGTAATCTAACGCATTACTATTTCCAATCTAGTAATCAGATTAAAGTTATTTATCCAAATCACCGTGCGTTACTATTTTTTGTCATTTTATTTCGTAAACACATTTTTACTTGCGTCGCAGGGAGAGACGCCTCACCTGTAACACCAGGCAGCGACACAAATGTAAACAATGGAGGGAGAAGAGAGATACGCGTCTCCTAGCTGTAAATAAAAGCGCTATTTGGATTTTGTGTCGCCAAAGATGACAGTATCAAGGTTCGTTGTTTCCTCTGTGCTGGAGACAAAGTGCTGTTGTTTCATCCTTGAAAATAAGGGAGACAGAAGAACGAGTGGTTTTCAGTTCTTCTCTCAGGCTGCAGTTTAATGCAATGAGGAGAGAGCGCAATAGCCCCCTAGTGGAAGATGGAGGCACTACCAATAATCCCAGAATAGGTTTACTGGCTGATTGCTGATGTATAGATCTGTTTCCTTGAATAAAATCGCAAATAATATTAATACATGAAAAATAACTTTCAACAATTTTCTTACTGTATTTACATTGTTTTAGGTTTATGTCAACTAATATGGATTAATATTTATTGTAAACCTTTTTACAGTAAATTGTATTTTTTTTTTAAATTTTTTACTGTCAACTCTTGTTTATGAAATCAACTTATAACAACTGCATAGAATCATTTAGTACTGCACTGGGGGTATAATAATAGTCTTCCAACCTATCAAATTATATAGCTTTGAAAATGCTACATCACATTTGAAAAAACATTTGGAGTTGCAGCACGGCGCAGTCAAACTGACAGGGCAAGTCCCACCTGGTGGTGGAGCGAGCTGCAGCTGAAATGTAGGAGGTCCCCGACCAGCCAGCCACCCACCCACCCAAACAACAAAATCTGAATTTCGGTGTAAAACCAGTAATTTGTGGGGGTTAAAGTTGGTCGGACAGGAAGTAGTCGAGGAAATGCTGCCCTTTAAACACTACTGACTTGCCCTGATTGTCATTTTTATGTTGAGGTGGTGGGGGCTGTTGTCAGCAGCTGCTGAAAAGTAACTAATAAAGTAACTTGTAATCTAACTTAGTTACTTTTAAAATCAAGCAATCAATTAAGTAATTAAGTTACTTTTCAAGGAGTAATCAGTAATCAAGTTACTTCAAAGTAACCATGCCATCCCTGTTGATAACTAGGATCACTTGGACTGTATGGCTGATTGAAGTTTTTTTTTTTTCTTTCTTGTAAAGGGCTTCGAGACATTTGTTGTGAACTGGCGCTATATAAATAAACTGAATTGAATAGCGCTAGCGGGAGAAACGGCTCGTGGTCTTTAGCCAGAGACAGAAGAGAAATCCTCCAGCCGCTGAAACCTGACGCCGCTCCATGTTGTTGACTTTTGGTGAAGAAGGAAGCTGCGCTCAGCGTCTTCAGAGGTTTTCATGTCGTTTCCTTCAGCGGTTCTTGGTGCAGCGCCCCCACAGGCGAGGAGGGGAACAGGTTGCTGAAAGGGTTTGGCTGGTTTGACTCGGAGCAGAGAGGAAGAGAACCGCAGCAGCTGGACATGGAGGACATGCTGCAGCTCTGGTCCCGATCGAAGCGAGTCTAGCGGACTATCAGGGGGGAAACAGCCTCAGAGTCAGGCTGCCGCTGGATCCTGGACTGGACTCTGTGTACTTAAATGCATCATGACTTAGTGGGTTTGTCCTGAGGACATCTGTTTGTCTTGTTATGGAAGAAATGTTTTTTGTTTCCCAGCTCCTGCTGTCTATCTGATGTCTGATGGGTTAAATGAGTTGGATCTTTTCCTTTCATGTGGAATTTATTCCATATTTGAGGAATCGGATTAAAGTCTGTTCTCCTCTGCAGCTCCTCATCATTTCCATGATTCCTTGTGTTCCTCCACAGCCAACAGACTGTAAGTGAATCCTGAGCTACTGTCAATATCTGCTAACCAAATATGTGCATCCTGCCAATATATGCTAACCAAATATAGACGTCCAGCTGGGGGTGGGGAGTCTGCGGCTGTAGCCAATAGGAAGCCGTTTGGCTCCAGACAGAAGCAATAACTATCAATCAGCTGCAGAGGCTCTTATTACTGCAGGAAGACATTTTATTCCAATAAAGATGAAGATGGAGTTTGGTCTCAGTGGGGGGGGTGTCGGCATGTTACCTTGAATAAAAACACACATATCACACTTCATTTTTTATACATTCATCAACCAATCAGCGGTCTGCAGCAGAGAACAGCCAATCAAAAGGCATCCTTGGTCATTTAGACTCTGGTCCATCAGTTTTATCGAGATGGCTTGAGTCCAGTCATCTGCTGAGGTTTCAATCAGGTCTGGTTCTGATCAGATGATTGGGTTCTGACCCGTCAGGTTCCAATCAGGTGGTCTGGTTCTGATCAGATGGTCGGGTTCTGATTAGGTGGTCTGACTTTGACCCATGTGGTTCTGATCACATGGACTGATCCTCAGCGGTTAAAACAGAATCAGCTTCATTAAGTTTGGTTCAGCCCACTGCCCCTCTCATCCAGTCACAGAGCTCCTGTGATGGTGAAGGAAAGTTTGTGTCTGAAGGAGTCCTTCAGCTCTCACAGCTGTCAGGGCTGATAGGGGCCCCTGGGGGCCCGGCGGTTCTAATGAGTCTGACACAAACAAAGCTCCGTTCTGGGCTTCATGTCTCTCTGCTTCCGTCTCTGTGACTGAGCGTGATAAGCGGCGCTGTCGACCCGGTCGCCTCTTACGCTTTATTAAACTGCTTCAATAACAGAGAGAGAGAAGGACCTGCTCAGAGCAGGAGGAGCAGTCCATCCTGCAGGGGGCACTGCAGCTGCCCAGGACCCTGATCCACTCAGACCCAGTTAACAGGACACAAGAGAGTCCAATTATCAGGAGAGATAGAACCAGAACCAGACTGGAGGGCCAGATGGTTCAGGAAGATCAGACCCGACCCTCAAAAAAAACCCCAAAACTTACAGAGGTGCTGGGGTCAGAGGTCAAGCCCGAAAAATGGTGCCTTGCTCCTGGGCACTGAGGCAAATCATAAGTGGCTTGTTGTGATGGATGGTGGTTGCTATGGCGACAGAGAGCTGATATAGAGACCTTAGGAGACAATGAGATTCCTGCTGCGAAGCTTCATCCGTCATCCTCCAGATTCAGGACGCGGTCACAGCTTCCTCCAGGCCCTGTGTGTGTGTGTGTGTTTACAGCGTGTGTGTTCAGGATATAAAGAACATCGCTGCATGATAGATGGCCTCATTTTACCCTGACAAACACACACCCAGTCAGCTGTAAATGTGACAAAGTGAAGCACAGCCAATTAAAGGGCTATTACACTCAACCTGCTGTCATTACCCCGAGGAGAGGGCAACCTGTGTGTGTGTGTGTGTGTGTGTGTGTGTGTGTGTGTGTGTGTGTGAGGGAGAGCCCTTTATTGATAGTAGTACCTCAGTACAGGACTACAAACAGTTCTCAGTGAATACAGAGAAGCTCCATCTGGCAGCAGGACTTTTTCATGACCTTTGACTCTGGTTCAGATTATTCCAACTGTATCATTGTTTTGGTTTCCAGGAACTTGAGCGGGAATACCTTGCAGTGGTTTGAGTTGATAGCAGCTCGTTGGGATGGTAGCACTTAATAGCAAAAGTTGAAGTTGGATGGAAGTGATTGGATTTGGTTCGTTGGACAGAAATGGGTGCAGTTGGTTGGTGAAGCTGGATTTAGATGCAGTGCTTGGAGATAAAAGCAGTAGTCAGTAGTAGTCGGTTGGTGTTGATTGCTGTACTCAGAGATGTTTATAGTACTTGGCATTGGTCGCAGAGTCCAGAAATATTTCCAGAGGTCAGAGGTGACTCCATTGGATGGAGTTAGTCTCTGGGGATGAAGTTGGTCGCTGTGATTGGAGTTGTTCGCTGGGGTCGGAGTAGGTGTTGGGGTTGGAGTTGGTTAACGGTGGTTTGCTCCGGGGGTTATCTTCTGCTTGGTGATGGGGGCCTGCATCAGAACACGTCCTTCTTCTGTGGTGATGATGTCAGGCTTGTGAGTGTGTCATCATCTCTGAAAGTCGATCAGAAGGGAGACCAAACAGCAGGAACTTCAGTGATCAAGTCGGAACGGTCAGGGACGTTCTAGGAAACGATGCCCCCCACTGTGGGATGAAAAGCAGCAGAAATCAAGCTTCTGCTTCTCCTCTGAGATGGCATCTTCACAGATTCAGGTTTAGAGACACAATTATTCTCCAATATTGGGATGGATGTATGTGTCACACAGAGATGAAGGGATGGAGAGATGAAGTGTTATATTTCTATCAATCATCCTCTCTGACTGTGGGGCTCAATCATCCTGCAGATCTGCAGCGGTATTTAGATTCGGGTCCGGAGGTGAAAAGATTTTAAATTGATCTTTCACCACATCTGACAGGAGATGGGGGAGGGGGGTGAAGGTGTGAGGAGAGGTGAGGAGGTGTTGTCAGTGCAGGGGGGGTGAGATTCAGATGTCAAACAGTAGAAAATGAGCTGTTAACTGATCGAATAGTATTTTCTACAGTGTTTAAATATTGTAAGTACTTTACCTGTGACTGTGTGACCGCACCTGGAGAGGAACTCAGAACATGATGATGACTGAAAACCAATGGCCTTTTTTCCAGACAGGTAAATTCCAGTCTTTACTCTCCAGAGAAGAAGCCTGATGAGTCCAGATTGTCCTCTGGAGCAGGTGGAGCCACTGCAGCAGCTGTTGAAGTGTTTACGAGGGACTCTGCAGTCTTCAGCAGAGATCGAGGCACTGAAGAGAGGAAATGAACCAACCGATGAATAAAGCGATGAAGGGCCAGCTTCTGTCAGAGGAGGCTGAGGTTGGCAGGACGGCAGCAGCGGCTGCTGATTGCTCTGTTTGTTTTCAGTTTCTTTTTCCAGAGGTGGAGTTTGTTGACGGTCAGAGAAGCAGTGAGAAACATCAGGAGGAGGTCGGTATGTTGGACAGGAAGAAGAAGACAAAAAGCTCTGTGATTGTTTCCTCATCAGGAGATCTGAAGGTCTCTATCTGGAACACAAGGTGAGGCTGATTGTTTCTGCAGGTCATGAGTTAATCTAGTGAGTTTCTGCATCTGATGAACTGCATCAGATGGTGAGTTCAGCACCTGCCAGCCAGGCACTAGAGGAAGGACTCAACTCATTGCTATTCATTTTAAATAACACAACACATGTTGTCTCAAGACACTTTATGAAAAAAGTCTCTTCAATCCAGTCATTGCAGTTGATCCTTGCCATCAATAGAGTTTCAATAGTAGACGGCGTGTTTGCCTCACAAACTAAAACTGGGAACTGGTTGCACGGGAGAGGAGCCTGAGAACTAAACGATCTGCCTCCCATTCTACTTGAGGAGATGAAATGTGAAATAATTCATGATATAAAATGTTTTCTGCTCAATCAGTTAATCAGAATGACTCTGAGCATCTTTCAGCCTGACTTCCATAATTGACTCTGTTAAACCAGCTGTCCAATCAGCTCACAGCCTGGGATCCAACAGCTGTCTCCATGACGACCGGGAGGAAGTGGAGCTGTGACAGGTGTGAACAGGTGCATCAGTTCATCATCACCCAATTAATGAATCCACCAATAAAATTCAGAACTTGTTAATAATCTGTTACTAATGGATCTGCGACACACACCTTAACCCTGACTGTGTGTGTGTGTGTGTGTGTGTATATGTGTGTGTGTGTGAGCGAAAAAGAGATCGTTAGCACCTGTTAGCCTGTTAGCGCTTACTGACGACATGAACTGAGAAAAGGTCGTCAGTCACACTTTCATTTCTCACACACACACACACACACACACACACACACACACACACACACACACACACACACACAAGGCATGTTTCAGGCTTGGGGTCTCCATGTGTGTGACCTACATTTTTTCACTATGATGATGAACATCAGGACCAAACTCAGTTGAACTGGGCTTGATCCAGTTGGGTTTACTGGTTGGAGATGTCGTGTGTGTGTGTGTGTGTGTGTGTGTGTGTGTGTGTGTGTGTGTGTGTGTGTGTGTTAATGAGGCCATGTCATCAGTAGCGTTCCTCTAATTAGCCTCATTAGAAGCTGCCACGGCAACCAGTTTATTTACACACTGTCTGTAAACAACAGCACGTGCACACTTCTGGCTGTTCGCAGCATGTACACGTGCACGCTCCTAATGAGGACCTATGAGAGGATTTATGAGCAGCAGAAACAAATAGTTTATCTTCATCTGACTGTGCAGATGTTTCTGATCCATCTCTTCCTTCAGGTCTCCTTGTTCTCCTCTCCACCAGGTGCTCAGGTCTCCTTGTTGATCTGAAAACAGAAGCAGAAGTCTTCTGCGTTGCCAGGGTGTGCAGCAGCTGAGCCAGCCTCCTTGGTCTGTGTCCGTGGAGTTCATCCGTCTGCTTGGAGATGTTGCCACCAGCGTGGTCCACATGCTTCCCAATGGGTTAGGGTTCTTCAACTCTTGCACCATCAGCATTACTGTGGTGGGGTCACCTTTCACTTGCTACTGGGAGGTTTTCCACAGTTCGGAACATCTTCTATGTTCTAACCCTGCTGTGGCCTCTGGAGACGTCCACACCTGGACTTGTGGTCTGGAGCAGGTAAACCCCGGTGGTTCTGGTGGGTCCGGCTGCTCGCAGGTAAACCCTGGTGGTTCTGGTGGGTCCGGCTGCTCGCAGGTAAACCCCGGTGGTTCTGGTGGGTCTAAACAGATGATACGAGCAGCTTCAGCTGGTGTTTCTTCACTGCTTTCATCTCCTGTTGCTCTTTTTCGTCTTGATAATCTCATCACAGACGGAGGCTCCAGCACCACTCTGGTGCTGTGTGTGATCAGTGTGAACGTGTGTGTGAACGTGTGTGTGATCAGTGTGTAACTGTGTGTGATCAGTGTGTAACATGTAAACCTGTCTAATCAGAGTGCTTTGCAGGAGGTGACAGAGAGAAGAGGAGGCTAATTAAGTGATGACACTTCTTCATCATCAACACACACGCTCTCTCTCACACACACACACACACACACATTTCAGTGTAATGATGTCAGCCATGGAGGCAATTATCTCGGCGAGGGCGAGCGAGCACAGAGATAGTGGACAGATAAACAGAGAGAGAGACAGAGTGTGTGTCAGTTTTTGTATTAATTAGTATGTTTCTGTTATTGAACGTTCTCTGTTGGGACTGGGTTTGTGTGTGTGTGTGTGTGTGTGTGAGATTTGTGCTGCAGGAGGTTGTTTAATGAAACACAGCAGATGAACCCTGATAATAAGGCCTCAGCAGCTCCACTCCACACATTATCTGGCCCAGTGCGTGTGTGTGTGTGTCCATGGCTTATAAACGTGTGTTAAGAATTAAAAACTTCGTTCTGAAACTCCAGACTAAGTTTGTTTCAGGAGAATGAGAGGAGTCTCTTCTCCTCAGATTTTCTGCCCATCTGGGCCGGCTCTGCTTATAATCGGGGCCGGCCCTGCTAACGCTCAGGGCTCCGCTTATGCTCGGGGCCAGCCGATATCAAACTGAATGAAAATACTGTACACTAAGGGCAAAATTTCAACATAAATACTGTGTAGTTATAAAAAAAAATACTCCAGTCCAGAGGAATGTGCAGCTGAGTTGGTTAAAATGTACCAGATGTGCAAAATGTCTGAACATTAAAAATACCAACCACTTACACTTAGTGATAAAAGTTGTACAGACGGAAGGATCTGCTAGAACGCTCCTTAGTGCACCTAGGATGCAGCAGTTAACCTGACAGCTCAGCAACAGCTTCATGCTGGGGGCGACATTGTCCATCAGTGATGTTATTTTAGCCAGAGTCCTTTCTCCCACCACCTGCACTGGGTTCAAAGGTCATCCTAGCACAGGGCTGGCCTTCCTGATCAGCTGATCTAACCGCTTCCTCTCACCTGCTGCACATTGTGGAAAATAGAAAACCGAAACAGACACTGAATCTTTCTACAGTTGCATCTAGAATGTTTAGGTCTAAACTGCAAAACTGTAAATTGTTCATGTTTTTGTAATAAACCAGTGAAACTAAAGTTGCAGAGATCTGATCATAATTCATCTCCAGGTCAGATCTTCACATGTTGCAGATGATCATATGTGGTCTATGATGAAGCATGGTGGTGGCTCAGTGATGCCCTGAGGCTGCTCCACTTCCTCCGGTGGTGTCAACCAGCAGGAGAAAGCCGAGGCTGGGTCATCACTGGAGATCCACTAAGATGTCCCAGAGGACACTTGGGTGGACATCATGGTCCCCTGACTGGAACTCTGCTGGTTGGAGGACAGAGACCTGAGAATATTCATGAACTGGAGACATTTAGCCTTGAGAAGAGGACCAAGAGTCTCCACAAAGCTGTTAGAACCTGCTGTCTGACTGTCCATCTGTCTCTACAACTGTCTGTCCATCTAGTTGTCCATCTGTCTTCCTGAACACAGTCCTCCCTGACAGAAAGACAGATTCAAATAGATGAATGTCAGTCTCTTTCCTCACTGTCTCTGTCCTCCTGTCAGGAATACCAATCAGTGTGTGTGTGTGTGTGTGTGTGTGTGTGTGTGTGTGTGTGTGTGTGTGTGTGTGTGTGTGTGTGTGTGTGTGTGTGTGTGTGTGTGTGTGTGTGTACCTGGGGAGTTGGAGCAGACAGTTGAGGATCATCAGTATTCAGAGATGGACGACTCTTTTCTCTGCAGTTATTTCCTCCAGCGGCTCTCAGAGCCTCATCCTGACCCAGAGTCTGGAGAGCATCTTCAGCATGTTTCCTGTCCGTTACCACGGTTACCCTGTGTTTTGAGAAGTGGTGGAGATGAAACAGGAAGGATGAGCTGATGTTAGCAGAGGAGCTAAAGAAGTCCGGGTCCAGCAGCAGCAGATGATCCGACAGAACCGGCCTTCAGGGTGGTTATTCTCCCAGTAATTAGCAGCTTCCTCGTCACCATTAAAATATCACACACACTCTGGGAGGAAGTGATGACACACCCCAACACACTCTGGGAGGAAGTGTGTGTCGGAGGCGTCCGATGGGACGCCGCTGTGATGTGAGCCGCCGGGGTCATGACCTCGTCTTATTAGAGAGTGTGAGACACTTACAGCTGACTCAATTATCGGCTGATCCAGCGAGAAAATTCATCTTCACTCCTCTCCACAAACAGACGAGCTGCTGCTGAGATGTTTCCCCTGAAGATCCGAGGCAGCTGCAGCTCCACGCTGGCTGAAGGACGCCCTGAAGTTCTCCTGAAGATCCTCCAGCTCTCTGAAGTTCCAGAACCAGCAGCAGAACCTGCTGTCATCATGAGCTGGTGGTTGAGGATGGATGCAGAGAGGCTGAGGCAGCAAGTAGATTTGGTAATTTAATGAAAACTTGATGAACAAGAACTTGAAAAAAACCAAGAGGAATGGAAGGAGCCAGAGCTGAACAAAAACACGACATTCCAGTAGTAAAAGACAGCAGGGTTTGATGAGGAGGCGATGAGAAGGAGATGAAGTGAAGAGGAGGCGAAGATGAGGAGGAACCAGCAGGGTGAGAGCAGGAGAGGAGTTTAAATGCTGAAACAAGAAACTGGGGCTGATTGGCTAACGGGTCGCAGGTGTGACGGGAGAGAGCAGAAGGCAGAGAATGGCAACATGGGCAGAAATGAATCCGACAGTAGCAGAGAATAACTGGAGACTAAATCAACACAATAAACTAGAATAAGAGAGGAAGGATGGAAGGAAAACAGCTGATCTGGAGCAGAAGGAGAGAGCAAGGAACTGGGGTCTGAACTGGAACCAAACATCTCCAACCACAGGAAGATGAGGAGGAGGTGCTGGGGTGGATCTGTGGAAATCTGGGAATAATCTGGGAATTATAGGGTTATTGGTTCAATTCCACCACATGTCAAAGTGCCCTTGAGCAAGACTCTAGTTAGGTTTTGAGCTACGTATGTCTGGAGCTGGAGAAGAACCATCAACTCAGTTTGTGGAATGAGGCTGAGGAACAAATGTTCTGGAGAACACCTGAGGTTTCTGCTGCGGTCAGTTTGATGACAACCAGAATTTAAATAAACCTTCCTCTTCCCCCCTCCTCCCCTCTTCATCCTGCAGCTCTCACTCCGTGAATATTACCCCCCCATCCTGTCCCACAGCCCCTCGGTTCTAGCCGTTTCCATGGTGACAACAATCCTCTGGTGATTAGTGTTAATTGTCACCATGGCAACAGCATTAGTAGGAGTGTAATCAGGAGGAGGAGGCCCTGCAGCAGCAGACACTTGGTACCTGGTTCTGATTATCATGCTGGTTCGGTGAAACCATCAGAACCTCCTAAACATCCTGTTACCTCAGATCCGGTTCTGGTTCTGATCCACCTGCTGATACTAAACCAGTGCCTACAACTGATCAGAACCAGCTGCTCCAGATCCAAGAATGTCCATCGTCAGGTTCTGGATAACAACCCAACCAACTTAACTCAAATCAGAGGTTCTGGTGTCTGGAACCGAGCCCTGTTAGAACCTCTCTGTGTGGTTCTGCTGGAGGACTTACTGACTGATCCTCTAATTAGGTTCTCTCTCTGTTTTCTTACTCTGGGCCGGTTCAGTGTTGGTTCTGTCCATTCAGCTCCCAGCAGGTCACAGTTAATGGTTGATTCTGTGGTTCCGATTCTGCTGGATCGGTTCCGCCCCTGCTTGCTGAACCAGGATGTTCTGGGTTTAATTGGACCTGAGCAGTAGCGTTTCTGTTGTGAAGCGGAGCATCAGAATAATCAGCAGAACTTTTTTCCGGTTTAATTTGAGGTTAATTCAGCCTCGTCTCGCTCTGACATTCTGGGAGGAGCAGAACTTCGGGCTTATTATCCGGGTCCAGAACCTTTCCAGCGGCTGGTTAACAAGCAGCTCAGCTGCTCCTGGGGGAACCGCTCGTCTCCATAATTACCGGCCTGGACCCTGTTTTCCTACTCGACACGTTGCCCGCCGCTCAGCTCCTGACCGCCCACATGCCAGGCTGATGACATCACTGGTTGCCGGGCGGATAACAGGTCGCAGACCCGCTGGATGAGGTCCTGGACTCTCAGATCCGTCTCTGTCCAGTTGGTGGCTGTTTGATGCAGCCAGAGGTTAAAGGTCACACATTCAGACAACATTCAACCCAGTTTATACTTCCTGATCCAGGCTTCATTCCTTCCTGCCTTTCCAGACATTTAAACTGGTCTAGATCAACTGGTCTGGATAAACAGTCTGGAACAACTGGTTTGGATAACTGGTCTGGATCTACTGGTCTGAATCCCTAACCCTTGTTTCGCTGCAGATGTTCTGAACCTGCAGGAACAGCAGAATGTTCCGTCTGGACTTGATGCAGCCTCCACACTCCTCCATCACCTCCCCACGCTGCCTCCTGCAGAAGCTCCCTGGTGACGCCGCCATGGTCCTTCTCAGCACTTGCGACGACAGACGGGTGAGGACGACTCGGAGGACAGACAGTGGACTCAGGACTTTGTGGCCTGGTGCCAGCAGAACCACCTCCTGATCGACGCTGCTGAACCCACGGAGCTGGAGGCGGAGCTCCGCAGGCGCACACCCCCCTCACCGGCACCGGTGGACATCCAGGGAGCGGACATGGAGATCCTGGACTCTTCTCGGTGCCTGGGAGTTCACCTGAACCATAACCTGGACTCATAACTCTGAAGGGTCGGAGCAGACTCCACCTGCTGAGGAGGCGGAGGTCTTCTGGACAGCAGGGGGCGCTGCTGAGGACCTTCTCTGACTCTGTGGTGGCATCAGCCATCCTCTGTGGGACCGTCTGTTGGAGCAGCAGCTTCTCTCCAGCTGAGAGGAAGCGGTTCGATCAGCTCCTCAGGAAGGCCAGCTCTGGGCCGGGATGACCTTTGACCCACAGACTCTGGCTTAAACAACATCACTGATGGACAACCCCCCCCACTCCCCCACCCCAACCCCCACCCATGCATGAAGCTGCTGCTGAGCTGGAGAGCTGCTTCAGGCACAGACTGCTGCATCCGAGGTGCACTAATGAGAGTTCTAGGAGATCCTTCCTCCCAGCAGCTGTTAGACTCTGGAACCATCACTGCTCCCAACAGAACCAGTAAGTATTTATATCCCTGCTGGTATTTCCACTGTTTTACTCTGTTTTTACTCATTTTTAAATAACATTTCTGCTGTTATTACACATCTGTTTTTCTGATCTGATCTACTGTATTGTAAATAATCTGTTGTGTTATTAATGTTCAATAAACATTTTTTAAAAATCATCCTACTCCGTGGCGCTTCTCTTGGATCAGAGTGCAATATTTGTATTTCTGACAACTGCATAGTATTAATGTTATAATCTTGTTCAGTATATTTATTATTATTGTTAATCTTGTGTTCTTCTGTGTGAATCTGATGCTGCCGTTACACCTGAATCTGCCCTCTGTGGTTCGATAAAGCCTATTTTTATTTCTAGATCTTACTTCCAGTTTATCCTTTTCTCTCTGTTGCTGTGAATTCGGTTCTCCTGCAGATGAGAGTGAATTGTGACGGTCAGAAAACTTCCTCCTTAATGAGACACAGAGACTCAATAAAATGTGTCAGTGAGCTTTGGAGAAGCTTTCAGCCGCACAAACAGACACATTTACTGTGGACAAGCGAGAGTGAAATCTATATTTATGGAGAGGATGAATGTTGTAGAAGTTAATGTGCAGAAATGTCAGCGTTCATCATTCTTTCATTAAAGACACAACTTCCCGACCAGAGCTGATGTCTGAGATGAAATAAATATGAACGTTTGTTCACTCTGGTCCATTTAAAGATTGACGTGCTTGCACGCTAACACAACATGTGCACAGTTTAACATGCACAGTTTAACATGCACCCAGTCTGATGCATGCCAGAGCCTTTTAGTCATCACGCGGTTTTAAAACTTAAACAGTTTGGGGAATGAACATCTTTATTTTGTCATTTTTTAACATTTAAAATGAGCATGTCTGTGTGTCTGTGTGTGTGTGTGTGTGTGTGTGCGGGGGGGGGGGGTTCCAGCTGGGTGGGCAGAGACACAGCTTCTTAAAAGCCAGAATAAATATTAAAAGCAGATCAATATTTTATTCAAGATAAATTATTATGGAGTGTTTCTGAAAGCCTGTGTGTGTGTGTGTGTGTGTGTGTGTGCGTGTTAATAATGCAGCAGTGTGTCGGTATATTGTGATGTTAAAGTGGCTTCAGCAGCAGCAGATCTGAAATGTTCTGAGAACAGATGACAGCAGCTCTGATGACAGTGTTTCATCGCATGTTCCTAGCCATGATGCTAGCCATGATGCTAGCCATGTTCCTAGTCATGATGCTAGCCATGATGCTAGCCATGTTCCTAGCCATGATGCTAGCCATGATGCTAGCCATGTTCCTAGTCATGATGCTAGCCATGATGCTAGCCATGATGCTAGCCATGATGCTAGCCATGATGCTAGCCATGTTCCTAGCCATGATGCTAGCCATGTTCCTAGCCATGTTCCTAGCCATGATGCTAGCCATGATGCTAGCCATGTTCCTAGCCATGATGCTAGCCATGATGCTAGCCATGTTCCTAGCCATGATGCTAGCCATGATGCTAGCCATGTTCCTAGCCATGATGCTAGCCATGTTCCTAGCCATGTTCCTAGCCATGATGCTAGCCATGATGCTAGCCATGTTCCTAGCCATGATGCTAGCCATGTTCCTAGCCATGATGCTAGCCATGTTCCTAGCCATGTTCCTAGCCATGTTCCTAGCCATGATGCTAGCCATGATGCTAGCCATGATACTAGCCATGATGCTAGCCATGATGCTAGCCGTGTTCCTGAGCGTGGTCCATCCATCATCCATCCATCCATCATCCATCCATCATCCATCCATCCATCCATCCATCATCCATCCATCATCCATCCATCATCCATCCATCCATACATCATCCATCCATCCATCATCCATCCATCATCCATCCATCCATCCATCCATCATCCATCCATCATCCATCCATCCATCCATCATCCATCCATCCATCATCCATCCATCATCCATCCATCCATACATCATCCATCCATCCATCATCCATCCATCCATCATCCATCCATCCATCCATCATCCATCCATCATCCATCCATCCATCATCCATCCATCCATCCATCATCCATCCATCCATCATCCATCCATCCATCATCCATCCATCATCCATCCATCCATCATCCATCCATCATCCATCCATCCATACATCATCCATCCATCCATCATCCATCCATCATCCATCCATCCATCATCCATCCGTCCATCATCCATCCATCCACCATCCATCCATCCATCATCCATCCATCCATCATCCATCCATCATCCATCATCTATCCATCCATCATCCATCCATCCATCCATCCATCATCCATCATCCATCCATCCGTCCATCATCCATCCATCCATCATCTATCCATCCATCATCCATCCATCCATCCATCCATCATCCATCCATCATCCATCCATCATCCATCCATCCATCCATCATCCATCCATCATCCATCCATCCATCCATCATCCATCCATCATCGATCATCCATCCGTCCATCATCCATTCGTCCGTCCGTCCATCGCAGACTCAGTCAGGATGACGGCTCTGAACCAAACTGCAGATGAAGCTCAGCTGATCCGTCATTACCAACTTCCTCACAACCAGACTTCTGTCATCTGGTGTGTGTGTGTGTGTGTGTGTGTGTGTGTGTGTGTGTGTGTGTGTGTGTGTGTGTGGTTCCTCGCACACCTCCAGCAGGTAAATTGGTGCGACTTCACCTTTGTCCCTCCTCCTGCTGGTGCTGTGCTGTGATTGGCTGAGCTCTGTTCTGACTGACACGTCTCCAGAGTGACAGATTGATGTGATGGCTGGCAGCTAGCGCTTGTATTAAACACCTCCACACACACACACATTGTTCGCACTTAATTTACATGTTCTGGCTGGGTGCTGGACCCGGTTTTCTTCTTGGATCATGAATAAACATGGAGCGGTTGTGATTGAATCAATCCCAGCTGGTTCCCAGTAGACACACTGGAAAGATCCTGCTGGTGGCTGCAGGAGGAGAACCAGTCGGTTCTGAGGTGTAGACGGTTCCCCTCTGCTGCTTGATCCTGGTTCTTCCCCAGATCTTTCTCCTGGGGTATAGCATTATTCCAGGAAGTCCAACTTTAATTAATTACAGTAAAAATAATGCATCTGAAAAATAAAACTTTTACTTTCACTTTGGGACAAACTGCCATCCGAACTGTTGTTGAAATGAGTAAACATCAGATGTCGGCGTGCAAGTGAATGCAGCACATGATCTGTGAGACGTGTAGTGCTCCTTCGCCCTGGTTCGTTTGGACCCGGTATCATCCCTTTAATCAGCCGTGTCAGGTGACCAAACGGGGCTTTGCTGATGATTGTTTCTGCAGAGGTAGATCATTTCACATCTAAAGCCAGAGAAGATCTGGAGGAACATGTGAACAACCTGAACATGTGTTAGTGTCGCCATGGCAACATGCTTTCATTCCAGGAGGTTTTCACCTTTTAGTTCAGATTGAAGGGTGTTAAATAAATATTCACGTAGAGGATTCAAAAATCTAATTTCCACTAAAATGCAGAGACTGTTAAACACCCCTGAATATAGAACTAAATGGCAGAAAACCTGTTCTGTAAAAAATAAAAGTAATTATTGTTTTCCCAACATATTGTGCTGATTTAGAAGAGTAGGAAGCATAAAGCTCCTGGTTTTCTTGTCATAAAACATTTTGAGCCATCTCGATCCATGAGAATCCTGAGTTGTTTTGGGTTTTTCTGGATTCTTAGTTCTGATCTTGGTTAGATCCGCCTTGTTTCTGTTCAGTCTCCTCTAGGTTTGGTAAGATTATGTTTATCATTTATTCCTTGTATGAAGTTATTCTTTGTTACAGTTAGATTCGTTTTCCTAGTTCCCTGTTTGTTTACTCTTCCTTGCCCCCTTGTGCCATTCTCTCTCTCTCTGTCTCCTCAGTCTGCCTTTTGCTCTCTCTGCTCACAGCTGCAACCCGTTTCTAATCAGCCTTGTTCAGTAATCAAGCTCCCCAGTATACAGCTCACTGTCAGTCATTCCTTGCTGGATCCTCCTGTTTGCTTCCTCACCCTTATGTTTGGCCACGCCGCTGGTTTTTGTAACCTTTTTCATTTACCCTTTATTAAAAATACCATCATGAGACTCCCAATGTCCTGTCTGCATTCCAAACTGTGACAGGATCTGGATGGCTGAAAGCAAAGCCACAACATTCCAGTTTATAATCCACATTTATGGCTATTTGTTGATTCAGTAATTACTTAAATTCAATTGCACTTGAAAAATGTTGCTTATTGTGTTCAATAAAAATGGGACTAATACACACCTTTAACCAAACTGTGTCATGAGGTTTTTGACAGACCCTGGAGCGAGCGACAACTACAAACACAAGAAACCATTTTAAGCAGTTCATAAACGAGCCTTTCTTCTGGGTTTTGGGGAGGAATCCAGGACGGCACAGGGGAGGAGAAGCTCGATGGTTATGAGATGGAGGGAGGAGGTGAGAAAACCCACAGGTTGTCTGGTGGTGGTCAGTGAGCTTTGCTAAGGTTTCCTTTCTGTTCTTCTCTTCCAGGTGGGTTGGCAGGTGAGTCTGGTGGTCTGAGAAGAGAGGACCAGTGGAGAACCAGTGGAGAACCAGGGGAGCAGCCAGAGGAGCGGAGAGGACCGAGTGGAAGGAGGATGAGGAGCAACAAAAGGAGCGATGGAACTACCTGCCTCAGGGAGATCCGCTCCTCTTAATCTCCTCCTGATTATCCCTGATGAGCTTCAGCTGTAGGACCCCCCCCCCCCGGCCTTTAGGCAAGGTGGGTGAAGTGTCTTGCCCCAGGATACAATGATGGAGACGGACAGAGCGGAGCTTGAACCAGCAACCTGCCAGTTATATGACGAACTTCTACCACCGTCACCACCATTGCCCCAAATCACAAACAGCTGGACTCTGGCTGCTGGGCAGTTGAAGGCTGAACTAATCGGAATAAAGGGGAATGAATACAAAACATGCCACACTTTACAGGTTTTCATTAGTAAAACCTGTTGAATCGTTTTTATTCAGTCCCAGTTCTGACCAACTCTGTGTTGTTCTGAAGTGAAGCACACTGAGGTGAGTTGGAACTGGACAGAATGAGGAAAATGGAGCCAGTCGTTGTGTAGCAGGAAGAAGGGAGCCTCAGCAACGCAGGAATGGGTCAACAGGTTCTCAGAGCTTTAGGCAGCAGCTTCTCCAGTGTGGAGCTTTCTGCAGAGAAGCAGAGCTGAAGCTCTCCTGGCTCTCCCCCCGCCCCCTCGAGGGTCCTGCAGCTCACCGGCCTCTGATTGGTCCACCATGTTGGGATCATCTTTAGAACCATTTTCTGAACACACTGATGGAGCTTTTGCAGTCAGAGATAGAAGTGCTGCTTCTGTTTAACGTGAGGAACAGGCCTTTATGAAAATGTTCGGGGGGGAGGGGGTTAAACAGCCTTTAGGAATAAACTGAAGGATCGAATCTTTAGCAGAGGGTCTGAAAACGTTTTAATCCCAGGGATTAAAAGTCACAGAATGAACCTTGTTCCTGGTTTGGTTCTGGATGCATTTTTTTTGTCTGCATGGAGCAAAGTTGTTATTGATGTTTAAAACGATGATAATCAGAACCGCATGGATCCTCACAGGTTCTGCCTCCATCTTTTCAACTTTTGATTTATTTTTATGGAAACTTGAGGAATTCAGTTTTTCCTCAGTTATGGGTTTTATCTTCATTCAGGTTTAGAACCAGAACCAGAACCTTCTGGACCTCAGTGGGATATTCTGAACCGAAACTTTAATAAAACTAAACTTAGTGTCTGGAACAATTAAAACTCATCATTCAGAGTAAAATCCCCTCTGATATTTTTATGTCTTCTGAATTTAATGTTTTCTTCTGTTGATCAACAGCTGAGTGTCTCCAACTGATTTTTGTATGAATTTACTGACTTTAATGAATCTGATATTATTAGCTTTACTTTTCTGGCTTTTCTTTAATAGACAGAAGAAAACATGATTTATATCTGTGCTTGCTGTGTTTTTACAAATTTTATATTTCTGTGTCTTTCTGCTCTCCTTGTTTTTAGTGAATAAAACAGAAAGTTGAGTTTTTCACAGAAACCAGAAAGAAGACGTCGAGTTTGTCTTTCTGAGCTCGTCAGCGCCATCGCTCTGCAGCACAAACGCTGTGAAGATCCGAGAGAAATCAGAACATTTCTATTATTACAGCCTCAAAACATTCAGATCAGTGTATGAATATTTACTTGGACCTGAGATCTGCTGATGGTTAAAATTTACAGAACTGCCCTTTAATTTTTAACATTATTTTTATTATAAATTTAATTTTGATCATTTTTGTTTCTAGAGTTGATTCTCTGATTACAATAAATCTTTTTTTTTTCAGATCAGTTTAACAAATAAACTAAAATAGTGAAAAAGGTTCTGAAGAAATAAAGAGCAGATGGAATAAAGATGAAGGCTTTTTCATTCTAATCACATTTTTATCATTTGTTCACAGATTTTAGATAAAAACAGCCAAAGAATCAGATTTATTCAATAACTTCAGAAAGTTTTTATTTCTGGAATTTTTTCTGCATCTTCTACAACACGTCATTAATAATTCATCCTTTTTCATTATTATGTTTTAAAATGATGACACTCTCATATAAAAATAATGTTTGATAAAATATCCCACAATTTTCTGTCATTTTTAGTGGTCCTTTTTATTTTGAGATTAAATTCTGTTCCTTGGAAACAAAACATTGTTTCCTGTAAAAAAAACCTATCAACATATTTTCCAATTTCCTATAATCACTATTAACTTCCTCATCATACATGAATTTTTACATCTCAAATATGCAAAATGGATTTTTTTCCCAAACCTGGGAATGTAAAAAATTAGCAGCAACACATATCTGTCTCATATGTGCAAATTACATGAAAAACAATAAGATATGAAATTATAAAAGTGCAATGGGAGTGTATTAAAGCAATGTACTTTGAATGAGTGTCGCACATTACTCTGTTTAGGAAAACATGCATAAAAATATGAAAATCAAAACAAAATTTAATTTCCATCAGAATATATATACTACCCTGCTAAATGTTATAGTATTTACATCAACACAGGTTCAATAAACAGAGCAGGTCATAATACTAGTAATAATAATAATAATAATAATAATAATAATAATAATAATAAAGATGTGTGTTCAGCAGAGTTTGTGTTCAAACTGCTGAAACAAAGGAAGCTGCGGCCATCTGAGTGTGTGTGTGTGTGTGGGGGGGGGGGGGTCTGAGCATGATGCAGAGAGCAGGACCACAGCTCCCCCTGCTGGCTGCTTCTCTTACTGTTTTAGACACTCATTGTTTTAGGAACCCTTTGCACACACACACACACACACACACACACACACACACACACACACACACACACACACACAGGTCTTAGACGCTGACTATCACTAAACATGAATTTGAGGAACCAGGGTCTGATCCAGGAGCAGGTCACCGAACTGAACCCTCGTGACTCAGACCGGTTCTGATCCGGTATCAGGTGTAATCAGTCAGAATCAGAACCACTGATTGGGTCACATGCAGACCGCTCAGCCAACTGTTCAGTTGGTTCTGGTCCTGTCCAGCCGGTTCTGGTGCGGCCCGGTGTCTCCCTGCAGACAGGAGAGCCTGTCGCTCATCTCCAGTTAATCCCAGAACATTTTCTACTCCTGGCAGATTTAGGTTCCTGACTGTTTTCTGACAGACGCTTCTCAAAATAGAATAAAATAATAAAATCTGTTTTAATGACGTTTTATTAAAAATGGCTGATGATAAAAATCATGACTATCCTGATCAATAATTCATCAATAAATGTTCACAACAATCCAAGTTCTCTTCCAGCAGCTGAGCAGCTTTCTCCAGGTCTCTTCTGCTGCTCTGAGGATTCATCTTTGGTGTTGTGCTCCAAGTCTTTCAGCCTGGAAGGCCTCTTTCCATCACCCTAATCTTTAGCTCGCTCCACTGTCAGGGATCTGAGCTGCAGGTCTCCCAGGAGGGCGGGGTTAAGAGGCGCGCTCCAGCACACCTGCCTTTCATCAAACTCTTCAGGTGGAGCCTAAGAGGAGCTGGCTGCTGGTCATTCAACACCTGGTCTCACATGGACGGAGACGTCTCGGATGGACGGAGACAGACTCAGATGGATGGAGACAGCTTGGGTGGATGGAGACGGACTCAGATGGACGGAGACGTCTCAGATGGACGGAGACAGACTCAGATGGACGGAGACAGCTCGGGTAGACAGAGACGTCTCGGATGGGCGGAGATGGACTCAGATGGACGGAGACAGACTCAGATGGATGGAGACAGACTCAGATGGATGGAGACAGACTCAGATGGATGGAGACAGCTCGGATGGACGGAGACGGACTCAGATGGACGGAAACGTCTCGGATGGACGGAGACGGACTCAGATGGACGGAGACGTCTCAGATGGACGGAGACAGACTCAGATGGACGAGCTCAGCTCCTCATGTTGGTGCTTCCACTGAACATTTATAACCGGACACCAAGCTACGCATTTCAAGACCAGTCAGAGACTTTCTGCAGATATTTTTCTCATCGAATCGCTGGAAGCTCTTGGGATCACGATGCTCCTACATCACGGAGCCAGGATGACAATAACCTGCAAAACCTGTCACTGTCAGGTCCTTAGAAACTAAATACCATGAGTGTAAAAGTTTAATTTTAAACCTCTAAATGATTTTTAAACGCTGACAAGGTAAATGTCAATGTTCAGAGACCTTTTTGTTCTTTGTAGAACTGCTGGTTCCATGTCCAGAGGTCGTGGGTCAGTCTTCTCTGTGAGAGGTCCTCGCCTGCAAGACTAAAACTGAACCTAATCCATGGTATTTAGTGTTGTGGCTTTAATGGATATGTCGACTGTTTTGGATTTTAAATCAGCATAAAATCTTTGTTGTTCTCCAACAGAAAGCTGAACCTGCTCTGGCGTTTCTCGTCTAATTCAACTACCGCAAATCTCTCTTGACCCTCTTCAACTAAACTATAACGTGAAATCAAACGGTCCCGTTCTGAGTCATGAGACTTTCGCCAGGACTGGCTCTGATGCAGACACAGAGGAAGAGCTTCATCCATCATCGGGCTCTGAGATCTAGAAAACTTGTTCTTGGACGTCTCAGGTCTCTGTGTTTCTCTCCTGCATGAAGCCTCTAAAGGCTGCCATTAACTTTACTTCTTTAACACTGAAAGTACTCCTGGTTCAGCTCTGTCTTCTTTACCCCCCAGTTGGTCGTGGCAGATGGCCGCTCACACTGAGCCAGGTTCTGGTTCTGCTGGAGGTTTCTTCCTGTTAAAGGGGAGTTTTCCTCTCCACTGTCGCTATGTGCATGCTCGGTATGAGGGATTGCTGTAAAGCCAATCCAGCCACCCTGCACAGGAAGCTCATTTAATCCACCTGCATCAAGGACTTTGTTCTTTTGGTCTTGATCCATATTTCATCCACACAGGAGAGGTTCAAAATGGAAACAGACCATTGAATCAAGAGATTTTGGTTTTCTTCAACTCCCCTTACACTTGGCTGCAAATCGCTCCAGTGCACAATGAAGGTCCAGGCCAATAGAACCACATCTGCTGAAAGCAAAGATGAGACCCTGAGATTCCCGAACCAGACACTCGGTGACAACAGCTAGAGATCAGGGGCGAGGGGAAGCCCTAGCAGAGTTCATGCTGCACCGGGAACAAATTCAAGTGTGTGTTCAGGCACCTGGGTGATGGAGCAAGTCAGTCCTTCTAAGTATCCACAGCACCCCATGGTTGTTCCTGGGCCAAACCTTGTCCACCCACGGCACCCAGTGATCCTACCATGGTAATAAACTCACTCTTCCCCAAGTCCTCAGGCTCTGGCCCCTCAGTAGCAGACACGGAGACCGCTCCTTACAACACCCATCAATGTTCCTTGGTCCCTGACCCAAACCAGGCATGGTCTGGGCTGGTCCCTGTTTTACCTCTCTGAGGGACTGTTGTCCAGAACATACTTGAGGCCAACTGAAAGTCCTTCTCCATATATTTGAGAAGTTTTTGCTTCTGGGACCACAGAAGCCAAAGTCCTTCTAACCAGATGAAACCAGCAGCTGTAGAAGGGAGTCCACAGATTCAACCAAACCCAGAAGGCTTTCTTTTTGAAAGGCTGAAAACCTTTCAAAAATTCACTCTGCTACACTTGTGAGATTTTTCGCTTTGGGTTGTGCTTCTGTAATTTAAGATCTCTGTTCTGGAACATCCAGTCATCAGTTCTCTAGGATTTGATCTGACAGAACAGAAACAATCCACCTGAGCAGAAACTGAAGCTCTTCATAAGGATCCCAACCAACCATCGGGTCTCTCCACCAGTCTCTCCTCTGCAGGGTTTGATGTGAAACAGAATTGTCCACAGACTGACCTCTTCTTCTGATTGTGGGTTTATATAACATGCACAGCGTCGCCCTGACTGACCAGCATCACGGAAATAGAACCAAAGATACAGACCAGCCAACACCACACTGTTGATGATAGAGTCTGAAGACGCTGGAGGCTCTAAATGTTGGAACCTTCAGATTTTAGAGCCTTCATAAGTTGAAGTCTCCCATTTTTGCAGTCTGCAGGGGTTTCATCCTATTGGTCAGCTTCGATGAGAAGAGGATCCCAGTTGGTCTTACGCTGGATGGTTGCATCCCTCTTCCAGAACACCCTGTGATTGTGATGGGATGTTCAGCAACAAACTGCTTTCAGCTTGTTCTTCTCATGTTTATTTAAGTTATTTGAGATTCCTGCTCACCTCCTCTTTCTCCTCTTCCTCCTCTTCCTCCTCCTCCGTCTTTCAGCTGCTCTCAGTAAAATGACATTTTGAGCAGCAGGGTGAGAAAAGCAATCTGCCTCCCCTCCCTGGAGAGGAGGAGGAAATGTAAAAAACGAGTGGAAGAAAGGAAGAAGTCTGAAGAAAGGAGAAGGTGGGGGGGTGGGATCCTCCCATTTCTCAACCTTCTTCTTCCTTTTTGATTTCATGGGGTTTTCCTGCTGGGTTAATTCCAGAAGATCCGGGTTGCTCCAAGCTAAATAGCTCCTCTGACAAAGCTTTCCAGTCCATCATCAGAGTTTTTAACCGGACAGCAGGAAGACGTTCAGCAAGCTGAGTTCTGCTGAGCTGGACCGAGGTGGATGTGGTTCCACCGGTTCTGGAAGAACTGAGGCTCCATTCTCCGCCTCATTGAGTTGTCATCGGCTGGTCCATCTCAGCAGGTCCTGGGTACGTTCACACAGCGGGTGAATGCAACCCAAAGAGGAGTTGGAAGTTTGAGGGTTAGAGTAGTACATCTTTCTGTCAGCCCTGTAGAAGCTGCCTTGGTTCTGGTCATATCCTTGTTAAAGACGGTTCTGTTTGGGTCCAGATGTTGGAAGCATCAGGGGTCTTCAACTCCAGGCCTCCAGGTCTGGAGTCCTGCAACTTTTAGATGTGTCCCTGCTTCAGCACACCTGAGTCCGATAATCAGGTCATCAGCAGGACTCTGGAGAACCGGACTGGACACCGAGGAGGGGATTCAGGTGTTTTGGACCAGGGACACATCGAGGCTGGAGGCTGGAGCTGAAGACCCCTGCTGTAGATGGTGTGCAGGGAGCTGCATCCTGAAGATCCTTTTTAGCATATTTTATTCTGTTATTTACACCAGAAACAGTTTGAAACTCATTTCCCTGGTTTAGTTAAATCATCTCCAGATGTTTCTGAGGTTCCTGGGAGGAAGTTTGGGATGCCTACATGTCTCAACATTCTCCTGAATGTTCAAACTGAATAAACGTTCCAGATCCCAGACCTTCAACATCTTATTGTTCTTGTCTGAATCATCTTGTTCCTCTTCTAATCCGTCTCCTACTGGGTGATGACTACAGGAGCTCAGAGGGTTCATTTCAGATGGATTCTGCTGCAGCTCAATTTTCCCTCCAAATCCAGAGGAAACATCAACATCTACATAGAGGTCCCCAAGCTGAATGAGTTGGAGTGGTCTCCGACAGAGAACAGGAACACGGAGTCTCAGACTGAGAACTTCCAGCAGACTGGAAACACTCATATCCTGTAGGTCAGCAGGATCCAGTTGGATCAGAACCTGATCACTGGAGGTCTCAGTTCTGGGCTGGAAGATCTCAGCCAGGTCTTCCTCAGCTCAGCTCCCTGAGAGGTCCACATAGCAGTGCAGCTTGGAAGCTCTGAGGCCTCCAGGCGTCTCAACCGCAGGTTCTTCAGTCTCTGGTTTAAAGCCCTCAGAAGCTGAAGGATGGAGCAGCTCTGATCAGAACCACGTTTCCCCGTTTCCTTGGATCTTGGTGTTCCAGATTTAAAGAGGAATCGTTTGTTTCATTTCTGGGATTTTTTTTCTCCTGGAGATTTGATCGAAGGTTTCAAAAATCAAGTTTCTGTTTAAGCTTAAAGCTGCAGCAGCGATTAACACTCTGCAACAGTACACACACACACACACACACACACACACACACACACACACACACACACACACCCTGGAGAGCGATGTGCTGTGTCAGCACTTTGTTGCTTCATAAATATGACTCCTGTTTTCTCCTGATTGGCTTCGCGCTGCAGCAGCAACGAGGGAATTATTGATTGATTTACTCTGCGTCTCGACAATAATTGCTCACCGGGAGAAGGTGTGTGTGTGTGTGTGTGTGTTTTGGGGAGTTATTATTAGCATTTTAAGAGAGAAGGTTTCAACATTTAATAAAGAAAATGATCGATAAACAGAAATGAGTACTGAGACACACACACCTCCACCCTCTCTCAGTGAAGCTGAGGAAGAGTTTCACCATAAAGATGGTGAAGAGTAAAATGAACATGAAGAGGACCTTGTTCTGACGGGTTCTGATTGCTCTGAAAGAAACTGGGTCACCTGGAACCAGAACAGAATCAGGTTGTAATTCTGTAATTCTGCTGCCCCACAGCAACAATGTCATGGGTTTTCATCTCATCCAGGGTCTCTCTGCTACAGTTGGAACGTTCTCCTCGTGCAGCCATGGGATCTCTCTGGGTGCTCTGGCTTCCCCTTACAGTCCAGTAATGTGTACATTAGGTTAATGGCATGTTAATTTACCTTTAGGGATGGGTGGGCGGGTGGACGGATGGACGGATGGATGGACGGGTGGATGGGTGGGTGGGTGGATGGACGGATGGATGGGTGGGTGGGTGGATGGACGGATGGATGGGTGGATGGACGGATGGATGGAAAGGTGGATGGGCGGATGGATGGATGGGTGGATGGGTGGATGGACGGATGGATGGAAAGGTGGATGGGTGGGTGGACGGATGGATGGACGGGTGGATGGGTGGGTGGGTGGATGGACGGATGGATGGGTGGATGGACGGATGGATGGAAAGGTGGATGGGTGGATGGATGGATGGGTGGATGGGTGGATGGACGGATGGATGGATGGGTGAATGGCTGGGTGGATGGACGGACGGATGGACGGGTGGATGGGTGGACGGATGGAGGGATGGATGGATGGGTTGATGGGTGGACGGATGGATGGATGGACGGATGGATGGGTGGATGGACGGATGGATGGATGGGTTGATGGGTGGATGGATGGATGGATGGACGGATGGATGGGTGGATGGACGGATGGATGGATGGATGGATGGATGGACGGGTGGATGGATGGACGGATGGATGGGTGGATGGATGGATGCTTTATAAGTCATGTTTTTTATGTATTTTTCAGCAGGTAGTCAATGGATTGATAATCTGCACTTAGTCACCAGTAACACCATTGTGAAAACAGTAGTCAAAACCAGTATGAAATCAGTCTGAAACCAGTAAGAGGTCAGTCTAAAACCAGTGTGAGACCAGTGAAACCAGTCAGAGACCAGTGTGAAACAAGTGTGACACCAGTGTGAGACCAGTGTGAGATCAGTATGAAACCAGTCAGAGACCAGTGTGAAACCAGTGTGAGATCAGTGTGAAATAGCTGTTTCACTTTTATCTGATGGAGCAGAGTCAATTCTGTCACTAATTCTTTGATGTCCCACAGTCAGTGAACGTCTCGAAGAGGCTCCTATAAGGTCTAAGGTCAGACGCTGCCTTGCTCGACGACACATTGGCAATTAGAACATTTTCACCCTGGAAGAAGAAGAATCTGCTGTTTCAGCACAATCTCTGCTCTCTGATTTAAACCTGCCCCCCCCCAGAGAGACACCTTCCTCCCCCGTTTTCCAGAACTCTCTGCTTTCTAACAGTCTGCTGATTTAAACCTGCCCCCCCCACAATCTTTGTCTCCATAACGACTCTTAAAGGCTTCCCACTCGACTAACCTTCTCTCTCTGAGTGCTGCCGCGTCTTTGGTCGGCTGCTGACATTTTGTTAGACATCGTTAAGGTGGACGACACCATAAAGCACCCGAAGGCGACACACCCCACCCTCACCCCATCCAGGGTGATACCTCCCACCCTGTGGGGGGGGAACAAAGTGAGGGGGAGAGTTATGAGTCTTATTTAAGGTCTCGATTAACCTTCTTTTCTGTACGACTAATCAATTTTCATGAGACGGGCTTCATAAAGACCCTTTATAACACACACACACACACACACACACACACACACACACACACACACACACACACACACACACACACGATCCAGATGTCTCCATTAGAAACAGAATCAGAACTTGCAGAACATCCAACATGCAGCTCTGTCAGCCATAGAACAAGGTCCTGCCTACTTCCTGTTCCCTTTAAGACATTTTTTATTAACCAAACACTTAGTTTTTGTTTTTAAGGCCTGAGTTTTTATTGTCTTAAGTTGAATAACAGTTTTTTCAGTGCATAAAATGTAGACGATAAATCTTGTTAACATCTAACCCATCATCAGAAGGGAGTCATATAGTTGTTGTTGATCTTCGTACAGCTGTTTTTCTGGACCCCCCCACGGAATCAGACAGAACCTCTCCAGTCACTGTTTTGGTGTCCCGGTCTCCTCTCCTGTGTTTTGGGGATGGATGGACAGATGGATCGGTGCAGGTTGATGTTGCTCCTGGATAAGCTGGTCTCTAATGGAGAACTGAATGAGGTTCTCATGGGCTTGTGAGATCATCCTGACCGTCGCATCTCCTGGCTCTGAGGGGACTGAAGGCTTGGTTGTGTTTTAGTGTATCCTCAGAACTTTCACTTCTTGTTACTGAAACAGTTTAAAAGAACTTCTCAGCTTAAAATCACAGATTCTGGTTATTGGTTTGATTACAGGACCTCGCTGAGCTTTGAGGTGAGGTGAAAACAGGGTCAGGGTGAGACAGGTAGACCTGGGTGAGACAGGTAGACTAAGGTGAGATAGGTAAACCTGGATCAGACAGATAGACCTGAGTGAGACAGGTAGACCAAGGTGAGACAGGTAAACCTGGATCAGACAGATAGACCAGGGTGAGACAGGTAGACCAGGGTGAGACAGGTAGACCTGGTTCAGACAGATAGACCAGGGTGAGACAGGTAGACCAAGGTGAGACAGGTAAACCTGGATCAGACAGATAGACCAGGGTGAGACAGGTAAACCTGGGTCAGAAAGGTAGACCTGGATCAGACAGAGGGACGGAGGTGTTGCTGCAATATTTCATGACTCACTAAAGGCCACAAACTCTGACACTAACTCTATACCCCAAAATATGTGGCAAATTTTTTCAATGACTTTAGTGTGTGGTTATCTAGGATATGCACTGATTATGATTGTTTAATAATTGAGAGGCAAAAAAGCTGAATAATGTACTTCAAAACTTTGGTTTGACTCAACATGTTAAACAGCCGACACATAATCGAGGACACACTCTGGATTTGATTATCAGCAAGGGAGTAAACATCTCCAAGGTCTCTGTAATTGATGTCGCTCTGTCTGATCACTTTTCTGTTGTTTTTGGAAGTAAAATCTCTGTTGACTCGCTTACTAAAACAGATATTATTACAAAACATTCTCTTATAGACAACATGGCTGAAACTTTTAATCAAATCTACTCCTCCACCTGACTTCCATGCTGTAAACCAATTGATTAACTGGTAGATAACTTCTCTAAATTTTCAGACATCATTGATTTCATTGCGCCTGTTAAAGTGAAAATTGTGCCTGGTAGGAAGAAATCTCTGTGGGTAAATGTTCCACTGTAAGAAGCGAAAGAAACTTTGTTGAAGGGCTGAACGTAAATGGCGTAAAATTCAGCTTCACGTTTACTATGAAATCTACAAAGAGAGGCTGGGAAGCTATCACTCATCACTAAAACATGCAAGGGAAACATTTTTTGTGAAAATCATAAACAAAAACATCAACAACGCTCGTGCCCTGTTTGCCACAGTTGACAAGTTGACAAACCCTCCTGTGATTTTACCACCTGAGCTCCACTCTACCAGGGCCTGCAATGAATTTACCAACTTTTTTCCAGAGAAAGTTCAAAAATTAGAGGGTTAAGCTGCACATCGACACCAAATCCAATAACGATGCTATGCCCAAACATAACAAATGCAGAGAAAATGGCTGAATTTCACCAACTCAACCATGAAAACTTAGAAGAGATTTTAAAACAATTAAGCTCATCCTCCTGCTGTCTTGATATCTTACCTACAACCTTCCTTAAGAAAGTTCTGCCTGTCATTGCATCTGATATGGTTCAAATAGCAAATTCTTCTCTCTCATCAGATGTTTCCCCCAGGCTCTAAAAACAGCGGTTATCAAACTGATAAATCACTACTGCAGAACTACAGGCCAATCTCTAACCTTCCATTTTTCAGCAAAATTATTGAAAAAGCTGTGCTTCAACAGTTAAATAGCTTTTTAACAATGATGAACTGCTTTGACGTCTTTCAGTGTGGTTTCCATTCTCACCACAGCACTGAGACTGCCCTCATCAAAGTGTTCAATGATATCCACAGAAATCCAGACTGTGGAAGAACCTCAGTGCTGGTTCTGTTGGACCTCAGCGCAGCATTTGACTCTGTTGACCATGATATATTATTGAAGCGACTGGAAAGTTGGGTCGGACTCTCTGGTACGGTATTCAGCTGGTTCAAATCCTACCTAAAGAACAGGGACTTCTTAGTGTCAATAGCCAACTTCTTATCAGAACAGACAAAAGTCACATGTGGAGTAACCTAAGGTTCAATCCTAGGACCCCTCCTATTTAATTCCTACATGCTCCCATTAGCTCAGATTATAACAAGTAATAAGAATAGTTACCATAACTACGCAGATGATACACAGCTCTGTATTACGATGTCACCAGGTGACTCCGAACCCATCCAAGCACTGAACAGATGCTTAGAACAAATCAATGTGTGGAGGTGCCAAAACTTTCTCCAGCTGAACAGAAACAAAACTAAAGTTATTATCTTTGGACCTAAAGAGGAACGATCTAGAGTCAGCGTGCAGCTTCAGTTATTACAGCTAGAAACTAGCGATCAGGCCCAAAATCTGGGTGTAGTGATGGACTCAGACCTGAACCTTCAGAGACACATAAAGATAGTTACAAAGTCAGCCTTCTATCACCTCAGTGTCATGATGTATGGTTGGTTGTTTCGGACCAAAATGTAGAGAGGCAAACCAAGCAAGTAGTAGTTGAAGATGTAATGAAAAAGTAACAAAAACTTACAAAAATGCTGAAGGACACAGGAAGCCAGAGCTAAACAAAACATGAATCCACAGAGCAAATGAGGAGCACAACAGGGAAGGAATCAGACAAGGACACAGGTAAATAATGACAAGGTAACGGGAAGTGATAACGGGAGGAACCAGCAAGGAGTGGCTGAAGGAGAGGAGCTTCCAGCATTCACTGGGGAAGTGAATGCTGGAACAAAGGCTGGGGCTGATGAACTAACCATTAGCAGGTGTGGGCAAATAACTAGAGGGGAGATGAGGAGAGGGAGAGAATGGCAACAGGGAAGCAAGGAAAGAATCTAAATGCAACTAAGAATAACTAGACACAGGGAAATAACAATCTAAAATAAACTGAAAAACTCAACCTAAGAACTAAACAGAGAAACAAAAATGTCCAGATCCTGACACTGAAGAACATTTCCAGAATTAAAGGACTGATGTCTCAACTAGATCTAGAGAAACTCATCTAGAGAAACTCATCTTTAGCCGCAATGATTACTGCAACAGTGTCTTCACAGGTCTGCCTAAAGAGTCAACCAGACAGCTGCAGCTGATCCAGAACGCTGCTGCTGCTGTTCTCACTAAAACCAGGAAGATAGAGCACATCACCCCAGTTCTAAAGTCCTTCCACTGGCTCCCTGGAGCTCAGAGAATAGACTTTAAAATACTTCTGGTAGTTTATAAATCACTGAACGGCTTAAAGACCTGTTGTCGTTGCATCAACCTTCCAGACCACTCAGAACCCTTCTGGTTCTGGTCTGCTCTGCATCCCCAGAACCACAACCAAACATGGAGAAACAGCTTTCAGCTTCTATGCTCCTCTAATCTGGAACAAACTCCCAGAAAACTGCAAAACAGCCGAAACACTGAGTTCCTTTAAATCAAGACTGAAAACCTGCCTGTTTAGAGCTGCCTTTGATTAATAGTCTGGACCATAAATCTGCAAACAAATCCAGGTAAGATAAGCTTGGTTCTCCAAAGGGTGGAAGTTTGAGTGTAAATCAGTTAAATAAAGTAAGTGAATCATTGATCAATATTTTTGCCGATGATTTTGATGATTTTTATGTGTATTTACTAGATAATTTTGATGATTTTGCTAAACAATTTTGATGTTTTGATGACTCTGCTGTATCCTTGATTGATGTTTTTATGATGTAAAGCACTTTGAACTGCCTTGCTGTTGAAATGCGCTATACAAATGAATTTGACTTGACCTGTCGGACTCGGGCTGAGCTGTCGGACTCGGGCTCACCTGTTTCATACTGACCGTGTTCAGTGTGAACTCACTGAACTCACCTGCTCAAAGTCCAGGTGAGTTCAGGTGCTGAACTGAGCACCTGAACTTAAAACTGGCTGGTTTGTATCCAGTTTGTTCTGAGGCCAACTCAAAGTTTCTGCTCACGCTTGGATCTGTTCTATCAGGATGCAAATGTTTTAGGTTAAACTCTGATCTTTCATCAAACTGAAACTAATACAATCTTTTCACCTTTTCCTCCAACTTTTCATCTTCTCTCATCTGTCTTCATCTGTTTCTCTTTAGCCGGCCGTGCCTCTCCTCCGACTCCATCACTCCATATTAGCTCCGTCTCTCCTCTATTACCTCCCTCTTTCACCCATTAGTAACACCTGAATCCTTCTATTAGATTCAGGAAGTCGGCCTCATAAATTCGCCAGCGTGTGCGAGCTGCTGGGCGACGGCTCACTGTTTTTGATAATGAAAGGATCTGGGCTTAAATTCACATTACCTTTGTGATGTACTTCATGCTTGATCATATGGGGCTCTTTGATTTTATTAACGTCTCTGAATGGATTTCTGGCTCTCTTCCCGTCCATCTCCGTCTGTCTGCCTCCAAACGTTCCCTCCAATGATGGCTTCGTCCTCCGAGGAGCTGCTGAAGGACGGGGTCGCCACTTCGCCCGCTACCTGCTGATGGCCTGCAGAAAGGTTAGGATGTGATTTCTGACTCGGAACAAACCAGGATAATTTTCTCTTTTTATTCATGATGACCTGCTGAAGAGGAGGAGCCTCAGGTTTTCATCAACTCGTCTATCTGACTGACCTCTCTTCAGGTCTTTCCAGTCAGGCTTTGGACCACAGCACCGAGAAAGTTCTGAACGGTCTACATCTTAAAGTGACGGGTCTAGAACCTGTGACTCGGTATTACTCGATTTCAGTGCTGTGCTTGATATGGTTGATCATAACAAACTGATTGAAAGGCTGGGAAAATGGATAGGACCATCTGGAACTAAACTGGTTCTGATCAAATTCTGTTCTGACTGAGACAAGAAATACTTTGTGTCATTTAGAATTATAAACCTTGGAGAACAATAGTCAGTTGTGGGGTTCCTCAAGGGTCCATTTTCATGTCACTTTTGTTTAGCATCTATATGATCCCTCTTTCTCAGACTATGGAGCACCATAACATCTCTGACCACATGTCTGCTGACGACACACCGCTGAACCCTAGTCTACTACACCCCGCTAGGGCTGCCCCTTCTGTTTGTGGTGCTCATGGACAGGATCTCAAGGTCTCATCTCAGGGTCTCATCTTTTGCTTTTTAGCAGATGATGTGGCTCCTCCAGTGAAGTGGTTCACAGTGATTGGGAAGAGAGTCAGCTCCTCTCAGCTTGAGGTCATGATTCTCAACTGTTGAAAGGTACCGCTCCTTCCAGGTCAGGGGTCAGTCATTGCCACTAGTAAAGGAGTTTAAGTATCTTGGTGAGTGAGGGTAGGATGGAGCATAAGATGGATACACGGATCGGGGCCTCGTCTGCGGTAATGCGGATGCTTCTCTGGTCTGTTGTAGGGAAGTAAGAGCTCAAAAAGAAAAGCTATGGGTTTACTGGTTGATCTATTTTCAAGATCTTACCTGTAGTCATAAAATGTTAAAATGACTTTCCTCTGTGGAGTGTTTGAACTCATCTTTAGAGATATGGTGAGGCATGTCTGGGCAGGATATTTCCTCCACTTAGAGGTTTCCTGGCAGGTCTCCATGAGAGTATTCCTGGGGCAGACCCAGAATTCACTGCAGAGATGATCCGTCTTTCATGGCCGCGGAATACCTTGGGGTCCCCCTCAATGACCAGGAGAGGGACACTGTGAGAGGGTGGACTTGTTACCCCATGGCTTCTGAGAAATGCTCTTCCTGAGTACTTCAGTCACTGATTGACCTTTTTCAGTGACACAGAGGTTCCAGGTAGAAGAAGCAGAACTGAGGAATGAAACCTGAAGGAACCAGGTTCTCCTGTCAGCTCTCTGCTGCCTGTAGGGGTTGCTGATAGACACTGTAGGGTGTTTTGTGTGGGGGATTTTTGTTTCATACTGAGCCGGCAGGACTCGTGTGTGTGTGTGTTTGTGTGTGTGTGTGTGTGTGTGTGTGTGTGTGTGTGTGTGTGTGTGTGTGTGTGTGTGTGTGTGTGTGTGTTCGGCTCCACCATAAAGCGGATCAGACAGAATTAATAACTTTCAGGTCAATACCAGCCACTGCTGCTTCCAACAACACCAGTTTGTTGACTCATGTTTGATCCCAGAAGCACAAAATGAAATTGATTTAACTCGAGTTAATTTCCTCTGTATGTGTGTGTGTGCACGCTGGGCAGCAAACATTGTTAGCTTTACAAGCTGATCAGTCAACTAAAACTACACCACTAATTAAAAG
This sequence comes from Anableps anableps, assembly GCA_014839685.1. Classification (NCBI taxonomy): domain Eukaryota; kingdom Metazoa; phylum Chordata; class Actinopteri; order Cyprinodontiformes; family Anablepidae; genus Anableps; species Anableps anableps. The sequence goes on from CM026084.1 coordinate 31,503,851, forward strand.
CCTGCTGTGACTGAATGTGTGTGTGTGTGTGTGTGTGTCTGCCAGTCTCAGGACTGTGGGTCTGACGTTGAACTCTGAATGGGTCAACACACTCGCACTTTTCTGTTTTTTCCATTTCTCCTCTTCGTTTGCTGTCATGCCATCTGTCATCTCCTTGCCCCCCCACTGTCAGTCAGTCAGTTACTCAGCCGACACATTACAGCTCTGAGACACGCACACACACACACACCGAGGAACACACACTCAGGAAAACACACACGCACTCATAGATGACCATCATTACCAGTCTGCAGTGAGGCAGAAAAGCTTAGTAATAGCAGGTCACCACCTCCTGACTCTGACTGACTGTGTGTGTGTGTGTGTGTATGTGGACCACTTGGCAGTCTATTAGTGTGCTGTGATGGACTCTGATTGGCTGGAGTGGATCGGCTGTGTGATATCGATGAGGGTGGCATGAGGCTGAAAAGTGTAAAATCTGCAGAAAAGTTTTCAAAGAATCAGCTGGTGGTTACATCAAAGTGATGATGGTGATGTTGGTGATGATGATGGTGGTAATGGTGATGATGGTGGTGGTAATGGTGATGATGGTGGTGATGATGGTGGTGATGATGATGGTGGTGATGATGGTGGTGATGATGATTGTGGTGATGATGGTGGTGGTGATGAAGGTGGTGATGATGATGATGGTGGTGATGATGATGGTGGTGATGATGATGGTGATGATGGTGGTGATGATAATTGTGGTGATGGTGGTGGTGGTGATGAAGGTGGTGATGACGATGATGGTGGTGATGATGATGGTGGTGATGATGGTGATAATGGTGGTGATGATGATGATGGTGATGATGGTGGTGATGATGATGGTGGTGATGATGGTGGTGATGATGATGATGGTGGTGATGATGATGGTGGTGGTGGTGGTGATGAAGGTGGTGATGATGATGATGGTGGTGGTGGTGGTGATGAAGGTGGTGATGATGATGATGGTGGTGATGGTGATGATGATGATGGTGGTGATGATGATGGTGGTGATGATGATGATGGTGGTGGTGATGATGGTGGTGGTGATGATGGCAGGTTTCATGTGAGGGGGATGTTTCTCTTTTCTCCATGAATTAATAATAGTCTGTGGTTCTCCTTTATGGTTCTGGTTTATAGTTTTGCTCTATGGTTCTGTTCTGTGGTTCTGCTCTATAGTTTTGGTTCTGCTTTATGATTCTGCTCTATGGTTCTGGTCTATGGTTCTGGTCTATAGTTTTAGTCTATGGTTCTGGTCTATGGTTCTGCTCTATGGTTCTGGTCTATAGTTTTGGTTTTGCTTTATGGTTCTGCTCTATGGTTCTGGTCTATGGATCTGGTCTATGGTTCCGGTTATTTGAGCGTCTGGTTCGGTTCCAGAACCTGGTTCTGGTCCGTTTGGGCCAGGTTCAGTTGAGCTGCAGCCATTAGCTTTTGTTTCTTGAAGGGCCTTTTCCAGCAGCTGGCCAGTGACGAGAATCAGAGCTGAGCTCTGCGTTAATATTTCATGTCACGGTGGGAACATTCGCCGGAGCCACACGCGCACTCTCACGAGCACTCTCACGAGCACTCTCACACGCACTCTCATGAGTACTCTCACGAGCACTCTCACGAGCACTCTCACACGCACTCTCACGCGCACGTCAAGCGTGCTCTGCTGCCGCTGAGCTTCTGAAAAATTCAGCTTCAGCATCAAAGTTTAAAGAGGATTTTCTTCTCTGTCTTAATGAATCTCAGTTCATTTGTTCACATTTAAATAACTAATGAGACCAACCAGTAAGCACAGCATGCTCGCTCACACACACACACACACACACACACACACACACACACACACACACACACACACACACACACACACACACACATTCACTCTCTCTCTCTCTGAGAGAGGGTTTATGGATCGAACAGCATTCAGCCTGGAGCTCAGTGGGGATGAGAGGTTTCCTGTTTCAACCATCTGACACACATGAATAATCAGTCCACACAATCACAACCTGAACACACAAATGCACACACACACGCACGCACGCACTCACACGCACACGCACGCACTCACACACACGCACGCACGCACTCACGCATGCACACACTGAAACCTGACATGTTTCTGTAAGAGGAGTGTCGTAGAAACAGCCAAGCATAATCTGCATCGGTTGGGGGGCGGGGCCTCTGGTTGGCTGTAATGCTGTTGTGGCGTCATCACCCATCCATCATCCATCCATCATCCATCCATCACCCATCCATCATCCATCCATCATCCATCATCCATCCATCACCTGTCATCCATCCATCATCCATCCATCCATCATCCGTCCATCCATCATCCGTCCATCCATCATCCATCCATCATCCATTCAACAAGGGTAGTTAACCCATAATCATACAAGGCAATGTCAAATGTGGGTCTTGCATAAATTGTCAGGATTCTAAAAATGTGAAATCATCTAAACACCTTGTTAATGACAAAATCCTTGTCAATGTAAAAGGTTTTATCACCTGTTAAACCAAAAAAGTACATGATGGAATGCCCATGCAATAACATATATATATATATATATATATATATATATATATATATATATATATATATATATAGAGGTGAAAACGAGAGGCGAGAGGTGAAAACTTGGATCTGTTGGAATGCTACTACTCAAGTAACCCTAGTCAGAGGGGTTACATGCAAAGAATGCGGGAGGAATGGTTGGTAAAACTCGTTTACCTCCAACGAGTAAGGCAAGTCCTGAGAAGCCAGCTCAACGGCAAGAACAAGATCCGTGCGATAAACAGCTATGCCTTGCCAGTAATCAGATACCCTGCAGGAATAATAAGCTGGCCAAAGGAAGAGATAAAGACCATGGATGTTAAAACTCGGAAACTACTAACCATGCATGGAGGGTTCCACCCTAAATCCAGCATCCTGAGACTATACGCGAGCCGTAAGGATGGAGGCAGAGGACTAGTGAGTGTGAGAGCCACTGTCCAGGATGAAACATCCAAGATCCATAAATACATCAAGGTCAAAGCCTCAACCGACGATGTGCTCAGCGAATGTCTCAAACAATGGGGACCAGAGGATGATGTGGTGGAGGAACCATCATGGGAGGATAAGCCCCTACATGGGATGTACCACCGACAAATAACTGAAGTGGCTGATATCAGGAAATCCTACCAATGGCTGGAAAAAGCTGGACTCAAGGACAGCACAGAGGCACTCATCCTGGCTGCACAGGAACAGGCCCTAAACACCAGAGCAATAGAGGCTCAGATCTACCACACCAGACAAGATCCAAGGTGTAGATTGTGCAAGGAGGCCCCTGAGACAGTCCAACACATAACAGCAGGGTGCAAGATGCTGGCAGGGAAAGCGTACATGGAACGTCATAACCAAGTGGCGGGCATAGTGTACAGAAACATCTGTGCAGGATATGGACTGGAAGCCCCGAGATCAAAGTGGGGCACACCCCCAAAGGTGGTGGAGAATGACCGAGCTAAGATCCTGTGGGACTTCCAGATCCAGACAGACAAAATGGTAATGGCGAACCAACTGGACATCGTGGTGGTGGATAAACAACAGAGGAAAGCCGTTGTGGTGGATGTAGCAATACCAAGCGATTGCAACATCAGGAAAAAGGAACACGAGAAACTGGAGAAATACCAGGGCCTCAGAGAGGAACTGGAGAAGGCCTGGAAGGTGAAGACCACAGTGGTGCCTGTGGTCATCGGGGCCCTCGGGGCAGTCACCCCCAAACTGGAGCAGTGGCTAAAACAGATCCCAGGAACAACGTCAGACATCTCAGTCCAGAAATGCGCAGTTCTCGGCACAGCCAAGATACTACGCAGAACCCTCAAGCTCCCAGGCCTCTGGTAGAGGACCCGAGCTCAGAGGTTGAGAAAGACCACCCGTGGAGGGTGAGAAGGGAATTTTAATTTTTATTTTTATATATATATATAGATAGATAGATAGATAGATAGATAGATCAGAGAAACATCAGGTTCTCTGGAAGAAAGCATTAATAAACAGCCTTTATGTAACCAGTCCTGTTCCAGAACGTTTTAATGAAAAACATGGTAGCTCACCTTTATTCTTTTTGGGCATTGAAGCCAATAATTCCAGTCAAAGAGGAGGGGATTTTCATTTTATTTGTATTTATACCACTGATTCTGACAACCCTGATGAAGGCCATAAGCCAAAAGTTGTTGTTCTACATGTGAAGTTGTTTCATAACCCTTCAGGTGTTGCTAGAGTCTCCCCCTCAGCAGATATTTGACCCTCTCCTTGCTCCTTGAGAGTCGGTGAAGTCAGAAACGTCTTGGATGTTCCTCAAATGCATCGAAGGAAGGTTCTAACTCGGGATAACAATTTAAAGAAACATCATTTTATGAAGAGAAAGTCTTTGATGAAGGAATTGGTGTGATAATCCCATACTCAGCACTTACCGTCACAGCATTTTCCACAGTTATGTTCTCAGTGCTGTTTGTAATAATTGATGCATGGATGCATGCATTGCCCTGCAGCCTATTTACCATCCAGACCTCAGCCGTTCATCCTTTAGGTTCGCTTGGGTTCTCCTCCAGCATGTTTCTGCTCACATATTCAGCCGATTATTTGACTCATTTGCTGCCTAATATTTAGATTTTTGGGACTTCATCTGCATCAGTTGCCTAATGGACTGAAGGTGACATGAAACTCTTCAGCTTTAAACCATTCTGAAGCAGTTTAAGGCAGACATGTTCCTGCATGACCCGTGCTTAATATTTTACCCACTAAGTCGTTTTAATAACTGATGCTGCCTGAATTAAACATGTCTGCACAGAAACCAACTGCCTGAGTCATCACCAGCAGCCTGGCAGCCAATCAGCAGCCAAGGACCTCAAACCCTGAGCGTTTGTTAAGACACAAAGTTGAAGTCAAAAGTTTAATTGTTAATCTCTGCTACTTTCTCCTACTACTCTCCAGTTATGGCTTACCAGCAGATATTCCTGACATTAGTGTTATGTTCTCTCAATTTTTACTCTTCATAGAAGCTACCCCTGATCTGGCATCCTTTTTAGGTGTGACACCTTCCTGGAAGGGTGCATCGGCTGATTTCCAGCTGCCCTGAACTTCGTGTTCATGTGTTATTGGAAAAACAAATTTCACCACATGGTGTTCTCTCAACAGAGTGTTTGTTGGCGTTGTCCAAATCCATTGTAACATATCTGATGATCTATGTACCCAGTAAATTTATAAATGTTTGGAATATCCAGTCTTCCAAGACTTTTAGCCCTTTTAAATTTTTATACCAATGTGTGGAGTTTTAGAGGTTTTATACCAACTCTGGGTGATTCAACCAGGATCATCCACAAAAATTAATTTATTTTAGGGAGGATCATAATTTTGATTTCAGACACTCTTCCTATTAATGAGAAAGAAACAGTTCACCACCATGTGGGGTCGTCTTCTTTTAGTTTTAATAAGTACCTGATGTTCCTAATGTGTACAGGAATAGTTTGACATAAATGAATATCAGAGGAGATCAGAAGGGTTTTTGATGTGCTTGAATGGTTGAGGAACCATGGTCTTCAGTGACATGGTAGAGTTAGGGGTTACAGTTAGATGATTTGGTCCTCTCAGAGGTCCATTGAAGGGATATATTTTTTAACCAGCTATATCATTTCTTTTAAGTACTCAAGTAGTTCAGAAAGTTTGAAGAGCTCTAAAATTTTAAAGGAGCTGTTTAGCTGAATGTTGTCTGCACAAAAAGGATGATATATTGTGATATTTATTAATGATCTTTCAAAGGAGCTTTATATAGAGCAATAAAAAGAAGTCGGTCCAAAACAGAGCTTTGGGGTACCCCACGTATCAGAGCAGCAAATTCTGACATATTGTGGTTTATATGAACACTGCAGCTTCTGTTGGGAAGTTAAAATGTGAACGACTGGTAAACAGTCTCAGAGATCCCCACCAATATCCCCACCATGGTGAGATCGACAGTTCAAAGGTTCCTGAAGGGTCTAAAACACTGTAATCTCTCCAGGCAACCTTCATGTCACTCTACACTGAGCAAACCAGTTTATGTTGAATGCATTTTATTTATATTAAAAAAAAAAACAGATTTGTTTTTTTCAAACAGAATAAAAGGAGGTTGTCTGGTTTTCCAACCTCAAGTCTTAGCTCTGCTTTCTGTAGATGATGTGACTGTTTCCGTCCTTGACCGGCCTCCAGCGAGCCTCGGAGGAGTCAGGACTTAGTGTGGAGAAGCCAGGATGAGAGTCGGAAATTGGTGGATTGCTCCCTCTGGATGGTCTGGTCCTTCTGGTTAGTCTGGGCCTCATGTGGAGGATTTCAAGTGTCTTTATGTCTAATACCTGGTTGATGGTAGGATGAGCAGGAGATGAATAGACAGATTGGGCTTCACAGTGCAATCTTTGCTCTTTTCTGTTGAAGGAGCTGAGTCCAACTACATCCCAACCCTCAGCTGTGGTCATCAGATCATGACTGAGAGAACGAGCTGAGGGATCCAAGTGGCTGAAGCACCAGTGTCCTCACGCCTTTAGTGGGTTTGTCTGTTCAGCACTATAAACACTAGAGGGCACTTCGGAGTTAGCATCCAAATTCAGAGGTCAGTTTCAGACAACAGCAGACAGAAGCCATAATAAAGTATACTCTCAGTGCAAGAGACAGGGAGGCCATCTTGGATTTCTGCCTCCTTCTTCTTCATTCTTTGCTGATAGCGCAAGAGCTAGACTGAGCTACAGCGCCTCCATGGTTACAGGTGGTACAGCTGTTTGTTGCATTTGGGTTGGTATCCACAGGCTGTGTGTGTGTGTGTGTGTACATTTCAGCAATTAAGCTGAGGTTACGATGAGTATTTTACTGTAGGAGAGATTTTACTGACAGCTGGAAATGACCAATCACAGGCTGACCTGAGGCTCACCTGTGTGCAGGATGAGTGGCAGAGTTAATTACCTGCAGTTCAGACGTGACGCTCTGATTGGCTGGCTGATGCACATGTTTAAATAAGATAAAAGTTGTGACTCAGCATCTCTGTTGAGAGAGCAATGAGGTTGTTGCCGCTGCTACTGATTATGGTGATGATGAAGGTGATGTCAGCCCTGGTGATTGATTCCGTTTCCATGGCGACTGCAGCTCTGTGCATGAACATGAAAGATTAATTAAGTTGTAATTACCAGAAACTGATCGACATGCTGTCTGTCAAACACTGAATCCAAAACATCTGGAGCGCCCCCTGCTGGCTGATCACAGCACAGCTGAAAGTCAGCCTAATGGTGGAGCTGGTTCTGGATCAGCCTCATTACTCAGCTGGTCCTGGACCAGTATCATTAACCAGCCGATCTGAACCAGGCGGTTCTGGACCAGTCTCATTCAGCAGCTGTTCTGGACCAGTCTCATTAACCAGCCAGTTCTGGACCAGCCGGTTCTGGACCAGTCTCATTCTGTAAGTCTGAGGTCAGACTGTGCAGCAGTACACAGCCCGGCCTGAATGCTGCTTGTTACATCATCATCTTCATCTCCTCCTCCTCCTCCTGCAGCCTCCCAGAAACATCCTGTTTAACCAACAAGCCGCTTCATTAAGGAAATGAGCTTTGATTCGTTGGCAGCCAGAGCTGCTCAGCTGGGCGGAGCACCTTGAAGTACCTGCCCTGGTTTCATTCCTCACGGACTGGTTGGGGGGAGAGGAGGGGTGGAACTCGTTGGCATCAGACTTAACGAGCTGCCGAGTGTTTATATGAACAGTTATAGTCTAATGGTTCAGCGGTTTGTTTTTTCCAGCAAACATCCTCTGCAGCTGTCAGTGGCTCGTCACCAAACCTCCTCTTTTATTGCCGTTGTTCAACTCGAGTTCTTCCATCTTGATCACGGAGCTGCTGCAGTGGACTCGTCCTGAACACTGCTTTCGTTTCCCCTCGGCCCACATCCTGGGGGCCAGATGTTCCAGAAAGAAGAAGCAACGATTGCAGTCATCTGTTGGAGTTCTAGAGACACTTTGAGAAGATCTGATCCCAGCAGGAAGCTCCATGAAGGAGACTCAGGCTCTTCCTCAGCTGTGACCTGGTGTTGGATGATCATGTGATCACATGATCATGTGACCTCAGAGGGAAAATATTTTACAGGTGATGAGGAGGAGGAGAAAGAAGAGCATCCAGATGTTGGGTTCTGTCTCAGGATTTTAATATTTTTACTGCAGTTCAGCAATTCCTCTCCTCCTCCTCCCTCTTCATCACTGTTGTTATGGCTGCAGGACTCTGAGCGCAGCTTCTGATTGGCTGCCGAATCACAGAGGGACTCAATGTGATTGGCAGCTGGGAGGCCACAGTAACAGCCTGTCGGTAGGAACACAGGACGGCTAATTGCTGACAAGGGAGTGTGTGTGTGTGTGTGTGTGTGTGTGTGTGTGTGTGTGTGTGTGTGTGCGTGTGTGTGTGTTGCAGCTGGATGACGGGACGATCATGTTGCTCCCAGCAGTCGTCAGAGAAGATTAGCTGCCATCTTCGTCAGGATTCTCAGCTGAATCCTCCTTTTACAAAACAACTGAAACATCATCTGTTCCCACACACAGAACCAGAACCGGAGCCAGAACCAGGACCAAAACCAGAACCAGCACCAGAACTGGAACCAGGACCAGAACTGGAACCAGAACCAGAATCTAGACTCAGCTGTTTCCACTGGTTCTTCTGAACCATGTGTGAACTTGTTGCTGAACTCGTGAAGAGTCGGTAAGACCCGGGACCAGAGCTCAGCTGACTGCAGAGATGAGGTTCTGCTGGTTCCCGTTGTCCTCAGGTTCTATGGAGATGAGGTTCTGCTGCTGTGGATCCTACATATGATGATGAGAAGAGCAGCGGAAGAACAGAAATGCTGCAGACAGTAAATTCTTCTGCAGTGTAGCAGTTCGGTTTAGTGATGAAAAACATCAAATTCCCCTTTAAGAGTTTTTCTGGAGGACCAGCTCCAGCTTCAATCACATACGGGTCACATGAGTGGGTGTTTTGACTGATGATCTGACCTGCTCAGATCCATCAGAGAGCTTAGAGTTCACCAGCTGGGAGAGCCCTGAAGTATTCTGGGAACTCTCACGTATTCTGTCTAATATTGCCTCTGATTAGTGCAGCTCTGTGTCTGCCACATGTGAAGCAGCTTAACATGAGAGCAGGAAACTGTTGTCTTCAACAACTTTTAGTGATAATCTGCACCGAACAGCCAAAGTACTCTCCATATGAGCGTCAGTGGGTTACTAGTAGCAGTAACAAGGTACTGGAATGACTGTAGTAATGTGCTGCTGCAACAAGATGAAGTAACGGGCTGAAGTACTCCCTCAAACACTTTCTCTGGATGCTGTCAGACTGGCCTCCAGGATTAATTTGAAGAACCTTGGTTGTTTCTTTGACTTGTCATTTACATCCCATAAAATCATGTTTCTAGGATTTCCTTCTTTAATCTCCGGAATATCGCCAGAATCAGAAATATCCTGTCCAGGAGTGATGCTGAAAAGCTAGTCCCTGCATCTGCTCTTTCAAGGCTGGACGACTGCAACTCTTTACTGTCAGGAAGTCCTCAGGATGGAGTTAAAAGCCTTCAGCTGCAGCAGGAGTTCTGATGAAAATTAAAAACAGAGATCATATTTCTCCTGTTTTAGTTTTCCTTCATCGGCTCCCTGTTGAACCCAGATTTTAATCTTAGGTTCTCCTTCTCACATATAAAGCCCTTAATAATCAGCTCCATCATCAATCAGAGATCTAATTGGTCCAGATGTTCCTACTAGAGATCTGATTGTTCCAGATGTTCCTACCAGAACCCTTCGCTCTCAGACTGCAGGTTTACTGCTGGTTCCTGGAGGCTCTAGAAGTAGAATGGGAGGGAGATCCTTTAGTTATCAGGCTCCTCTCCTGTGGAACCAGCTCCCAGTTTTAGTCCGTACTGCAGACATCCCGTCTACTTTAGTCCGCACTGCAGTGGTTGGGGACCTCTGCTCAAAAGAAATTATTCTGCTGGATGTTTGCCAGGTGAGCCGATGGTAATGATCTTACTTTTTATCATCTGGTCCTCCTGATGGAGCAGCTCCATCAGGACCAGATCCTGGTTCCTGATAAAGGTAGAACTGTAGACCAGCTGTTTCAACTGGTTTATTCTCTTTGTCCAGTTAACTCGACCAGAGATTGTTGCTGTCCAGCTGTGTGTGTGTGTGTGTGTGTGTGTGTGTGTGTGTCAGAGAGAGAGAGGCACTACAATAGACTCACCTTTATAGGATCATTGAGATCTGATCTTAATTGGACATAAAGCAGTCATTCTGGACGTGCAGTCATCAGAGTTTAAATCTGTCAGACTGTCTAAAGGTCGACAGCAGCAGAGCTAAAAGCTAATGAGGGAGATAAAATCCTCTCTGTTATGCAGCGTCTGTGTGTATGTGTGTGTGAAAGAGAGTTGGTATCAATGCACTTCAGTGTGTGTGTCATTAGTTGAGCTCTAAACCAACATTAATGACACCCATAAAAGAAAAAGTGAGAGTTTTAATGTGAGGTGGTCATCATCCAGGGGTGTCTGTGTGTGTGTGTTTTGAGGGTGTGTGGTTGTGACCAGAGGCTGGTCAGTTTGTGTCATTAATGACTCCTCCCACCTTAACGAGCTAAAAATGAGGCCTCATTAAGACACAGACAGCTCAACCAGTAAAACAGCTACAGCCCAACTGCTGTGACTATGGCAATGACATTTTTTGGGGGAAAGCCTTTCAGTCACGAATCTCATGACTCAACTGGTCTTCAGAACTGTGAATGAGTCAAAAGAGGTAAAGCCAAATGATTGCCCTGTTAACACCTGAACACACTGATCAATAAAACTGATCAATAAACAATAATTAAATGAATTGACGTATTCTGTCAAAATTCTCACATTCCTTGAAATACTTCCTGAGGGGCAGGAGTTAATGATTAAAACTACTTCTGTTTGTAGTTTCATATGGTCCAGTCCACCAGGCACTTAATCTGAATTTTTACATTGATTCTCTGACGTCTTATCTGATTCAATGTTGAATACTGATAAGCTCGTAGTGCAGAATTTTAATATTGACGTAGACACTGAAAATGATCTAAGTTTACCTTTTAAGGATATCTTACATTCAGTTGGCTTACCACATTCAGCGACCTACTCACTCCTGTCTTTATACTCTTGATCTTCTGCTGACATGGTGTATTGACTGTGAACCACTTACAGCATTTCCTCACCACCCTGTTCTGTCTGACCCTTCTTGAATTGCCTTTAAATTTATTCTCTCTGCCTTTGAGAAAGAAATAGATGATGGTAGATCTTTATCACATAATGCTTTTAACCAATCTGTTCAATTGGTGATATTTATCTGTATCACAGAACAACACAGATAAGGGGAGCAAACCCTCACATATTGTTTTGTTCATAGTGTCACTTCCTTATTTCTGTATAACACAATGTAACCCCTTTGAAAAAGAAGGTAATTATCCATAGGAGGTTGGCCCCCTGATTTAATTCAGAGCTGCGTACTTTAAAGCAGAAAAATAGGAAATTTGAGAGAAATCCACATCTAGAGGAGTCCTACTTAACCTGGAAAATTTATCTACTGCTGTATAAAAGACCCTTCACCAAGCTAGAACAGCCTACTTTTCATCATTAATAGAGGAAAACCAGAATAATCATAGGTTTGTTTTTAGTCCAGTTGCCAAACTTCCACAGACTCATAGCTCTGTTGAGCCATCGATCCCCAGCTCTCAGCAGTAATGACTTTATGGGATTCTTCTGAAATAAAATTGATTCTATTAGAAATAAAATTGTTGGCATCCTCCGAACATGATTACTTCATCCTGAGTAAGTGAGGCAGCACTGAATGTAACTCTAGAACCTGATATGTGTTTGGACTGTTTTGAGTCAGTGGAGCTTTCTGAGTTATCAAAAATATTAGCTTCTTCCAAACCTTCGACTTGCATGTGGGACCCAGTCCCAACCAGATTATTTAAAGAGGTGTTCCCTTTGATTACTGCCTCCATTTTAATCTGTCTCTAATAAATGGACATGCATGAACAAGATACCTCCGGTCGACACCAGGGACATTAGTCGTATTATATAAAGACATCAATCGATAGAACTGAGGATTTCTCGACTGGAGGTAAATGTTGAGATCAACACAGGCTCTGGAAATGAAACAACTCTAGCAATGCCTCAAAACAACAAACAGCCTCCGAGCACTTCAAGAAGCAGCTCACCCACCTGGAACTGTCTTGGAGCGAAGCCGAAAAATAAATCTCATCATTTGGATCTGACTAGACGTCTAATGGGACAGACCCCTCACCTAGATGATACAGCATGTCCAGCATTGAGCCAAAACATTCCCTCATCAGCACCAGCACCAAAGAAAAGACAACAAGCAGCTGAACCTGACATGATTCTACCTTCCTTGACTCCAGTACCAAGGACAAATCTGCCAGCTCGAGCCATAACACATCCCATCATGTCTCCAGCTGGAAACCCACTAAACTCCACTGAAAAACAGGTTCGCCGCTCTGCAGCAGGAGCCTACGACGGACACCTCTCCTCCAAACATCAGTGAGAGGTATGAGACAAGACCAACACAACCACCTCCTAAAGCGACCCAGAAACCAAAATTAATGTCAAAAGTTCTTATTGCCAGGGATTCCGCCTTGAACGGTGTTGATTTTCTTCGTCGCACAAAGACAACAAGGTAATCTGCTTCCCAGATGACACTGTGTCAGATGTAACAGAGAAAATTCTCCCATTGACCACTGATCAGCCGAGCATTGAGAATCTAATCATTCACATTGGAGCTAATGATCTGGCCAAGCAAAAATCTGAAATTCTGAAAAAGGACTTTAGGCATCTTCTAAGCACAGTTGGAAATCTGAAAATGAAGGTGTTTATCAGTGGACCAATACTGAAAGATGGACATGGAGATGAGAATTACAGCAGACTGTTTATGATTAACAGATGGCTTATTAAAGAATGCTCTTTCAAATCCATGAATTTTATTGACAATCACAAGATTTTCTGGGAGCGCTGTCATCTCTTCAGACAAGACAGAGTCGGCCTAAATAAAGAGGGGAAAAAACTTTTCACTGCCACTATTTTCAATACTGTTAACAACAGAAGGCCCTCTCTCCAAACACAGGACAATGTAAACAATGACAAAGATTGTAGAAGGGAAAGCACAAACCCAGCTGGCGCACAATGTTCCTAAACAAGCTGATAGGCAGCTATCTACTCCAGCTGGAAATGGAGCTGAGAGGGAAGGGAGCCTCCCACCCCCCTCGGCACCCCACTACCCCATCAACACCTACTTCCTCCAGCCAGAAGTTCTCCCATCAGGAACCAAAAGGATTAACCAGAACAGAGACTGATTCTGGAGCAATTAATTAAAAAGGAAACCTGTAAACTTTCATCTTCCTCTGGGATACAGGGTCACCAAAAGCCCCCAAGTAAGATCTGATCGGACTTCCAGACATCCAGGGAATTTTCTATGAATGGAAAAGAGGTCAGACTGACAGGAATCCGGTGAAAGCAAAGGGAATAAAACCTACTGCTGATAATCAGGAGGTTTTTTTTTTTTTGACAAATTGCCATGAAACGACCTGTCGCACATCAAAGAAACGTGTTGAATTAAAGATGAAACAGGGAGAGGAGGAGGCTTGTTACCAGCCATACTTTAACAAAGTGTCATGTGATCAGAGAAATACTCCTGTTATCCTGTTATCCCCTGCTAGCATGGAAACACCGTCATGGAAACAGCTCAGCAGGGCTCATGGTCCCGTCACTGAAGGAGCACCAGCTCTGCTTGGTCGTGTTCGGACAGTTAATCATCCACAGAACAGCTGGATCTGGTCTGGTTTCCAGATTAACCTTCTGGGATCCTCCTCTGATCTCTTCCTGGCCTGCTTTTCCTCAGCTCATCCAGGTATCCTCCTCTTGGTTTCCTCCTTGTCTCCTCCACCTTATTTTGTCACAAAAGACACTGCAGCCTTGTCAGGTTAGAGGTTGCTCGGTGGACCTTTCTACTTAGAAGAGGCACCAGGGCCTTATCTCATCGTTTGTGCCACTGCCTCCTCTGGTTGGAGGAACACTTTCTCTGTCTCTGATCGGTTTGTGTTACAGTGACCTCTGACCCCTCTGAGGGTCCAGTTCTAGAGGAGCAGCCGAGTCCATCCTTCATGTGACTTGTCCAGCAGAGTTGGGCTCCTTTATGTTGCTGCAGGTTTTCTGTTTGATTAACACTTGATCTTATCACACAGCAGACTAAAGAGCTGAAACTGGATCAATTAGGTCGCTGCTACTGGTTTAACCAGAACCAGAACCAGAACCTCACTTCCCTGATAAGCAGCACACCAGTCCATCAGCAGCAAGAGTCTCCTTTACCTCCTGAGACAATCTGGACTCTGTTCAAGGATTTTTATTTGTCATTGGATTCCTACAACGAAAATCCATTAACACTCGTGGCTCCTACACGGTTCTGACCCAGTTCTGACCCGGCTCTGTTCCTCAGCGTTCTTCTCGTTCATAGTTTTGTGCAGTTGAGAAAAAGTAGAAACCCTTTGTCCTGCAGCAGCTTCCTCTGTGTGTGTGTGTGTGTGTGTGTGTGTGTGTGTGTGTGTGTGTGTGCGCGCGCGCACGTAGGTAAGTTGTCAAGCTATGGAAACAGCTCCTGAGGAAAAGGAGACAAGAAGATTTGAATTTTTATGATCCACAATCACTGCTGTGCTTCACAGAGGTCTGCCTATCCAGGACCTGCTCCAGGTTCCAGGACCTGCTCCATGTCCAGGCCCGGCTCCAGGTCCAGGCCCGACTCCAGGCCCGCTTTCTTACTCTCCCTGAAAACACATCAAACAGGTTCTGGAGGACCCTGTAAGGTCTTGGAGGAGCGAGGAGTCGAGGGACTGAGGTCAGTTTGATCCAAAGAGCAGAACAAAGAGAAGAGAGCTGCAGCCGGCTGGAACTGATCCAGAGTCAGTTTATCAGTGGAGACAAAGAGGAGCTCAAGGACCTGCTGCTGGGGTCCACAGCACACACACACACACACACACACACAGTTTGAGACAACATGAGAGACACTGAGACAGTCTGAGACAAAATTAGACAAAAAGACGAACTAAGAAACTAAGACACTCTCAGACCCTGAGACTCACTGAGACCGACAGACGGATGGACGGATGGATGGACGGACAGATCAGCCCAACGCCAGGAGGTGCTGGTGAGGGTCGGGTCTCCTGGTACCGTCAACCAGAACCAGTTACAGGGGGTTCAATGCAGAATAAGAGCAGTCCTGAAAATAATATTAATGCTCTTGAGGTTCTACAGATATTCTGCTGAGGTTCTGCTGACATCCTAGTGAGGTTCTGCTGTGGTTTTGTGGTGGTAGCGGTGCTACACCTCCACCTGCAGGCTGCAGGAAGAACTGAGAATATCAGACTGTAACTCTGGCTGGCCAAGTCTGGCCCGGATTGTGTCCTCAGAACCTCCCCAGAGCCAAGAACCTGAACAGAACCTGCAAACAGACAAACAGATCAAAGGCGAAGACAGGAGAGGACCAGGAGAGACTGTCTCCTCTCCAAGTTGGGTCAGAACCACTACACGGTCCAGACTGGAAACCAGTTATACCTCACTCTGAATCTGGTTAGACTGCAGACAGTGACCCGCATCCTGACACACACACACACACACACACACACACACACACACACACACAGTAATGACTGTTTCACACACTCCTCTGAAGTTCAGCTGCAGATTAATTATAAAGTAAAATGAAAGAACAGTGTGTGTGTGTGTGTGTGTGTGTGTGTGTGTGTGTGTGTGTGTGTGTCAGGATCCGACAGCAGGGATGGTGGAGAAGACATGCAGCAAAGGGTCAGAGGTCAGGGGTCAAACCTGGGACCCCCATGACAAGAACTACATCCTCTGCTCCAGGAAGTCCGTTGGGTTTAGTTCTGGTTCTGAAGGTCCGGGTCCAAATCTTGACCCATGCTGTGGTTCAGGTTTTCCTCCAGCAAAACATTCAGATGTTTCCAAACCAGAACCAGGAACCCAGTTTAGACGGGTTGCTGGACCTGCTGGAGAAAACTGGTACCGTTCCCGACCCATCTGGAGCTCGGTTCCAAGATTCAGAACCTGGATTCCTTTGTCTTTTCGTTTACTGGAGGAACATCTCACTGATGATGAAGAACTTCCACCACACACCTGCTGGACACCATCTCCTAGACATCTGCTGGACATCTGCTGGACATCAGGTGGACATCTAGTCCTGTGTGTTTCGTGATCTCCATGGAGAACCTGAACGTTTGACAGAGACCTGGAGGACAAAGTGAGCAACCTTCAGGTTCAGAGGTCAGGAAGGAGGACCAGAGAACGTCTCTGAGTCCAGGTGAATGAATCGTCTCCAGAACCAGAGAGCCGGGCCTGGTTCTGGTTCAGAGCTTCAGCAGCAGAGGCTGTTTGTTCAGGCAGAGACGTTACAAGGTGAGGAAGAGGAGGACAGCATTCTGGGGCCTTGGGGACGAAGATTTTCCGCTCAGAATCCTTCAACATGAAGACGAAGGAGTGGCGGCGGGAGGAGGCGGGGGAGCCGGCGGCGGCGGGGGCGGCGGCGGCCTTGGGGACCAGAACAACATTTCGCACTCGGCTGACCTCCATCCCTGCTCTTTCGCTCCGTTTGTTCAGACAGCTTCCAGTCGTTTAGTCGCATCTCAGGAGACGCTCTGCATCCGTCCCTCCACTGGTCCAACCTCTAGACTCTCTCTGCATCCGTCCCTCCACTGGTCCAACCTCTGGACTCTCTCTGCATCCGTCCCTCCACTGGTCCAACCTCTGGACTCTCTCTGCATCCGTCCATCCGTCCCTCCACTGGTCCAACCTCTGGACTCTCTCTGCATCCGTCCATCCGTCCCTCCACTGGTCCAACCTCTGGACCGTCTCTGCATCCGTCCCTCCACTGGTCCAACCTCTAGACTCTCTCTGCATCCGTCCCTCCACTGGTCCAACCTCTGGACTCTCTCTGCATCCGTCCCTCCACTGGTCCAACCTCTGGACTCTCTCTGCATCCGTCCATCCGTCCCTCCACTGGTCCAACCTCTGGACTCTCTCTGCATCCGTCCATCCGTCCCTCCACTGGTCCAACCTCTGGACCGTCTCTGCATCCGTCCCTCCACTGGTCCAACCTCTAGATGGTCTCTGTATCCATCCTCCCTCCGTCCATCTGTCCACCCTGTGGGGTCAACCTCCATCTGCAACAGAACCTGTTAAAGGAGGGTTCTGTCCATTGATCCAATCAGATCTCAGCAGAACCTGCAGAACAAACAGGAGGAATCACACAGAGCTTCTGATGTTCGACTCTCAACTGAAAAATTCTGATTCTTTCCATCATCCAACTGTCCATCATCTGAAGGTCTTCTCTTGAAGATCTCCTCCAGCTGCTGTTAGAGGTGAAAGTTTGTCTCCATTCAGCAGCAGAACCACAGACCGTTGTCATGTCAGAGGGTTTCTGAAACGGGAACAATAATCATGTCTCACTGAAGGAGCTTTGACCTCCAGAAGGAACACTCCCCTCCTGAAAGAGTGTTGTCCTCCAAAAGGAAGGTTGTTCTCCAGAAGGAAGGTTGTTCTCCAGTAGGAATGTTGCCCTCAGCCTGATAGGTGTGGTTTCTCTTCCTCTGTTAATGTAATTTTAAAATTATTGTTTTCCTTGAAACTGTTTCAGCCTGATGTGCTTCTAGTGTGAGTTTTTGGACCTTCAGCGTTCTTCCACCTGAGGCTGTCGCAGGTTTCCCAGCAGAAGAACTTTTTCTTCTATAAAAACATTGAATATATTTACATGGTTACAAGAAAAAAAATACTTTTTTATTTCAGTTTTTTATATATTTCTATTTGAAATGTCTTCATTTACGGCAAAAGAGGAGCCGAAGTCAGATTCTTTGTTTGTGTTCACAAACCTGGCGGATAAAGCTGATTCTGATTCTGAATGCTGATCAGAACCTCATTGAGCTTCACCAAATGACTATGCTGCCCTCTGCTGTACGTTCCCTGTAACTGCAGCATCACTCCGACCATTTATTTCTTATTTTCTGTTTTATTAAGGGTTAGGGGCATCGCTTTAATCCCAGTACCATTTGTTATTTTTCTGCAGAGACTGTGTCAAATTGTTCTTCTTGAAAAGAATTCGATCCAGAATCAGAAATGCTCTTGCACATTTTATTGATTGCATGACATTTTTTGAAAACTGTAACACTGTAAATATTACAAGAAATACTGTAAATGTAAACCAAAATAAAATCAGAGAATGAGAAATTTAGGAAAAAAAATCCATTACAGTAAAAGAAATTCCCACTACTGATATTCAGTCGTGGATCCATGCTGGTAACGAACAACACAGACATCAGACAGGCTCCTTTTAAGGCCTTCAGACGAGTTGCTCAGTAAAGATTTGTGAGAGGTAGAGTGAAACAGGTGCTTCAGTGGTTTCGTATTGATTTAGGTAGCTTCTAATTGTCAGGAACAGGTGATTTCTGTTTGGTTACCACAGTCAGAACAGTGGAGTTTGGGTGGCTTGGATGACATCGGTGTTCACTGTGTCTTTTGCACTGCTGAGACAATGATGATGAGAACTGAGTGGATCCCAGCAGGTCAAAGCAATCAAGAAAATTGTAACTGGAAATAGCCCAAACCCTGCATGAATATTTAAATAAATATTTTAAAATACTATTTTACTCTCCATTTATTAATTTTGCTTGTTTTTTGGTGTTGTGCCCCCCTTTTTTGGGGGGAGAATTTAAAGTAATGGAAATCTTTTGTTTACTGTTCAGTGTTGTGTTTATTCCATACTGTAAACGTGTGTATTGTGTTTTGTTGATCATTCAATAAACGTTGTTTCAATAAAAAAAAATATATTAACAAGATGTGCTTATTTATTAATTCAAAATAGAAGCAGCTTTTACGTCACTGAAGCATTTCAAATATTTTATTTTCATTTGAGTTTAACTCTTGGGCAGGCTCAATCTCGCGAGAGTTTGATTTAACTTTAATTGGCTTGCTCTACTTTGACGTCACAGCATTTGAAATCGGAGCAGTCGTGGAAAAAGTTACAAAGGCCTCTCGGCATCAAGTATCAAGCTGACAGAAACATAACTTCCGGCTCAATGTGATAGACTTCAGAATAAAAGCATCGAGTTAAATAGATTACAATTGTGGAAAGCTGGATGTATTATTATTATTATTATTATTATTATTATTATTATTATTATTATTATTATTATTAAAGCCGTCGGTTAGTGTTGGTGCAGAGGAATATGAACAAGAGGACATCGTTCAGACCTCAGGAAATTAAATCAAACTATAAAACAGTTTAATATCTTTATGGATCAGTTTGGTAAAAGAAACCCGCAGAACGGTGAAACTCACCAGAAATTGTCAGTAAAGTTTAATATTTCCCTCCTTATTGTTAAAATTACCCCTAATTTATGCAATAAACAAAAAGCAAAACATTTCCTGAAGAAGAAGCCTTTATATGAAATATAAAATGTATAAGAACGATTGTGAATGTAATCTGATAAGTTCCCTGGGCTTGTTTTTATTTGTCTTTACTTTAACTAGACCACAGGGAAGCTGGAAGCACATTAAGCTCTAAAAGGAGCTTTTTAAACACCTTTAATAATGTCATATCTTGGTCAGCATGAAGGTACCGTCTGCTCCACTAAGGCAGGCAGGTACTGTCTCCACAGTACCTGGTGTTTCCAAACCAGAGACGTTCACCAAGCATTTCCTTTAAAGCAGCAACAGCTTCTGTGTGAACGTTAAACCCAACCAGATGATCAGTTGTTCCAGAAATTGATCTGAATAGAAAATATAAACCTGCCAGGACAGCACAGAGGATCTGGAGGTTTTCAATGCTGCATGTCCTCACCACCAGAGGTGGTAGAGTTCCCAGTCATTGAAATCCAGTTAGAGTAGTACTACTTCAACATGACTTTACTGAAGTAAAAATAAAAAGTAGCTGTCCAAAGCTCAAGTCAGAGTAAAAAAAAATTAGTAAAAAGGCGACTCAAGTACTAAGTAACTGATTATAACATCTGATTTAATTTTAAAAATCATGACAACAGACAAATATATATATATATATATATATATATATATATATATATATATATATATATATATATATATATATATATATATATATATATATATATATATATACACACATACACACACCTGATGTTCAAGGATTTCCGGTCTGCTCATCAAGCAACCTGCTGGTGCTTTTATTGTGAATGTGGACGTAATTTCCGCACCGGAAGTGTTTCATTGCTGTAAACTTCATGTTGCCAGTCACCAGAAGGTCGGACACCGACAGCAACAGCAGCAGCGTGTTTGGAGCTAGTTACTGGTGTACTGGGTAACCAGTTAGTTAATTGGAAGTTGAACCGGAAGCTGCTCGGTCGGTCGCTTAGTTAGTCCCTTACAGGCCGGAAACTATTTTGGAGCTAACTGGCTAACGTTAGCATGCAGGGAGCTAACCTGCTGAAAAGGAAGGGGGCGGAGCCTTGGAGCTGCCAGCAGGTGAGACACACCTGGAGGAAGAGGAAGGTTAACAGGAAGAAGCTCTGTTCATGTTTAGACTGAAGCTAACTAGCTAATTAGCCACCGACTAGTTAATTTAAACCAGTTGTTCTCACTGCTATGTTCGTCTGCTGGAGAACCTTCACTGTTCCTACTCTGGCATTTATTATGTTCTGATAACACCTGACCCGAACCCACGGTACCGCCTGACCCGGCTAGAACAACTTTAACAAGTCTTCAGTCAGCTGAGCTTTAAACTGGTTGACTCCAGTTAGTCATCTGAGGAAACCTAAAGGTCAGAGGTCAAATATGAATGAATGAATGGAACAAATAAAATGAACACATAAAATTTTGATAAATTTGGGCTAAGAACATTTTTAAAGCCAGATGTTGAAAACTCAGCATGACCATATATGGAAGGTGACAGGAAGCTGCAGCCTGGATTGGTGGTACAGTGAGAGGAATGGTTGGAGTTTATTGATGGATCATCAAAGAATAATAATGCTCCAACAATGACATCATAACCAGGAGCTGATGGACCAGAGACAGCTGTTCGCTGGCCTCCTGCTGCGCTGCCCCCTGTTGGTGACCTTAGGCCAGTGTTTCCAAACCATAGCGCCAGCTGTTGAACTAGTGTCAGAACATTATTGATGATGATGAGTTTTATAGCAGAATATGCAGTTTTGAGTGGTCTAATCAAAGTCCAGGCTGATAGAGACGCTGTGGCCTGACCTTCAGCGGGCTGTTGATGATGGAGAACCATCCAATGTTTCTGAGTGGGTCAAAGGTCATCCTCAGTGATGCTGAAGACCAGTCATCAGCTGCTTCTGCAGAGGGAGGAACAACCAGGCATTTGGTTTAGGGGTTGAATACTTATCACACAGGGTCAGGGCGGTTTGGAGAGATTTGTTCCCTGAATAAATTCAATGATCATTTTAAAACTGCTTTTTATATTTATTCGGATTATCTTTGAGAGAAAAAAGCAAAACCAGAAGAAATCTGTGGGGGGGTAGTTTACAGGAGACATGTTGGGAATCCTCTCAGATTCAGGATGGATTGAGGAAGTTAGGAGCTTTGGTCCCAGGCAGCATCTGGACTGTGAGACCAACACATGTAAGAAGCAGAGGAGTCCCACTAAACTACTGGTACCGGTCCAGTCTGGGGAGAAGAACTGAAACCAGGAACCAAGGAGGTAAACAATGGGGAGAACAGCATGGAGGAGTCAGGTGAAACTTCAGTCATGCGTTCTGCTGCAGAGACACAGGTGGAAAATGAGTGATCTTGACCAGAACCTCCAGAACAACCAGTTGGACATGAGAGAACAGATTCTGGTCCCATGTTTATATGACATCCACCTCCGCTCCAGTGGGTGGCAGTAATGTACCCAAACATTGCTTCCCAACCTCCGCTGCACCAGAAGATGAGGAGGACTTGTAGTCTATAAACTGGTTTGCAGTTGGTCCTGTCCCTGGTCTGTTTAATGGGAGAACTGCAGCAGGTCCAACAGGTGCTGGTTGGATCCCAGAGATCTGGCCTAGCTAACCCTGACCTAGCTAACCTTAGCCTCGCTAACCCTGACAGTGAGGTTCTAGTTAGGTGTTCCTGCCATAAAACTGCTGCTCCAGCTGAGGTTCTTGACTCTGGATCGCTGGCGTTCATGGAGAACATGTGGAGCTGGACTCAGAACTGGTACCAGTGAAGAGGCAGAACTAATTCATGTGTCGCTATGTCGACTAAATGATGATTAAAACCTGAGTGTCCTACATCCAGTCCTGTTGGACATTAGAGACAGTCCTGGACAGCAGACTGTTGGAACTGAGATGAACCCATTCGGTCCAGCAGGGGGAGCTGTTCTACCATCCAGACTCTTCTGTTTGAACTGTCTTTATTAAAGGGATACCAGTGAAGTGGGTTGAAACAGAAATATTCTGGAGCAGTTTGGACACGTTGAAGATCAACTTATTGCCTGTTTCTGTCCGTGGTTCTGATCCGTGTTTACAGAATAAGCAGAAAGACAGAAACTTGTCAAAGCTGCTGATGAACACATCTACAAGGCGTAGATCTTTGTTTCCCCAGGAAGCCACAACCAAACTGGATCTCAGTTGAGGATGATGTCAGAATGAAGATATCACTAATGATGATGATGGCGTTTGGTTTCAGAAGCGGGTGTGTTTGGAGGCGGAGCTCCAGATAGCAGAGTATCCAATGGAAACGTCCCATGGTGTGTCTGTGACCAATCAGCAGCAGGAGCAGCAGGTAAGTGCAGGTTGTCATGGTGAGAGCCAGTTAAACAGTATGCTCCAGATCTGTTACCATGGTAAGTGATGCTGGAAACTTAACTAAACGCTTTTGCTGAATGTTGGACCATGATGTGGGGGTGCTGTTGCCATGGAAACATGTTAATTTTAATGTATTCGGGACTGCACAGGTTGGTTCGACCCGGCCTCCTCAGCTCTGCTGCCCCCGCTGTCTCGGAGGAGAACCGGTAAGAACCTGAGACTGTTACTGGTTAGGGAAGGTCTGCCTGTCTGTCTGCCATCTGCCTGTCTGTCTCCCTCCCTCCCTGCCTGCCTGTCTGGCTCCCTCCCTGGCTATCTGTCTGTCTCCCTGCCTGCCTGCCTGTTTGTCTCCCTGCCTGCCTGTCTGTCTCCCTCCCTGCCTGCCTGTCTCCCTGCCTGCCTGCCTGTCTGTCTCCCTGCCTGCCTGTCTGTCTCCCTGTCTGTCTGTCTCCCTGCCTGCCTGCCTGTCTCCCTGCCTGCCTGTCTGTCTGTCCAGAACGAGCTCCTCCCATCATGATGAACTATTCAGGGCATCAGATGTGAGTTAACAGGTGGTGTTGAAGGACTGAGGAAACAAACATGAACTGATGGTGATGGTGGTGATGATGATGGTGGTGATGGTGGTGATTATGATGGTGGTGATGATGATGGTGGTGATGATGATTATGATGGTGGTGATGATGATGGTGATGGTGGTGATGATGATGGTGGTGATGATGGTGATGGTGGTGATGATGGTGGTGATGGTGGTGATTATGATGGTGGTGCTGATGCTTCTGCTGGTGGTGCTGCTGCTGGTGGTGCTGGTGGTGCTGGTGCTGGTGGTGCTGCTGGTGCTGCTGCTGGTGCTGGTGGTGCTGCTGGTGGTGCTGGTGGTGCTGCTGCTGGTGGTGCTGGTGTGCTGGTGGTGGTGATGATGGTGGTGGTGATGATGATGATATGTCTCCATCAGTGGCTTTAGAAGTAACCTGCAGATCAGCTGGAGGATGTACAGGTAGATGAAGTAAAGGTGTTGAACCTGGAGAAATGTTATTGGTCTTCATCAGCGTTCAGGCAGCTGACTGCTGCAGGAGATCTTCTGATCTCTGGAGGAAGAGCAGCAGGTCTTCAGTCTGATCTTCAGCCTGTTGAAGAGAACATTTTAGCTCTGAGTGGTTCAGCTGAAAGTATCAACCAATCAGATTTAGCAGAAGCGCTCACTGTGATGCCATCATGTTTATCAGCTGATCAGAAGCTGCTTCATCTGATGTGATTGGCTGCTAGTTGGTGAATTGCATTCTGGGAATTGGAGTTGATTTGTCATTGTCACAAAATCTGATCATTCCAGGGTCACATCAGCCACATCCTGGGTCAGTGAATGGAGATGGAGGAGGAGGAGGAGGAGTCTAGAAACCGTCCAATTACATCTCTGCCCTTCCAATGGAAGGACCAATCAGGTGCCTTTCTGTCTCTTTCCCAGGAAGTTTGGAAGTTTTCCGAACATCTGGAAACTTGGAGGAATGGATTACGTTCCCTCAGAGACTCAGTGTGAAAGCAATAATCATCATGGAAACCAGTCAGTTCATCAGCATCATGTGATGATTGATGATGTGTTCAAGGACACTGATCAAATGTGTGTCCCTGAGCACACCTGATGTCTGATTGGCTGACTCAGATTTGTCCTTTGACCTCTTGGTGAGGTGTTCACTGCCTCTCCTTTCCTTTCAGTCAGTAAAGGGCTATTACACAGTTTACCATCAGGGCATTTTCCCTGACTCCAGAGTTTTTCTCCGTCTGTGGTGTTAAACAACTCCAGTCTGTTTGATTAACTAGGCCTTAAAGAAGAGAGAAATTAATCGCATGTCTTCCTGGTCATGTTTACTATTATTATAAGAGGTTTTTATATTTTTAATTCAAATCTGTCAGCTGGCTTCCAGCTGATATTGTTTTCTGCTCCAGGCTGACCAATCAGAGGGCAGCGTTTGTACTGTAGACTGATTTTAAAATAAAATGTCTGTAAACAGCTCTGGTGTCTGATTTTCCCTGTTGTCTGACGAGCCTCAGATAGGTGATTACAGGTGAGTATCATGTCATCCAGAGGATCTGTAGGCCATCCTGTGATGTCATCAGCCACGCCTCACTCTGAGGCTCCACCCACTGAGAGAGACTTCAGGTAAATTCAGGTACTTTACATGTTTACACAAAGAAATCCTTCAAAATGTAGGGACCACAGCCAGCGAACGGTTGGAGACCTCCTTTCCAAGTCTGGAAAAATATAGATGGACAGAGACATGAGGAAGGAAGGTTATAGCAGAGCCCCCCAGCCCCCCTTAAGATCCTGATTTGAGCTGCTCCCTTCAGGGTGAAGGTACTGCCTTCCTCTAGTCTCAAGAAACAGGACAAAACGTTTTATACCGCAAACGATTAAACTACTGAACAGTGAAAAGGTCCAGAAATTACTGGGAAATTCAAACATGTTTGCTGTTAATGTCATTGCATGTTTGTTGCTGTCTTTTCATTTAAATGCCTGCTGACAGTGCTTCTGTCTCGCTCTCTGCCTGGCTGTCTACAGTATCATGTCAAGGCGTTTACAGGAGAAACGGATCCGACCCAACAGACGCATTCAGTCGGTTCCATAGACTCCAATTTGATCCTGTTTATAAAACAATGCATTAAGCTCAGTTTATCATTCAAATTAGTTTACAAAGTTTTCTATCTAAGGAAACCCAGCAGAGCATCGAGTTGTTGCATTACTCCTCCTGGACCAGCAGGGGGCGACAGTGGAGTGGAAAACTCCCCTTCAACAAGAAGAAACCTGCAGCAGAACCAGAACCAGGCTCAGTACCAGCAGCCATCTGCTGCAACCCACTGGAGGTTTGAGAACACAGAGCAGAGACACAAGAAGATAGAAGCACTGATCCAGGAGTACCTTCTATGTTAGAGAAAAGTAAAGAGTTAATAGCAGCAGGAGCTCCTTCAGCGGCTTCACGTAGGAGAGAAACAGCTGAACAGATCAGCTCTGAGCCGCTTTGAAAGGCTGCAGGAGCAAAGAGAGAACATTCAGGTTTCCCATACAAAGCAGGTCTCTCATGTAAATGTGGAGCTCAGTGGGACAACCTGTATAAATAAAGGTGAAATAAAATCAAAAACATCGTTAGTCTCAACGAAATCTCAGCCAATAGCTTTGTCTAGGAGTGAGACACGGTTAAATACTGAGAGACATGGCCAAGTGCATCATCTATAAAAGGAGAACGTTAAGTTGTTGGCAGCATTATCTCAGCTGATGCCCCCCCACCAGGAAGGTGTCACAGCTAAAAAGAATGCCAGACCAGGTGTAGCTTCTATGGACAGTAAAAAACAGAGAAAACAAAGTTCAAATAACAGCAATTAATGCTAAATTGGAGAGTAGTAGGAGAAAGTAGCACAGCAAGGAGAAGTAGTCAGTTTGTGCTCCTGGAGCCTAAACCTATAGCAGCCTAACTATAGGGACAGATCAGGATAACTTCAGCCAGTCATTCAGCTTCATCAGAGAGGAAAGTTCAGATCTCTGATGGATGATGGAGCTGATTATTAAGGGCTTTATACGTCAGAAGGAAAACCTGAGATTATAATCTTAATCTAACTGGGAGGCGATGAAGGGAAGCTAAAACAGGAGAAATGTGATCTCTGTTTTTAATTTTCCTCAGAACTGCTGCAGCGTTCTGGATCAGCTGAAGGCTTGTAACTCCATCCTGGGGACTTCCTGATAATAAAAAGTTGCAGTCGTCCAGCCTTGAAGGAGCAGATGCAGGGACTAGTTTTTCAGCTTCTCTCCTGGACAGAATATTTCTGATTCTGGCGATATTCTGGAGATGAAAGAAGGAAATTCTAGAAACTTGTTTAAAATTGGACTTAAATGACAGATCCTCGTTAAAAATAACACCGAGGTTCTTTACTTTATTATCTGAGGCCAATTTAATGCCGTCCAGATTAAGTGTTGAGTTTGTGGCAAAATCTATAAAAATACAGAATGCAGACCGTATTGCAGCCTCGATTAAAGTCTGGTTCCCATGAACTCAGTATCGTGTTTCATCTCATCCTGCATGTTTTAGGTGTCGTTACACATCTACTTATCATTCACATGGTCCACACTGGAATCAGATCTAAACCAGCTCCTCTGTTCCCTACAACATGTTCAGACCTCTCTAAGAGAATATTGTCATGGACTGGATCAGAACCAGCACTGAGATCTGACAAGACCAGAACCGGTCCACCATCTGAGGCCATGAGAATCTCATTAGTGACTTTCAGCAGATCTGCTTCAGTGCTGTGAAGAAACCTGCCAGAAACTCTTCAAACAGCTCTTTCAGCAGTTTGAAACTGAAGAGATGCTGACCGACCAGAACCAGAGTTGCTTTGGTTCTGGTCCAAATTGTTCTGTTACCTTAGAAAGATGTTCAGAATCATACAGTGTCACAAAAGGCTGCAGATATTGAGCAGAACCTTTTAAACTACAGATCCCATGAGCCCTCAGGGCTGTTCCCTTCCTCCCCCAGTAGAGGGTGGAGAGTGGGAGGTGGAGCGGAGGAGGAGAGGGGGAGTTTGGGAAAGAATGTTTGGAATTCATTTCCTGTCGAGCAGCTCTCACAGCAAGGAGGAGACGAAGAGGAGACCAGGAGGAGACGAAGAGGAGACCAGGAGGAGACGAAGACGAAACCAGGAGTCATGGCCCAGTTTGAGACTTTCCTCCAGAGCATGGAAAAGGACTGACTCCTGCTTCTGCTGGGACACTGCCACCAGGACTCCTGCTCCAGGAGGAGAAGAAGCAGCGTTGACTCCTGGTTCTCCTGGAGGAATGCTGAATCCATGACTCCTGCTGCAGGAGAAACAGGACCGACTCCTGCTGGAACATTGAAATCTACTCCTGCTGCAGGAGGAGGAGGCGCAGCATGGCTGAGCCGCTGCTGAGGAGAACCTTCTCCAGACTGAGGGGCAAAGACAGGAGTCGCAGAAAGACAGACCCCAAGCTAAACGGTGAGGATCCCTCTTTGCAGCACTTTCAGACGGTCAGTGAATGCATCATGATGTCTGGCTCAGGTCAGAGTCAGTAAAGATGGTCAAGTTTATTAGTCTAGAACATTTCAGCAACAAGGCAGTTCAAAGTGCTTTACATGATAAAAACCATAAAACAATTAGATCACAAAGAAAAACAGCTTTACAGAATAATGAGAAGGAATGAAAGCTATGATCCAGACCATAATGATCAATATTCCAGTTTTTACTGATCAAAAGCAAAAACAGGCTTTTAGCCTGGATTTAAAGGAACTCAGCAGTTTCTGGAAGTTTGTTCCAGATTAGAGGAGCATAAGAAAAGAGCTACCATGATGGTTCACTGATCTCCAGCTTCCCTCAGGGTCAGTGAATGCATCACCATGATGGTTCACTGATCTCCAGCTTCCCTCAGGGTCAGTGAATGCATCACCATGGTCAGCTTCAGTTAGTGGAGGAATTTTTTTCGTAAACTGGTTCAGAACCAGCAGGATTTCAGGACCTGGTCTCTGGAGTCCATCTGAGGTCATGATGAGGCATCAGGTTTTCGTTTCCATGGAGACATGATGATCCATGGTGTTTATGGGAAAACAGCTCAAGATGTTTGATGATCTCTGCCTGCTCCAGTAAACCCAGTAGAACCCAATAAACCCAGTAGAACTGACAGAATGCGGTCTGTGCTGAGATGGACTCAGTGGTCCAGGTTACTGGGAGGAACCACCAGCAGCTGCAGAACCATGAGGTTCTCTGGGTTCAGGGACCGGAACCGGGTCGGGATAGGGACCGGAACTGGGTCGGGTCAGGAACCGTGTCGGATCAGGGACAGGAACCGGGTTCAGGCAGCCATGGTGAGGCAGGTGAGGAAGAACATGAGGAAGAGCTGATGCTCCTACTGGTTCTGGACCATCTGGAAGGGTTTCACTGGGATCACTCTGCACTGTGCCCCAGACATGGAAGGAAATTCTCAGTCAGAACCAGAATCAGAACCAGGTTCTGGCTGTAAGAACCAGAGTTTTGCTGTCCTCGGAGCAGAAACGGACCCCAGAGGAGCTCAGAAATGTAATCGGGTCATTTAGCAGAGCGTCCTGCAGCCGGACTGGATCAGCTTCCTGTCATTAGCTGAGTGTGCGTGCTGGGACTTCCTGTTTATGTGTCTGGATGCTGCTGGACGGATAACAGAAGTTTAGCGTCTCACTGGACTCTGGGTTGGTTCTGTTCACACTGAACCGGGATCATTGTGTTGGACTGGGTCCTCCCGGTTCTGCAGCATCGTGTTAGGTCAGCTCCTCTTCTCAGCAGAGATTCTATCCTGAAAAGGTTCTGCTGGAGACAAACTGGACCCTACAGCGAAGATTTGTCTGTTCCAACAAACAGCTGCTACAGTCAGAACCAGAACCCGAGGAGATTTAACTCAGAGCCTGACAGTACCAGCAGTCCAACATAACTGAACGTTTCCCTCCGAAATCTTCTTCCTGTGTCACTGTGACTGCAGTGTGTGTGTGTGTGTGTGTGTGTGTGTGTGTGTGTGTGTGTGTGTGTGTGTGTGTAATGAATAGTGAATGCTCAACAGTGTGTGTTGAACACAGAAGCTTCTTTCACATCTGTGCAGCTGTTTATTCAGCCCTCCCCCTCCTCTCAGCCCCAAATCAGGAACACATGGACCATTTTTGGTTCTCAGACTCATTCAGATGACAGGAAGTGAAGCCACCCTCTGGAGAGTGTCACTTCCTGTTTGGTCCTGTTTCTGGCTTCAGGAAGCAGTCGGCCAGAACCATCAGCAGACTTTTTACCGTAGAACATCTGAAAAGAGTAACTGATAAATAAACCGGGTTAGTCGGCGTAAGTTAGTTGCAGTTATGGTTAGTTGCGGTTCTGGTTAGTCGGGGTGAGTTAGTTGTGGTTCTGGTTGATGATTCAGATGAAGTCAGCCTGACTCCCTTTTAACAGGAAGAAACCTTCAGCAGAACCGAGCTCTGCTGGGTCTTCTGCTGTGACCAGAACAGAGGACACAGCAGATACACAACGGAACACAGTCGCTCTGGGCCAGGAGTACTTTCTAGGTTAAGTTAAGAAGGTTCTGGTCAATATTGCTGACATCCAGGAGAAAGCTCCAAGTTAGGCTGAGAAGTCTTTAATGAGGCCTGGAGGTCCAGAAGAGGAAACTAACGATGGGTCTTCAGAAGCCTGGAGGCATTCAGGATGCTTCCTGAGGGTCTAGTGAGGCATCGGAGCTGTTTCCATGGTAACATGCAGTTCATTGCACCATTAGAAATAAATCTGAGTTCTTCTCCTTACCTCCTCCTTGCGTTTTATTAAACTCATTTTAGAACCTTCAGAAGAACCTCTGCTCTGAAAGATTTCAGGTTAAATGGACCAACAGAACTGAAAGCTTCCAGATGCTTAACTAACCTCACATGGAGGCTGTGGATGCCAGCAAGGACAGAGAAGATGAACTGATGAACCCTCAGCTGTCACCGTAGAAGGTGGCTGCAGGTGAAGCTGAGCAGGTGTTGAAGGTCTTCCTCAGCTGTTTTTCTAAAAGCTGCTGATTGAAGCTGAAGATCTGAAAGTCATTCTCCAACCTGCAGCTCTGCAGCGGTCCTCTGCACATTCAGACCTCCTCCTTAACCCGCTGGGCAGGAACCAGGTTCTGATGGTAGTTTCAGCAGATCAGGCTCATGTTACACATGAGGCAGAGGTTAGTTTGAGTGGGACTCTTCTGTCTTTAAACATGTTTTTATTTTGGACTGACCTCAGTTCAGCTTTAGCTTAACAAATTAACCAATCAGAAAAGAGGATGAAGGTGTTTATGGTTCACACAGAAAGAGCCCAACCAGACAAGATGCCACAGCCTGAGGTCACACTCAGCAGAACAACTGAGATTATTCATGCAGCTCAGTCAGACATGGAGCACGCTGCTTGTCACGAGATGTTCCTCCCAACTGAGCATGCTCAGAGCACCATCCACTACTAGTGACAAGCTGACCCTGACCTTAAACAGCCTGAACTGTCCCTTTAAACTCTGAACGGTCGCAGCCAGAATAGAAGTTCTCAACTGCTCATCCTACTTTATCTGTACTTATAGACAGAGCAGGACCTTAACTGGACCTCTGGTTCTGACAGAACAGAACCATAACAAATCAGTTGGTGCCTGCCAGTTTTCAGTTTGAAACTTATGTTGTCTCCGGCAGTTTATAATACAGTATAATGTGTAAATGTGTCAATTAATCAAATCATATAGAAAGCTTCAAAGTTATTTCCAAACAATCCATTCATCCAAAGTTATAAAACAATACTGTCAACTACAGTTTATTTTACTAGCTGATAAGAAAAAGTTTGCAGCATCACTCCTCTTGGACCAGCAGGGGGCGACAGTAGAGAGGAAAACTCCCCTTCAACAGGAAGAAACCTGCAGCAGAACCAGAACCAGGCTCAGTACCGAGCAACCATCTGCTGCGACCCACAAGAGGTTGAGAAGACAGAGCAGAGACACAAAAAAGAAATATAAGTACTGAACCAGGAGTACTTTTCATGTTGAAGAAAAATAGCAGCTCCTTTAGTCGCTTCATCTGGGAGAAACACAGCTAAACATAAATGCTGGGCCAGGTGTAACATGTATGAAGAAGAAAAGAAGAGAGAACATAAAGTTAATTGCAGCAATAACTGCAAATTTAGCTTTTACATCTGGAGGCATGCCTAAACTTAAAAAGTTTGTCCACATGACTAAACCTTGGCTAAAGAAAAAAACAAAGATGTGATCATTTTTAACACTCAGATTTAATTAATGAGAAAGTTTGTGTGGGAGTGTATGTATTAGTGAGTTAGTATTATACATACAATTTTTAGCATGTTAACGGGATGTGAGGATGGGACGGTACTGAGGATGTGCAAGGATATTTATATGAATATGTTGGCAGGTAAACGCATGTATTTTTATTGTATATTTTTAATTTATAAATTATATGTATTTTATTGTATAGAAATGCCCAATGAGGGACTGGAGATGCAAATTAGCTGTAGCTATACACTCTTGGTGCAACGCATCAGTTACAGAGTTGTTCTGTTCTATGTTTATGTCCATTGTCCCTGTTAAATAAATTAATAAAATAAAAACAAATAATGCAAAACTGGAGAGTAGTAGGAGAAAGTAGCAGAGAAAGGAGAAGTGGTCAGTTTGTTCTACAGCACCCTAAACCTATGGCAGCATAACTAACAAAGTAGACGGGGTGTCTGCCTCACGGACTAAAACTGGGAGCTGGTTCCTCAGGAGAGGAGCCTGATGACTGAAGGATCAGCCTCCCAGTCTACTCCCAGAACCTCCAGGAAGCAGCAGTAAACCTGCAGTCTGAGAGCAAAGGGCTCTGGTAGGAACATCTGGACTAGTCAGGTGTCTGATGTATGATGGAGCTGATTATTAAGGGCTTTATATGTAAGAAGGAGAATCTTATGCCTTGTTTCCACGGAGTGGTAAAGCACAGGTCGGTGCAGTACGCCGTGTTGTGGTCTGCCGTATTCAGGAGAGCGTTTCCACCGTCAGTTGGACTCTCACTGGGCAGGCGGGGTTAAACCCCAACGCCAGACGTTGCGTCATACTAGTCTGAAGACAAACGTGACACTAGTATTTCTCTGCTTGTGGATTAAGGTTACGGTTTCCATTGTTGTTTTTAACAATAAAAACCTAAAACAGCGTGCCGCACGGCTCAGTGGAAACAAGCCATAGGATTATAATCTGGATTTAACAGGGAGGCGATGAAGGGAAGCTAACATAGGAGAAATATGATCTCTGTTTTTAATTTTCATCAGAACTCCTTCTGCAGCATTCTGGATCAGCTGAAGGTTTTTAACTCCATCCTGTGGACTTCCTGATAGTAAACAGAGTCGTCCAGCCTTGAGGGAACAAATGCAGGGACTAGTTTTTCAGCATCACTCCTGGGTAAACCAAAGTGGTCCCACAAAGAACAGCTAACAAACCCAAACCATGGTAACAACCTCCCACTATTTGATTTAATAGCATTCATTGTCATCTCCGTATTTGTCTTGAACTGGTTGGGAAGTTAACAGCTAGTCAGATGTATGCCATCGGTTTTCCATGACTTTAACAGTGTAAAACAAAATGTTCCTGTCAGTGTGAAACGACTCTTAACAGTGAACAGTCTACAGTCTGAGCCCTGCTGTGACCTAAGGAGGTTATTCTGGGATGCATATAAAACCTACTGTACACCAACCCAAAGCTGCTCAGCTCCAGGCTGCACATGTCATTTACTGGTCACATACAATCTGGCATTGTTTTGGCAAACTTACACCCCGAAGCAACACTAACTTCAGTGGCCTCCGACTGGCGTAGCCGGGTGTCCTCGCCGCCAGCGCGAGTAACAGTCTTACGCTGATCATCAGCCAGCAGTTTCAGGCAGGATGTGATGCCGCCCGTTCTGGCCCCTGACTAACGCCTGACCATGGCCCCTGGTGTCTCTGATGCCCCGTTTCTGACTCTGGAGCTGCCGGTTACCAGAGTCGGTTTCTCAGAGGGCTGGGTTCCTGAACTACGCTTCCTACCTGCTGTCAGGCAGCTGACCTGAAGTCCTGACTGCCCGAGCTGTGCTGGGGGACTGCTGTTTTGCAGAAAGGAAAGGCTGTGTTTAACACGCCACCATTACCCGGACAAACTGAGAAGCCTTGTTAATACGAGCTGAAGCTAAGCTAACCTTGGAGAAGGAACACTGTGACACACCAGACGGTGTGTTGATGTGTTTGGGCGCTGATGAAGCAGAACTGTCAACATAGAGACCCATTTCTCAATCTTCTGTTTGTTTCCTTCAGAGACTCCAGTCAGCTCTGCCGCCATTCAGACGTTTTCATCATCACCATCGCTGACGATCATATCCAGCACCGCAACCGCTGCCCACCCTGACCCCAACTTACCTCCTCGAAATCATATCACGGTCGCCAAGAAACAGCAATGGGCACGGCAGGGAGCCTCAGCTTCCTCTCTCAGCTCCACCCACATGACCTCTGACCAGTGGTCATTATGGATATCCCAGCATGAATCTGGGCTGACCTGGAACGACAGTCTGGTGCAGGACAAGGTATTCAGATGAAAAAGAGCTCCTCCATGTTGACTGATTCCTGCTCATCCTCTCTCCTGAATATTTACTTCCTGTTATCATCCTTCATCCTTATCTCTGGTTGTGGTCCCGCCTGAATGCATCACACCATCCTGCACCTGCCAGTTTGACTCCTCCTTTGTTTCAGTTTGGTGATGGGTTGTCTTCTGCTGCTGCTCCTCGTCTCCCTCAGAGGTTTTAACCATCTGTGTTGCTGTGTTTACAGAAACAGGCGTACGCTGACACCGTGCCATTTAGGGACATAATCAGTACACCCTGTGTTCCTGTCACCACTGCGCAGCAGCAAGACTCCCAGGCTGCAGAGGGCGCCACTGAGATTCCCCCCCCAGGTGTCAGCACCAAGCTGTCAGGCCGGCGGGCCTACCTGCAGAGCCTGGAGCGGAGTAGCCGAGCATGGGTGTTGTCTTCAGGAAAGTCCCAGGCTTCAGATGATGTGTGTGGTCCTCAGGAGGATAACAGCAGCAATATCTGGTACAACCCCATCCCCGAAGAGGAGGATGGAGGAGGTTCACCGAGAGAAGAGGAGGTATGGAAGAGGAGGGATGAAAAGCAGGAGGTTGCTGATCCCAAAGGAGCAGGATGGAGTTGTGACTCTCCACAGGAGGACCCCAATCCCAGCGTCAGTCACCAGGCTGATGAAATCACAGGTAGCCTGTTGTTTTCCACCAGTTGTAGTATGATCACATTGGATTGCTCATTGATTATCTGTCTCTTGCAGACTCTCCTGCCTCAGACTCAAGCCCCACCTCCTTAAAGAAAGGGGGAGTCGCTGGTAGTGTGATGGACAGGTTGAGGTCTCCTGGTACTGTTCGGAAACTTTCTTTAAAAATGAAGAAACTTCCCGAACTCCGGCGAAAACTCAGTCTACGTTCATCTTCCCGTACTCATCGCCAGGCCAACAGTAGCAGAGGAGGTGGGGATGAGCCGACCAATAAGAATGCAGCCTCATCCCCGGTGCTGGCTAACCAGAACGTTATCAGCAGATATCATCTGGACAGCTCCACCCCCCCAACCCGTCCACTGCGTCGATCATCCAGACAACGCTCTGCCAGCAAAGGAGGTCTCATTCCTTCCTTACAAATATTTAAACTTCAAGGTGGAAGAGAACTGTGGGTTGCTTTTAGCTGAGCTAAATATTTAGCTAAATACTTTGTAGCTGTGACGTTTATAAATTAATCAATAACATGGTGAAAATATGACTGAAAAATAGAGAACTATGACAGGATAAATAACCCCAGATTACTGCTGTTAATTTTTGACTGTGTAAGTTTACAAATGCCACCCTATAAACAACATCCCCACCTGTATAGCTATATAACTATATATTAGATGCTCACATAGTTCACCCCAATCTGTAGACCTTATAACAACCCTGTGGAGTTTCACTGGCTTCCTGTGACCACATTCTCATAAGTTACCTCTCAACAAGAGGCTCATACACAGAGCAAAAAAAAAGACAACCTTGCCAAAAGCAGGTCATGCAGAGGAGCTGTATTCAACCCTGATGTTTGTATTAAACAAATCAGTTGCTTTTTTCCCAGGTGGAGCAGTTGACAAGCAGTTGAATGCTCAAAGTGTCAGATCTAGCTGATTGTGGGATGTATAATGCTCCCAAAATAACAAGGTGAAACTCTGTTCATTTATAATATGAACAGAAATTCTATTGGGCCAATATCTGGGCTCTAGAGATGATATTTAAGAGTAAAATGTCCTGGATTACACCATCTGTTGTTGGAAAGCATAGCTAGTTGGCCCCTTTTACAGTTGCAACTCCTCTTCACATTTTTGTCTGCCCATGTTGTCTGAATGCCAGGCTGGGGGCATGCTTCTGCTACCCTGACTGTATCCCTGTGATTTCTTCAGGCTCATCCATCTTATGTGGTCCTTCCTTGTCAGCAACCAAAGATATGGCAGATTTGTGAATGTACAGGAAAAAGCATCAAACTGCAGTGCGGACACTATGTTCATTGGATTTTTGGTGATTCTGTTCACGTCCTCCTGTAAGAACCCAGTGACCAAATGAGAACCTTCTATTTCTATCAGGGTACCTTAGTGATGGAGACTCCCCTGAGCTGTTGCCTCGGCAACTGGCTGCTGACCTCACAACATCCCAGGAAGCTTCGTGTGATGTCAGTTCATTTCAGCTGTATGTGGGCTCAGATCCACCACGATGCAGCCAGCGGGTGACGGGATTACTGACAGTCCACCTGCTGGGCCTGGAGGAAATGAAGAACAGCAGGTAAAACTAGAGCTGAATCAGGCTGATTGATCCAGATTTCTGGGTTTCTTGAAGGTCTTTGAGGTCCAAGGTGACTGGAACTCCTGGATATTGACCATAAAATGAAAAATGTGGAAGGAGCATGGAATCCAAAAGGAAATTGTGGAATTACAAGATAAAGCATAATGTCTCTGATCCTGTGCTTTAGTCCCAGGAAAAGTTAATCCCAAACATCAGGAATGTTGTTTGAGATATTTTGTTCAGTTCGGTTTCATTGTCTTTTGTGGTCCTAGATCAGAGGACAGCAAAGAGATCTTCTTGGCTATCCAAGTTGATGGGGTGACAAGAGCCAGGACCGCCCTCTTGACCCTAAGAGGCCATGCGCTGCCCCTAAACCACACCTTTCACCTGGACTTGGAGAGGGCCCGGCAGCTCCGCATCGTAGTGTTAACACCAGGTACAGGGACCTATTTTACATTGGGTTAGGGATGGAGGGGGGGTTTGGAGACCAAACCCAAGGGAAGAACCTGCTCGACACACAGGAAGGGGGCGGCAACCATGAAGGGGGAACCAGACCTGGTAGAAACTGCTGGCTGCAGAGAGAAATAAAAACAGTCAGTGTTGAGAGATATTCACCTGGTTGGCCAGCAGATCAGCCTCCCTCCGCACTAGTCGTGGTACTAAACTAACTACCAGCACTCTGTCGTTCACGAACAAACTCATCCCTAGAACGCTGGTTGGTAATAAAAGACAATAAATCACACTCAGAGTGGATTACAGTCTTTCCACATATTCACTCAAAACAATCTGTTGGTGGCAGAGCTGTGTTAGGCCCGGTGCCACCAGCCACTCAGTCTGTTTATGACAAGTTGATGTCCATACAGAACATTTTGATGACTCTGAACAGCCAAGCTGTGCAAAGGCAAAAACGGGGGAAAAAGCAAAGCAGCAGCATTCCTGCACCCAGCTGGAGGTTCTGGTTCTGATGGGTAAAAGCTAACCAGGTCTAAAGTTCCTGTGTTATATAAAGCAACTGTTAGCAGAGGCAATGCATTGACAGTTGAAACCAGAAGTTTACATCAACATTTTTTTCTCTCTGTTTGAAGTTAAATCAGACCAAACCTCTCTTATTTCATGTCAGAATCACCAAAATTATTTCTATTTACTAAAAGCCAGAAAACTTACTGAGAACATTTTTTAGAGATTTTTTTGTAACTTTCATCAAATTCAGAAGTTTACATACAGAATGGTTACTGTCTCTTTAAATAATGAGGGAGAGCCCAGGTGATGATGTCATGGCTTTGGAGACCTCTGATAGGTTAACGGACACATTAGAGTTAAATGGAGGTTCACCTGTGGATGTATTTTAAGGTGGCACCTGGAACTCTCTGCGTTCTGGTTTGACCCAATGGGAAAGTCAGCAGAAATCAGCCCAGATATCAGGAAGAGAATCATGGAGCTGCTCCAGCCTGGATCATCCTGGGGTCCAGATACCTGAAGGAGCTGCCTTCATCTGCTCAAACAGTTATACGCCAGTATAGACACGATGGGAACGTCCAACCATCATGTCACTCAGGAAGGAGGCAGGTTCTGGTCCAAAATGAGCAGACTTACCCCAGAGAACCAAAGCCAAAGACCTTGTGAAGATACTGCTGAAGCTGGTCAGACAGAGTCATGACCCACAGAGAAACGAGTCCTGAACCGATATGGACTGAAAGGCCACTCAGCGAGGAAGCAGCCTTTACTCCAGAAGAGGCATAAAAAGCCAGACTGCAGTTTGCAGACGTCCACAGGGACAAAGACCCTCATTTCTGGAGACATGTCCTGCGGTCTGATGAAACTAAAGTAGAACTGTTTGGACATGATGACCATCGTTTGGAAGAAGAACGGGGACGCTTGGGCCGTCCTAACTGTGAAGCATGGTGGTGGCAGCACCATGCTGTGGGGCGGTTCTGCTGCAGGAGGAACTGGTGCACTTTATAAAATAGATGGAATCATGAAGAAAGAACATTATGTGGAAATATTGAAGCAACATCTGAAGACATCAGACAGGAAGTTAAAGCTCAGGTCCAAATGGGTCCAGTTGGACAGCGTCCCTCAGCATCCAGGGTGGTTCTAAAGTGGCTTCTGAACCTGACCCAGTTCTACCGGTTCTGACCGGAGGAATGGACCAGAACTCCAGCAAACTATTGTGAGAAGCTTCTGGAGGGAAACCAAAAAGGTTTGACCCAAGTCATCCAGTTTAAAGACAACGCTTCCAAATAGTGATATGTATGTAAACTTCTGAATTTGAAGAAAGTTAGAAACTAATCTCTAAAAAATTTTCTCAGTAAGTTTTCTGGCTTTTAGCAAACAAATAATTCTGGTGATTCAGACCTGAAACAAGAGAAGTTTGGTCTGATTTAAGTTCAGACGGTGAGGGAAAAATGAGGATGTGTCTTTTTATTCTGTGTATGTAAACTTCTGGTTTCAACTGTAGCAGCCACTGTATATGGATCAGGTGACGCCTCCTGGTCAGGGGGAAGCTGGCGTCTGTTTATCTGCAGTAAAACGGCATCTTCATAGAGACACAAGAAGCTCCGATCCGGTGGAGGAGCAGCAGGAGACCCACAGCTAGAGGACCCATAATAGGAAAGAGTAGAAACAGCCTCTAATCTTCCACCGGGGAAATTCAGCTGTGAAAGTTTATCAAACAGAAGCTAAAGAGGAGCTGCTGAATGAGACGCAGGTGATCCTCCTACCTGCAGAGTGAGGTGAAGGGGGGGTCCAGCTCAGCGCTGGCTGTCATTGGGTAATTATAATAGGACCAAATGATGATTGGCTAATGGACAACCAGACACCTCATCAGGAACCGACCCAACTCAGCAGATGGGAAACTCGGGTTACACTGTTTAAAACCAACAGTAAGGAACCTCCCATTAAGACAATGAAACCGCTCCAGAACCATCCTGGGTAAAGATCTGGTTCTGGGCTGCAGGTTTTCCAACAGCGTTCATGACTTTCTGGGGCCGAGATTTAGACACTTGAACCTGTTGATGACTGGAACTAGAAATCCCAGTCAAACCATAGCCTGGTGGCTGACCAGTACCAGTCTGAGTTTGAGTGTCTGAATAAACTCTAAGGCTGTAGATCAGGGGTCTTCAACTCCAGGTCTGGAGTCCTGCAACTTTTAAATGTGTCTCTGCTTCAACACACCTGAGTCCGATAATCAGGTCATCAGCAGGACTCTAGAGAGCCGGACTGGACACTGAGGGGGGGATTCAGGTGTTTTGGACCAGGGACACATCTATAGGTTGCAGGACACCAGCCCTGGAGGACTGGAGTTGAAGACTGCTGCTGTAGAGGAACCAGGTCTTACTGAGCTCAGGGACAGCAGCAGCTCTGCACCCCCATCCCCAGGTTGGTCTGGATGATACTCTGAGCATCCTGCTGTCAAATCTTCATAAGAAGATGGAAGTCTCTACAGGTAGACCAAACCAAATAAGATTAATGATTTGAAATAAACCAGCCTCTATCTGATGGTTGGGTCATGGATTTATCAAACACAATCCTGGACCCGGACAACCCAGTCGTCCCACTGTGAAGCTTTTTCTCAGGAAGTCTTTGTGTCATCATTGTGTTTTCTTGTTTCTGCAGCTGCTCTGTCAGCGTTGAGCGGAGTCAAACCAGACCACAATAATTCTTCTGGTGGTCCAACCAGAAACCGGGTGTGTTGCCTCGGTGGCGTCTCCATCCCCCCACTCTTTAAAGGTGGATCACAACTTTGTGCCTGATATTCCTCACTGATTCTGGAGAGATGATGATGGTTCAGTAGGGACTGACATCTTCAGGTGTATTTCTGTTTCAGGGAGTCGTAGTCAGCAGCTCTGCTTGAAGCTGGAGCCCAGAGGACTTCTTTATGTCAAACTAACTCTGCAGGAAAAATGGGACACACAGGTAAACTGGGTACCACAAATACTTCTGTTACAGTGTCTTGTGACCACTTCGGAGTCACTCTGAACATTTGTGTCCGCAGCATGGAAGGGATCCCTCAACACCTGCTAATGTGTTTGGGGTTGAACTGCACCGCCTGGTGGAGAAAGAAGGATCTACATCTCCAGTTCCCCTGCTGATCCAGAAAACGGTGGCAGAAATAGAGCGACGAGGCCTGAAGGTGGTAACTAACCCACTCCTGTTACTCTGACAGCTCTCTGAACACAGGGTACTGACCCGATACTTAACACGGTCTGGGTTTGTGTCAGGTGGTTGGTCTGTACCGACTGTGTGGTTCCGCTGCCGTCAAGAAGGAGCTCAGAGACGGGTTTGAGAAGAACAGTTCAGCCGTGTGCCTGTCAGAGGACCTGTACCCTGACATCAACGTCATCACAGGTCAGTGAGCACCGTTAAGGACCAGAACCGGGTCCTAGTCCAGTCCTGGATCAGGACCTGAGCCTGGTTCTGGTCCAGTCTTGGATCAGGACCTGAGCTTTCCCTGAACTCTTTGTCCAGGAGACCTGAATATTGATGTAGATTTGAATCAGACTAGATGATTTGTGGACTGACTTTAATGGCTGATTGACTTACTGACTGGTACTTTTATGTTGGGTTTAACTTTTCATCTTTGGTTCTGAACTGCCAACACCCCGAGATTATCTAAGGTCCCATATCAGCCATCAAGAGAAGCTGGAGGTAATTAAACAGAACCGAAGACCCGGTTCCCAAACAAATTAGAACAAGATCTTTTGAATTTGACCTGATCCCTGGGTTTTGGAACCTGAACAGTCTGACTCCAGTACCCAGTAATCAGACCTGACTCTGGTCACTGAGACAAGGCTGCAGTCTCAGGCTTGTTAGTACGTCAATGATCCAGACATGGACTGGACTTGATTGCCCAGTTTTCTGAGTCCTGATCGGACCTTTCTTTGTAACAGGCCTCAGGACGGTATTAGGTGTGAATTATCATTACATTAATAAACCGGACCTGTTTAACCGGAACCATCCTGAATGTACCCTGTTGTTTCTCCAGGTATTCTGAAGGACTACCTTCGTGAGCTTCCATCTCCTCTCATCACTAGGACCTTGTACCAGGTGGTCCGGGAGGCCATGACACAGCGACCCCCATCTGAGACCCCCGACCCAGAAGTGGCCCTCTGCACTGTTAAACTTCTGTCCTGTCTGCCAGACCCAGAGAAGGTACCAGAACCATTACTGCGGTTCTAGAGAATAAAGATCAGTGTGGTTGGTCTGAGTCAGACTCTGTTGGTTGTCAGGATGAACCCATATTAACCCATCCAAGGATGGGGTCAAGACTGGTTCTTCAGAGACCAAGACTGAGGCTGAATGTTTAGAACGTCGAACAATATTTCAGGACATTGCTTTTTGTACATCACAACATGCAAAAACTGCCTCTTGGTATTAAATTAATAATGGTCATAATAAACTAATACTTAGGTTATTAAATGCAGCCATATATTGATACACATTTTCTAAACTGAAATAATCAACTTACATTGCACAGTAGTTGTATGATAAATTTAAAAAACAGTGAGAGATTAGGCTGATAAAGATTTGTCGTATTTAAAAAAACCCTTCCTCTTATGATCATCTGAATAAAAGCAATTCATCAGAGTATCAGATGTTAAAAAACACATGCTGGACATATTAATAAATTATTAGGCATTTTAATAAATTATTAGTCCATGCAGGCATGCATGGGTTGAGGGACTGATGTAGTGAACAGTGATCGGCCAGCTGCAGGATTTAAAAAGACAAGAAGATATTTAATTTAAATATCTGGCATTTCCTTGACCACCACAAGGTGGCAGCGCTGAGCTCATCCAACATTTTTGTTTTGAGAACCATGGTTTGGGGAGATGTCGGAGGCAGATTTTAAGGGTTGCTGATACCAAAGCTTCCCAACACCTCCTATCGTCCCAACTGCTGGCTGTGTCAGCAGCCTTGCTCTGATTTATTAAAGGTCAGAGGTCAGAAGAGGCTCAAGTCTTTTCAAAAGGCTTCAGATAGTAAGAGACCAGGATAGTTTCACACCTTCATCCAGTGAATGACTTCATTACATCCATGTCATCAATTCTTTCTCAACTGGAGTACAATAAAAACTGAACCTGTGCTGACATCATAGTGACATCACAGCTGTGACATCACAGACTGAGCAGCCCTCTCAGGGGTCCAAGCCTTGTTGATGATTGATTGTTGGATATTTATTACTCTTGGGTCCCCCCCCCAGGCAACGCTCTCCCTCCTGCTCGACCACCTCAGCCTGGTCGCATCCTTCAGCTCCTTTAACAGGATGACTCACCAGAACCTGGCGGTCTGCTTCGGCCCGGTACTCCTCACACCGACGCAGGAGGCCTATCGGGGAGGAAGAGGAGCAGGTAGGGGGGGGAGAGGAACTGGGAAGACCTTCGGTCCCGGTGAGGAGATCGCCAACGCGGTGGACTTCAAGCGGCACATTGAGGCCTTGCACTACCTGCTGCAGCTCTGGCCAGGTGACACTCTGCACACTCACTGCTGTTTCCATGACAACATTCATGTTTTACATTCGTCATGGTCCTCCTCAGTGCCGACCCATCGAGTACCAGCGGACGACCCCTCCCCTCCATCCTCCCCCACCCTTACCCAGCATCTCCAGCTCCAACCGGACCTGCAGCACCACCCACCTTGCCTCCCCAGCGCCGAGGGGGTAGTGTCACGTCGAGGGCGTGGCGGACTGGCCCGGTTGGAGAGTCCACCCCCCATCAACCGCTACGCCGGGGACTGGACCATCTGTGGGCAAGATCTTCTGTCTGAGTACGAAGCCGACTACGACGAGGTGGCAGGAAGTGAGAGCGAAGGAGGTGAAACTCTGACAAGTAGGGAGGTTCAGGTTCAGTTCATGGCTCCATGTCAAGGCATTTTCTGCTCTGTTCTCTTGTTTCAGGCAGCAGAGAGGAAGACGAGGAGGAGCACAAGGAGGTCTGGTCATCAGGAGCTGCAGGAGGAAGTCTGTTCGTAGACGACTTCATGGACTTTGATGCTCCATTTAACTGTCGCCTCAGCCTGAAGGACTTTGACACCCTGATCCACGACTTGGACCGAGAGCTGGCCAAGCAGATCAACATCTGCCTGTAGGGGGAGCAGATCAACATCTGCTTGTGGGGATGGGGGGGTTCAGCTGCAGTGAAGAGTCCAGAACCGATCGACTTCTTTAGCAGGAAAAATTCAGAAGCTAATGTTGGATTATTTTTCTAGAAGGGTTGAAAAACTTTTTAGTTCTAAACTTTTGCACAGCTGAAGCCATAATCTCCCACAGACGAAGTGGACGAACTGCAGACGTTGTCCCTCCAGAGTCACCGATCCCCAGTGGTCCGAAGGCCCAAGCAACACAGACCACATTGATGCAGAAAGTCCTTCAGTGTTCAATGCCCTGATGGCATTCAGGGTCTGCAGCCAGATATTATTGTCCTGCTGCCCCCTGCAGCACCTGGGGGGAACTGCAGTAGGTTTTAGTGTCACATGTTGCTGAAGGCTAAAGGGTTTTGTCCATCTTAAAGACAGTGTCTGGGG
This sequence comes from Anableps anableps, assembly GCA_014839685.1. Classification (NCBI taxonomy): domain Eukaryota; kingdom Metazoa; phylum Chordata; class Actinopteri; order Cyprinodontiformes; family Anablepidae; genus Anableps; species Anableps anableps. The sequence goes on from CM026084.1 coordinate 31,547,621, forward strand.
GTGCAGGTTCTCTGGGGGACCAGGGGTTTGAGGGGGCCAGGTGCTCTGGGGGCAGGCAGGTTCTCTATGGGGGCAAGTCTTTTGAGGGGCAGGGGGGGGAATTTGGGGGATTTCAGTGTTTGTCGGTACAGTTTTTGTCACTGTGAGTGCGTTTCTTGGTTGTACTTGATGTTTCTGGCAGTATTATTTTATTTTGCACGTACCCAGCAAGCACTTGTGATTTTTTTTTTATTTTTTATAATTGTTTGTATACAGATGATGTAACCAAAGATTTAAAGCACAGCTGCCTGTTTGTTTATTCCAAAAACAAATAATAAACACTATTGATATTATTATTTTCATTTCTGACTAAATGTTTTATTTTACTAATGATGAAAATGTGATGTGACCTCATCCTGCAGCAACATGTTGATCTTTGTTTGATTTATGCAACAGCTATGAAGCTGGACTCATTGACATTGATGAGTCTGAAGGAACAGGTTCCTCTGGAACATTCTAATCATAAACATCAGAACCATTTTATTTTACAATCTTAATTTGGCTTGAAAATCCAACTGTGAGATACTGGAGGCCCCGAAACACATTTTCTGTCATACAGTGCAACAATAAAACCAAAATCATGAGTTCACCCTCAGTAATGTCTGACTGGATTCGCCTCTTTCATCTGTAGCCAAACAGAATCTTACATCGTATTTTAATCATTTTCAATGACATCAAGGTGAGGTAGACAGAAATACAGGAAAAATATTCAGTAAGCAAAACCTGAGCAGAAACCAGCTCAAACCAAGAGAGACATGAGAATATGAGCTCCAGAGGGATCAGAACAGATCCAGAGAGGGTTAGGGTATCAGTGAAACTGGGAAAGGTTCTGTCAGGTGAAAGCTGCTGTAGAGTATGGATCAGAACCTCAAACATGATGGATCATTGTGTTTGTTTATTTAAAATCCAATTAGTCTCATTGAATAAAATGTAAAGTGTTTTATTTCCCATCTGTCTGGAAACCATTTCATACTTCATGGAATCTAAATATCAACACTTTAAATTTACTGATTATAGTTGTCATTTTTGAATCAATAAACCTAATAGATTTGTTGATTCAATAATACACACACACACACACACACACACACACACACACACATATATATATATATATATATATATGTGTGTGTGTGTGTGTGTGTGTGTGTGTGTGTGTGTAGCTCAATGGGTAAGTCACCCAACCTTCAGCCGGGACACCGGGGTTTGAATCCAGGCCGGGTCGCTTTGTTCAGATATCCAGTGTGGGTCCTTAGGCAAGATCCTTCGCGCTACTGCCTACCTCATGATGACTGACAAAGGAATACACGCCATGCCGGCTCAGACGTCGCCCGGTCAAACAAGGTCTGCGTCAGGTGCTGGGGAACCAGGGCACCTTCACGAAAAATGGGTTACTGGAACAAGACGGAATTGGGCGAGAGGTGAAAACTTGGATCTGTTGGAATGCTACTACTCAAGTAACCCTAGTGAGAGGGGTTACATGCAAAGAATGTGGGAGGAATGGTTATGTCGACATCCCCATTCAACACTAACTGCCAAACAACTAGTAGCTCAGTGTTCCAACATCCGCAAACGGCAAATGCTGTCACAACTTCAGATAGACGAGGTACAACACAAATGCTACGGCAAGGGGGAGCCAGGACGCCAGGTCAGAGGGGAGTTAGCTTCAACTCCCCACCCGGAGATTGGGTATGCAGCCCCAATAATGAACGAACCGAGGCAGCAACTGACCTGAGAGGTAGGATTGTGGCCCGAATGAACACCAGGCACTCCTGATGCCAATTACAACGGCTGAGTGAAGTACCATCAGAAAGTCTCATTGAAGATGTGAATGCAGCATTGAGAACGATCCCTACCAACACCATAACGGAAACCAATGAGCTGGTGTACAACTCAGCATCAGTGATCCTTGAGATGCTCGGCTATAGGAGCAACCATGAGATTCAATACCCACCATGGAAAAGACGGTTAGAGGCTAAAATCAAGGTAACAAGGAGGGAAGTGAGCCAATTGTCAGAGCTCCAAAGAGGTGCAATCAAAAGACCAGTACCCAAGCGGTACAGCCAGATGCCCATACCTGAAGCGCTTGAAACTGCCAAACAAAGGCTCCAAGCCTTGGCCAGTCGCCTAAAGAGGTACACGAGAGAAAATGAAGCCAGGAGGATTAACCGGCTCTTCTCCACCCAACCAGCTAAAGTGTACTCTCAATGGCAGGGTAATAACAACAGAGCAGACCCACCAAGGCTGGAGACCCAACAGTACTGGAAAGGCATATGGAAAAGGGAGGCGACCCACAACAGCAATGCACAGTGGCTAATCTCTCTACGAGATGACCACAGCAACCTCCCTGAGCAAGCCCCAGCAACTATCACAGTGGCAGATGTCCAAGAAAGAGTCTCAGGTATGAAAAACTGGACAGCACCAGGTCCTGACATGATCCATGCCTACTGGCTAAAGAAACTCACTGCCCTCCATGAGCGACTGGCAGCTCAAATGAACCAGCTGCTACAAAGTGGGACTCACCCTGAATGGTTAACTGAAGGGCACACAATCCTGATCCAGAAGGATCCCTCAAAGGGTTCGGTCCCATCCAACTATCGGCCAATAACCTGTCTCTCTACAAAATGGAAGGTCATGTCAGGCATCATAGCAGCTAAGATAAGTGGGCACATGGATAAATACATGAGTACAGCACAGAAGGGCATCGGCATAAATACCAGAGGAGCCAAACACCAACTCCTGGTAGACCAAACAGTCGCCCGAGACTGCAAAACCCAACACACCAACCTGTGCACGGCTTGGATTGATTACAAGAAAGCCTATGACTCAATGCCACACACTTGGATCATTGAATGCTTAGAGATGTACAACATCAACAGGACTCTAAGAGCCTTCATTGCAGCCTCGATGGGGATGTGGAAAACCACCCTTGAAGCCAACTGCAAGCCAATTGCACAAGTGTCCATCAAATGTGGCATATACCAAGGAGACGCTCTGTCCCCACTGCTGTTCTGCATAGGTCTGAACCCCCTCAGCCAAGTCATCAACAAGACTGGCTACGGATACCGACTCAAGAACGGAGCCACCATCAGTCACCTCCTCTACATGGATGACATCAAGCTGTACGCTAAGAGCAAACGAGACATCGACTCACTGATCCACACCACCAGGATCTACAGCACTGACATTGGGATGTCATTCGGACTAGAGAAGTGTGGTCGGATGGTTACACAGAGAGGGAAGGTCATCCACACAGAAGGGGTCTCACTCCCAGAGGGAACAATAGCAGACATTGAGGACAGTTACAAGTACCTGGGAATACCACAAGCAAATGGCAGCCTCGATGAGGTCACAAGGAAAGGAGCCACAGCCAAATACCTCCAACGAGTAAGGCAAGTCCTGAGAAGCCAGCTCAATGGCAAGAACAAGATCCCTGCGATAAACAGCTATGCCTTGCCAGTAATCAGATACCCTGCAGGAATAATAAGCTGGCCAAAGGAAGTGATAAAGACCATGGATGTTAAAACTCGGAAACTACTAACCATGCATGGAGGGTTCCACCCTAAATCCAGCATCCTGAGACTATACACGAGCCGTAAGGACGGAGGCAGAGGACTAGCGAGTGTGAGAGCCACTGTCCAGGATGAAACATCCAAGATCCATAAATACATCAAGGTCAAAGCCTCAACTGACGATGTGCTCAGCGAATGTCTCAAACAATGGGGACCAGAGGATGAGGTGCTGGAGGAACCATCATGGGAGGATAAGCCCCTACATGGGATGTACCACCAACAAATAACTGAAGTGGCTGATATCAGGAAATCCTACCAATGGCTGGAAAAAGCTGGACTCAAGGACAGCACAGAGGCACTCATCCTGGCTGCACAGGAACAGGCCCTAAACACCAGAGCGATAGAGGCACAGATCTACCACACCAGACAAGATCCAAGGTGTAGATTGTGCAAGGAGGCCCCTGAGACAGTCCAACACATAACAGCAGGGTGCAAGATGCTGGCAGGGAAAGCGTACATGGAACGTCATAACCAAGTGGCGGGCATAGTGTACAGAAACATCTGTGCAGGATATGGACTGGAAGCCCCGAGATCAAAGTGGGGCACACCCCCAAAGGTGGTGGAGAATGACCGAGCTAAGATCCTGTGGGACTTCCAGATCCAGACAGACAAAATGGTAATGGCGAACCAACCGGACATCGTGGTGGTGGATAAACAACAGAGGAAAGCCATTGTGGTGGATGTAGCAATACCAAGCGATTGCAACATCAGGAAAAAGGAACACGAGAAACTGGAGAAATACCAGGGCCTCAGAGAGGAACTGGAGAAGGCCTGGAAGGTGAAGACCACAGTGGTGCCTGTGGTCATCGGGGCCCTTGGGGCAGTCACCCCCAAACTGGAGCAGTGGCTAAAACAGATCCCAGGAACAACGTCAGACATCTCAGTCCAGAAATGCGCAGTTCTCGGCACAGCCAAGATACTACGCAGAACCCTCAAGCTCCCAGGCCTCTGGTAGAGGATCCGAGCTCAGAGGTTGAGAAAGACCACCCGTGGAGGGTGAGAAGGGAATATATATATATATAAAAACTCTCAACAGACCCACTATACATTGTCTATACAAACTTAGTCTTTCAGAGTTGCAGGGGAGCTGGTGCCCATCACCAGTTGTCATTGGGCGAGAGGCTTGGCACACCCTGGAATTCATACAGACGTCTGGTCTGTGGGGTTAGGTGCCTTGCCCAGGGTACATATATGAATGGCAGTAGAGGAGGCTGGAATTGAACCATCAACTAAAAGAGGAACTGCAACAGGGACTAACAGAGAGGTTCTGTTGCTCATTAACTGCCTTTTCAGCAAAGAGGACAGGCTGTTCCTGCAGCTGTTCACATCGACTATGGTGTCAGACTCTAGAATCATTTGCAGTTTTTTTACTCATTTTTAACAAAATTTCTGCTCTTATTGCACATCTGTTTTCTACTGTATTGTAAATAGTCTTGTGTTTTTTAAAAGTTTATACACATGAACATTTAAAAATGTCATCCTGCTTGTTGCACATGCCTTGGATTGTGAGTAAAATATTTCTGCTCTAATAACTGCACAGTATCTTTATGTTATAATAATCTTAATGATATTCTCAATATGTTACTAATATTATTGTTATTTTTAATCTTGTTTTTTTATATATATTTTCAACACTTTTGGAACTTTCTGCATGAACCTGATGCTGCTGTTTCACCTGAATTTCCCCTCTGTGGGACAATAAAGCCTATTTGTATTCTATTCTATCTAACCAACTAACTCATCATCTTCCTCTCCCCTTCCTTCCTCTTCCTCCTCTCCTCTTCTTCTCTGACCCTCCTCTTCCTCTTTAGATAAGATCAGTAAAAGTTGGGGGTGAATTGCTGTACTGTGCGTAGTTCTATGACTGACTGTTTTTTAATGAAAGTGGGTTTTGTCTGTTAAAACTTCCCCTGATGTCACAGTGACCATTGAACCTTTCTGATCTGTTTTCGGAACCTTCCTCCTCCAGCCAGCTACCGGGATTCGGATTATTCTGTAGTTTAAGCCCCGCCCTGGTTGCTTGTTTTCACCCAGCAGCTCCCGTGGCGGCGAAAAGGACGTGACCTAGTCCAGTCCTCACCGACGTCTCCTATTGGAGGAAACAGAAAGCGGCTGACGTCTCTGAGCCCTGATTGGTTGCCCTGTTCTCTATGTGTCTGTGAGCGGCTGACAGGGGGCGTGCCGAGGTGCGTGCACAGGCAGAAAGATGGCTGAAAGGGAAAAACAATAAATAAAGTCCAAAATCTGCCATAAGGTCCAAGAACCGAGAGGAGAACCGAACCTGGACCGGCTGCGGCCCAAAGCTGCCGGAATTCACCGGGAGCTGCAGGAAACTTCCGAACTGAACTTCTCCATGAAACGCAGCAGGTGAGACAGAAATATATCTGCGCAACAATAGCAGGACACACACACACACTCTCTCTCTCTCTCTCTCTCTCTCTCTCTCTCTCTCTCTGTCTCTCTCTCTCTCTCTCACACACACACACACACACACACACACACACACACACACACACACACACACACACAGCAGCTGGAGGATCAGATCCAGTTCATCTCAGCATCCAGAGCCTCAGACCATCGGGTTGATGAGAACATGTTCAGAACTTGTTATCAGGAGATTCTGAGTTCCTGCAGGTCCAGAACCTCATTTGGACATTTGACTCAGGTGTGTTGGACCAGGTGAACATCTGCTGTAACTGGTTCCAGTCCAGTTTACCACACTGAAGTCCAGGTTGTTGTTCCCAGTTGGACCGGGTCTTCAGTCTACTGCTCAGCAGTTTTTCTGTTCAATCAAACTTTTTAGAGAACCTTTCAGACAGACGGTCGAACCTTTAACTGCTTTAAAAATAATGAGAAACGATCAATAATTCTATCGACAATAAAACCAGAGAATTAAAGATGAGAATCACTGATAGAAGATGAAGAACTGGGAGCCATGATGGTGCAGCCATGATGGTGGAGTCATGATAGTGTCGATTAGTGAGGAAACCCTGGTGGCAGGTTCTAGAAGATCCAGTTCATCAGATCTATAATGGTTAAGGTTGTTGATCAGCCAGCTGATGACTGGTTCCTGAGGAGCTGATGACACATGGAGATGATGGAGCATCCAAACATGGATCCCGTCTGCTTCCTGCAGGTCCAGATGTTCAGTCTGGGATCCTCAGGAAGTCCACTCTCTAACCGGGAACTCCAAATCTTTTCCAAATGTGAGGACTGGGAACGCCGTATCTTGTGTCCTCAGCTTTCAGCTGATTGCACGAGGATTTGACGTTGCAGCAAACCCTCCTCCTGTGCAGGCAGGACAGAGAACCAGACTCATCATGAGTAGTAATTCTCTGGACCTGCTGGTGAAAAGAGGAGACACGGCTAATAAAGAAGCACTGAGCCAGGGGTACCTTCCATGTAAAGACAAAATAAATCAATCAAAGTTCTCAGCAGCACCAGCAGAATGTAACAGAGGATGCAGTAGGAGAATGGAGCAGGGCTGGTTTTACATGATGTCTAACAGGTTGTTGTTCTGTCCTCAAGATTCTATTTCCCGTCATGCCTGTAGACATGGCCATCAGGATCTGCCTTGCCAGCTCCCCTCCTCTTCACTCCTTCCTCAGCAACCATGACGACCATCGGTTCCAGCCAGCTGCCGTGTCACCGAGCTGCCAGCCGCTGCGTCCGTGCCTGTCCTCCGGATGCTGTGACTCCGTCTCCTCGGAAACGCCAGCCTCAGCAGAAATGGCGCTGCCAAGGAAGAGCCTGAGGAAGAGCGTGGCGTTCGCAGACTCTCAGGGTCTGGCGCTCACCACCGTTTACGTCTTCACTGAGGATGAGGATGACCCACTGGCTGAGCTGCAGTTCCACCTGACAGAGCTGGGGGGCGCCACTGAAGCACTGTGCCTGGAAGACCTTCAAGGTAAGAACAGCCGATTATTGACGTGTTGATGCAGAGCTTCTGAGATCTGCAGTTCCTCCAAGTTAGATCCTGCTTCATGGTGTTCCTCAGGGTACCGTCCGTCCACTCCTGCACTTCAGGCTGGAACATTCCAGGAAACATCTCTGGTGTTTTCCCGCTCAGAGACGTTCTCGCTCCTTCTCCTAACACCTGCTGAGATCAGGTTGTCCAGCTGATCCCTGAACTTCCTCAGATGTGTCAAGATGTTCCTCCCAGCTGAGGGAGGAACGTGTAAACCTTCATCAGTCTTTCTCTGAAGATCTCAGTTCAGTGGTTCTTCTGAACTTGGAGACCCTCAGATCTTCTTGGATCCAGACATGGAGACTGGAGCAGGATTCCGGTCTCCTGTTTCTGTTGCTTCCTGACGTGCAGAAATGATGGAATTAGCAGCTGGCGATGATAATCCCAGAAACATCTTCATCAGTTAGAGCCCTTTGAACCTTTTGATTCTAAATTCAGATTAAATATTAGTCAAACTGGGCTGGTTCCAGGTGAACAGTCGGTACATGAACTGGATTAGAAACATGTTTTAATTCACACTTTGCTCTCTGGTTCTCCTCCAGACTCAGCAGAATCTGGTTCTGGCCTGGTTCTGGACTTTACTCCACCAGCTGCAGACTATCTGGACCTGAGAAACCGACTTAAAGCCCAGCAGGTTTGTCTGGAGACCTGTTCAGTACAGGACCACCTCCTCTCTGGTACCGTCCAGGTCCGGAACATCTGCTTTGAGAAGTCTGTCTCGGTCCGGATCACGTTTGATTCCTGGAGCTCCTTCCAGGACGTCCGGTGCCAGTACCTGAACAACGTCTACGGCTGCCCCGACACCGACACCTTCACCTTCTCCGTCTCAGTACCACTGGACCTTGTTCCGTCCAGTGGAGTGGAGTTCTGCATCAAGTACCAGACAAAGGACCAGATCCACTGGGATAACAACCTGGGGAGCAACTACAGGCTGGCCATGGTGGATCCGACCGGCTGTCCGAACCGGACCTCTGGCGAGAGCTCAGAGCGGGACGTTCAGAGGGACGGCAGCAGACAGAAGACGGACAAGATGGAGTTCGATCCGTTTGGAAGTCCTAGAACGTCAGCAGGGATCTTCCCTGAATGGCAGAGCTGGGGTCGAGTGGAGACCGGCGCCCCCTACTGGTGAGGAGGGAAGGTTTTAATTGGACTGATTTTTATCCTGCGGAGATTCACCAGAGCCGACCAGAACCAACAGGACCGCAGCCCATCCCTTCACCTCCGGAAGTCCTGAACCTTTTCCAGAGGAGCCTCTGCTGCCGTCCGGGTAACAGAGTCAGAACTGAACAAGGACCAGAACCTCTGAAGGAACCTGTTCCAGAGAATTACACTTCATTACAATCAGAACCAAACTGGGTCCAAATATCTGGAAACAATTCTCTCAGGATGAGTCCGGTTCTGGAACAGGACCAATGCTGGATTCTCAGAAGCAATGACTTAGGGATTCCTTGGTGAACCAAACCTCCTCAGCTTTAGAAATATGCAGGTAGAACAATCAGGAGAACATTTAGTAGAACCTCCAGGAGAACAATCAGGAGAAGACCTCAGTGATCTCCACACTGTTCAGGATCATTTCTCAAACGACCTCAGATCCTCAGGACTTCATGCCAGTGTTCTGAACCAAGACCCAAAGATCCTCTTCATGACGTCACATAGGGTGGTTCTGGATCCTCTGAGACCCAATCGATCTTTATGGATTCAGGGTTCTTGGAGACCATCTTTGTTTCATGATCTTCACATTTCACAACACGACCAGAACCAGATCCACAGTTGGGCCCTAGAATGGCTCTGTCAAGAGGATGTCCTGATCCAAACCTAACAGGGTGGGGGTCAGGAGCTGGGCCTACTTTTAAAGATTTGGGTTACTGCAACCAAACCAGCTACAGAACCAGTTTCTGGGTTTTTAAAAAAAAAAAAAAAAAAAAAAAACCCACACAGTTTGGACTCCCATTGGTGTTCTGTACCAGCAATATGTCACGAGTTCACATGTTGGGTTTTAGCTGATTCTCAAAATGTTCTGTTGGTGTACTGATATTGGTTCTGGTTTCCACGGTGACCAAGAGGTCCGTTTTGACTCGGTTTTTATAGAGAAATTTTACAGTTGGACTGAGATTCTGACCCATATGGGCTTGAACTAAGGGGAACCAATTGAGCAGCTTTAATGTTCTGGACTTATCAACTACTGTGGGTCAGAACCAGCAAATCAGGAACAAGTCAGAACCACTCTCTGGGTCAGAACCAGGAGATCAGACCCAGTCTCCATGCAGCAAATGGATGTTGGACAGGTGGTCCAAGTGTTCCACAGGTGGTTCTGTTGGACAGGTGGTCCAGGCGTTCCACAGGTGGTCCTGGTGTTGCTCCACAGACAATTTTAAGTTTGGTAATTTTTCTGTTGAAGTTCCGTTGTCCTCCATTCCTCGTCGTCATGGTAACTGCTGTAACTCACCTTCCTGAAGCCTTTAATAGCTGAAAAGCTGCAGTGCTCTTACGTGTGTGTGTGTGTGTGTGTGTGTGTGTGTGTGTGTGTGTGTGTTTGTGTGTGTGAGAGAGAGAGAGAGAGAGAGAGAGAGACAGGAAGAATGAAGGGAAATGTGTGTAAAGTTTTAGGTGCAACACCCTGCAGATGCTGAGGTGTTTTGATGTCCCCTGAAAGCCTCGTGCTGCGTTCAGGTTCCAGCAACTTCAGGCTGGACGGTGGGTGTAGCTCATTGATGTTGAACTTTGAGTTTGTGATGTTGCTGTAACAGTATGATGACATAATGTAGCTTCCTGCTATAACAGGAAGTGATGTAACCATGAGGGCTGACTGATCCTTTTGTGTTTGTCCTTTCAGAGTAAAAGTTTAATAAAGGTTAATAAAAGTTATTCCGATGTTCCTCTTTTATTTCCCCGACTGACGTGTGGTTTCAGGAACAAATACTCTATGATTGAACTGACTAGTTAACCAATCACTTAACCAGTTAACCACCCAACCAACCAGTCAGTTAATTAAACTACTAGCCACCAATTAACTAATCACTTAACCTGCTTGTTACCCTCCCATCAGTTAACCAATCTGGTTTAAGTCCAGGTTTATAGCTCATTAACCGGTGAACTAGTCAATTGCCTGACGAACCAGTTCCCTGCTAGTTAACCAACTAGTTAATCAATAACCCAACCAAAGGTTCCACCGGTTGGGTTTTGGACTCAGTCTGAGCAGAACCAGCCATCTACCGGTCAGAATCACTGGAACTAGTTCAGTAAGGTTCTGTTAGGATCAACCGCTAGATTTGGATCAGTTCATCTGTCTGATCTGATCAGAGTTCTGAAGGGTTCTGTTTTGGGTCCGTACCAGCTCAGAGCAGAATTCATTCCCACACTCTCAGAAGGAGGAACTGGTCAGCGGTCCTAAACTTTGAACGGGTCAACAGTTGAAGAACCATTGGTCCGTTTATTTAAAGGCATTCCTTCAGAACCACTTTTGATTAGTGAACTGGACCCGACCTCCTATTGTAGTTCTGTGTTGAAAGCTCGAAATTCTTATGTGTCTTTGAACATCACAATAAAAGAACCAGCAGCGGTTCTGATCCAATAACCTTGGTTATTGCTGATGTCCAGAGGTTACACTCCCTGTTAGTTCTCTTGTCTCAGATGATGGATCAGAACCAGCTGTCCCTGGTCCACTTTCAGAAGAGGAAAATGGGTTTAAATTCAGGTTTCCATAGTGACTCAAAGCTGCAGGAATGACATCAGAAGAGGAAGACTGTGAAGAAGATGAGGGTAGAGACGAGCCGGAAGACGGGCCTGAAGCTGGTTCTGACCTCCAGAACCAGGCTGTTGGAAAACATCAGAACTCCGACTGGAGTCGGAGCTGCAGGAAAACAGCAGCTGCTGATCACGTCCAGCAGATTAACTTTTTAATCCTGCAGTTTTCTGACCGTTAACCCTTAATCCTGTCTCCATTCTCAGATCCCAGTTACATAACCGGCAGAACGGCCCGGCAGAGCAGCCTGACAGGGCAGAACGGACCAGAACGGCCCAGCAGCAGTAGCATGTGAGGATCAGGAGAGAGAGACTCCGCCTTTATGGAAGAGGAGGCGACAGGAAGCCAATCCTAAAGGTCACATGAACCGGCTCAGCTGCTGGTTCTGAACCAGTTCTGATTGTGGATCATTGATGTCTGTCCTGGAAGCTGCTCCTGATGGAGAACCGTCCCAGTATTGATCCTGATGTTGTGTAACGACAGAGAAGCAGCTCACCCGGAGCCGGGTGAACTGACCACAGATCAAACAGAGAGATCGACCGAGCTGCTGCAGGTCCATCCGACGCTTAAATTTCAGATTTTACAGGAAGACTCAAACGCCACATGACCCTCCTGGTTCTGTCTGACTGACTGACGACAATGTGGACCAATCAGGAGTTCTGCTGTTTGACCGAAAGAGAAAAAGAAGAATCTGATTAGATGTTCAGATCTGTGCTGCCTCCGGGTCTGACCCATGAACTTCTGCAGAACTTCCTGTTAGCGGTGTTTACATCCTGATGGTAAATATTCTGGTTCTTCTCCCACTGGAACCTAAGGTGATAAGTGGAACAGATGGTCTGGACCAGGACCTGAAAGTATTCATTCAGGCTGGTTCTGGGTTAAAGTTAATTATTTCCATCTCTGGTTCTGTTTGAGTTCTGAACAGTTTTAGCAGATAATAATTTAACAGTATTGTTCTTCTATGACATTTATTTTGTTGCCAGAAACTTTTCATCAACAACTAAAACCTTGACCAGAACCAGCAGAACCTTTCTGAAAATTACATTTTTATTTAACAAAACAAGACAAACATTCTGGAGGGAGATGAAACTGGATCAGAACCAGTTCTAACCTCATTTAAATCCGTTTTAGATGACAAAATAAAATCTCATTCAGTTTGGTTTTAGAAGAACGTTTCTACCAAGAAATGAGGTTCTGATCTGATGTCAGATTGGACTAAAGTGTGATGGAGCGTTGTCTGAGGATTTCTGCTGTGGTTCTAAGATCCATGCAGATCTGGTTCCAGGGCTCCACAAATAAAAACGGTCCAGTTCAGACCCGCATACAGTAGATGGTTCTTTCTAAGGTGTGAGCTTCATTTATAGTAAGATATCATTTAAATTTAATATTCTAAGTTTGAAACATGTTTTGTTTCTGTTTAGTTTGTTTATTAGTCAGAGTTAGATTTTGAGTTACTTTGCAAACCCTTTAGGCTTCCGTAGTGTGGGACAGGAAGTGATGTTCATGAAAATAAAAAAAGGAGCTATGGCAGAGCCACACGGTTGTTTTACCGTTAGCGCTGCAAACAACGCGTCAAAAACAGTCTCCTTTATTTCACAGTTTAAGATCAATAGAAGGTATTATGAACATAAGAGGGTAAATAGAAAACTTCGATCCTACATTAAGTAAAATAACCTCCTGCTCCGACGGAGATTTCAGCCTGGCAAGTCTGCAAGAACTGAAGGTATTAAGCCAAAGAGAAAAGAGCATGTGCGTCTCAGCATTCTGTGAAGATTCGACAACAAGGGTATTTTGGTCTGAAGAAAATGTCATTTCTTATGAAAGCATGGATTGGTTTATGTCATAGACCGAATTTAACGGACACTTGTTGAGTAGCTGGAGAAAAGTTATCCAACATGGCGGAGGACGCGCACGTTTTGAGACCAAGAAGCTGCAGTTCTAAAAGTGGTCACAAGAGGGCTCCAAAATACACCGAGAAGGGTCTGGAGGAACAGATTTGCAGGAATATAAATGTAAAAAGATCAAAGCTATCACAGCTGACGTCCAAAACAAATAAAATTAAAGAATTTATGACAGATAATGAAAGTCCAGATATTGTTGCAGAACATTTAAAGGAGTGCACAGGACTTTTGACCGAGTTTATAAGTGCAAATGAAGAAGTTTTATTGCTTCTGCCTGACAATGAAAAGGATGGTGACCAGACATTTTGGTTCCATCCAAAAAAGAACAATATATGCCACTTCATTGCTGAGATTGACAATTGTTTAATTTCAATAAGAAAGCAAAATGAAGATGCTGTGAGTCCAGATGACAGTGTGTCTGTTACTGGTGCACAATCAAAGAAGAAGTCTGGTTCACATATTAGTCGATCTGCTATTAGCAGCTGTTCATTAAGATCATCCAGAGTCTCATCCACATCATCTGTGCGACAATGGGAGCAAGCAAAAGGTGCTCTTCTTCTTGCCTGTGCTACATTTCTGAAACAAAGACAAGAACTGGACATCGAAGACTGCAAATTGAAGCCTAAGAGAGAGCAACTTGAGACTGAGACAGCCATTGCTGCTTCCACAGCCAAGATTAAGGTGTTTGAAGACTGTGTATATGAAGACTGCAATAATCCAGTTGTTGCTTACCCTGAGGCAAACCTAATAGAAAATCATAAGCTAGACAGATGTGATCCAGATGTAAGTAATGAACAAAGACTGAACACATGTGGCAATATAGTCAAACATGAAAGTGGCATGAAACAACCTGAGGACAGCAGTAATGCATTTGACTTGTGTGAAGTCATGTTGAAGCAAAACACCATTACTGAAATGTTGGTTAAACAACATAAACTGTCACATCTGCCACCAAGAGATGTTCCTGTTTTTTAGTGGGGATCCACTAGAGTTCAAGCCTTTTATCAAGCCTTTTATAAGAGCTTTTGATCACACAATTCATGAAAAATCAGATAGCGATAGGGATCGACCATATTACCTCGAACAATTCACTCGAGGTGAGCCAAGAGATTTGATCATAAGTTTCCAGCATATGAACCCTCAGCAATGAACTAAAAATTGCAACAGCATATATGAACAAAGCCTTAAGCTGGCCACACATTAAACATCAAATCTTTCCATAGCTATTCTCTCTTTCTAACTGGTTGCAACAATGCATTGCAAGACATTAGTCAGCTGCAGGATATAGAGTATCCAGCAGATCTCAGAACTATTGTCTCCAAGTTGCCCTAGAAACTAAGAGAGATGTGGAGAGTTGCTGCCTTTGACATACAAGAAAAATATGGGAGAAGAGCAAAATTTGCTGACCTTATTAGTTTCATAAATAGGCAAGCCAAAATAGCTATCGATCCTGTGTTTGGAGACAAAGGACGCTGAAGATAAGGCTAAGCCTAATGTTAACACAAGGATGAGTCAAACATACAGACCAAAAGGAAGCAGTTTCACCACATCTGTTGTACCATAGAGACTTATGCATTCATGGATAATGGATGTCAAGCTACATTTTGCTCAGAGAAGTTAACGAGACAGCTTAGTGTAGAGGGTCAGAAAAGTCAAATCTTGCTTCGAACAGTGGGTCAAGAAAAATTAGTACCAAGCTATCATGTGTCAGGACTAGAAGTGTGTGGGTTGAAGGAGAAGATTTACATTGACCTCCCTGATATTTATACACACTCCGACATCCCAGTGTCCAAAGACAACATTCCAATGCAGGAAGATTTGGAAAGATGACAACATCTTCATGAAATCAAGCTTCCTCACATAGATGCAGATATTGGACTTCTAATAGGCTGTGATGTCTACAAAGCTATGGAACCATGGGAAGTCATTCAGAGTGAAGATGGTGCACCATATGCAGTGCAAACAATATTGGGATGGGTTATCAATGGTCCCCTCCGGGAAAATATCTGCACAAGTCCATCAGGTGACACAGTAAGTGCTTCTGTGAATCACATCGCTATTGCTACTGTTGAGGACTTGCTAATACAGCAGTTTAACCATGATTTCCCTGAGCAAGCCAGCGAAGGAAAACATGAAATGTCAAGAGAAGACATTCAGTTCATGGAATCTGTTAATAAAACAGTGAAAAGGGTTGATGGACATTATACTATTGGCCTTCCTTTAAGAAACAAAGCCATCAAGTTGCCAAACAATCGGAGCATGGTTGCTTAGAGCAGAGAACCTGAAAAAGAAACTTCTTAAAAATTAGGAATTTCACAGTACATAATTTTCATGTCTGATCTAGTGAGTAAAGGCTATACAGTTAAAATAGGAAATGAGGAGTCTGCTTCTGAGAGTGACAGGGTTTGGTACATACCTCACCATGGGGTGTATCACCCACAAAAGAGAAAACTCGGAGTAGTTTTTGACTGTGCAGCATCATATCAAGGTGTATTGCTAAATAAATAACTGATGCAAGGCCCAGATTTAACAAATTCCCTCATCAGGGTCTTGATGTGCTTCAGACATGATTACATTGCCCTAATGTCAGATATAGAGGCTATGTATCACCAAGTTAGAGTGCCACCTGATGATAGTGACCTCCTGCAATTCCTCTGGTGGCCAGATGGGGATCTGAATGAACCTTTACAAGAATACAAAATGGATGTGTATTTGTTTGGGGCCACATCCTCCCCCAGCTGTGCCAACGTTGCCCTGAAGAAAACAGCTGAAGATGTTGGAGACAAAATGGCACCAGCTGCAGTTCATGCAGTTGTGAACAATTTTTATATTGATGATTATCTTCTGTCTGCATCAGATGAAGGTCAAGCCTGTGAAATGGTCAGAGACTTAATAGCTGTCTGTGAAAGTGGAGGATTCCATCTAACAAAATGGATGAGCAACAACAGATCTGTTCTTTCCTGAAACTGAAAGAGCAAAAGAAGTTAAAGAGTTGGATCTCTGTCACAATGTGTTACCTGATGAAAGGGTCCTAGGAGTCAACTGGTGTGCTGAACGAGATGTGTTCAATATCAGGATCAATGCAAGACACATGCCACAAACAGGATGTGATCTCCTCTCATTTGTCAGTGCCATATATGACCCCTTGAGTTTTCTGTCTCCTGTCATTCTTCCAGCCAAAATCATTCTGCTAGAGCTGTGTGGCAAAAAAATGTTCCTGGGATCAGGACATCCCTCCTGAAATGGCATAAAGGACTCAAAAATGGCTTTCTGATCTTTCAAAGCTCCATCACTTTACAGTGAGTAGATGCCTGAAACCAGCAGGTTTTGGGAAAATCCTGTCTGCACAGTTACATCACTTCGCATATGCAAGTGAAAGGGGCTATGGAGTCATGACTTATCTTAGGATTGTAAACAGCAGTGAAGTAACACACTGTTCCTTCATCATTGACAAGTCCAGAGTTTCACCACTGACACAAACAACAATTCCAAGACTAGAATTAACAGCAGCTGCTGTTGCAGTGAAAATGGACAAACTTATGCGAAAAGAGCTACAGATGCCACTGGAAGAGTCTGTGTTTGGTCAGACAGTACTACTGTGTTGAAGTACATTTCCAGTGAGAACATCAGATTTAAAACAGTTGTGCCAAACAGAGTATCACTCATCAGAGACAACACAAAACCAAGTCAATGGATGTATGTTAGCTTGGATTTAAACCCAGCTGATCATGCGTCAAGAGGAATGAATGCAGATGGGTTTCTAAAGTGTCACAACTGGATCACTGGACTAGAATTTCTGGCAAAGAACAAAGAACACTGGCCAGTCTCACCAGATGTGAACGAGACATTGAAAGATGATGTGTAAGTTAAAAATACAATCTGTGTGAATGTTACAGAGGTGTGTGTGAAGACCTTCTCACCAAGTTCATCAGTCATTATTCAGAGTGGCACCGATTAAAAAAAAGGCAGTTTCTTGGATGTTAAAGTTTAAGCAGCTGCTCCATCACCTGAGCCAACATCGTAAGTTTCTGATGTCACAAATAAAGGATTTCTCAAGTCAAGAAAACTGAAATGGTTTAAAAACAAATTCAGCAGTTCAGATCAACCTTGAAGGGATCATTACTAACTGCTGCAGATGTTGCATAAGGAAAAACTGTGATCATCAAACTCTCTCAAGGTTTCAGTGATGAGCTTACAAGTCTTCAAAAGGGTGATAAGCTGAAAAGATGCAGTCACATTGTCAAACTTGATCATGTTCTCCAAGATTGGATTTTAAGAGTTGGAGGAAGGTTGCATCATTCTGTATTGCCTGCAGATGCTAAGCCTCCTGTGATTCTTCCTAAAAATCACCATGTTTCAACACTGATTATCAGACACATACATTAAGAGACTGGACACAGTGGAATAAATTACACACTGTCAAGACTAAGAAAAAGGTTTTGGATTCCACAAGCAGATTCAGTCATCAGGAAAATACAGTCTAACTGTGTGATGTGCAAAAGAATCTCAGCAAAACCTGGAGAGCAAAGAGTGGCTAACCTACCACCCAGATCGATTGACACCTGACAAGCCTCCATTTACAAATATGGGGATAGATTATTTTGGACCATTTGATGTAAAGTGTGGACAGAGGACAGTCAAGCAATATGGTGTATTGTTCACATGTCTCACTATTAGAGCAATACACATAGAAGTCGCCCATTCACTTGAGACTGATTCATGCATAAATGCATTTAGGAGGTTTGTTGCACCAAGAGGCCAGGTGTCTGTCATGAGGTCGGATAATGGGACAAATCTGGTGAGAGCTGAAAGGGAGATGCACGAAGCAGTGAATAGTTGGAATTATTCAAAAATCTCAGATGCGCTCCTGCAGAACAACATAACCTGGATTTTCAACCCACCAACAGGTTTACATTTTGGGGGTGTCTGGGAAAGACAGATCTGTTCTGTGAGAAGAATTCTGCACCAGGTGTTGAAACAGCAGCCTCTTGATGATGAGAGCCTTCAGACATTGTTTTGTGAAGTGGAAGCCATTGTTCATGGTAGGCCAATAACAAGAGTGTCAGCTGACTGAAATGATGTAGAGGCACTCACTCCAAACCATTTGCTTCTTCTGAAATGCCAGCCAGTCTTACCTCCTGGATTGATTCAGAAGGAGAATTTGTATGCAAAGCGGAGATGGAAACAAGTTCAGTATCTTTCAGACATCTTCAAGAAGCGTTGAACAAAAGAGTACTTGCCTCTTTTACAAGAGAGACAGAAATGGATAGTAACAAGACAAAATCTGAAACTAGGAAATGTTCTCATAGTTGAAACATCACCAAGAAACTCTTAGCTGATGGGAAAAGTTGAAAGGACTGTTTCAGATTCATATGGACTTATTCAATGTGTGTTTGTTAAAACTAAAAGTAGTATATTAGAAAGACCTGTGGATAAGTCATGTTTGCTGCTAGAAATGGATGTTTAAAAGCTGAATGTTCAAATGGTCAGATGTTTGCTGAATTTAAGGTCTAAATAAGACATAATGTGAGTGGATTTGGGTTTGGTAAACAAGTAACTTTAATGTAGAAGATGTAGAAGATTAATGAATACACATAACACTAGGTGGGAATGTTTAGGTTACATAAGTTTACAACTGAGTTATAAATGATGCCTTCTCTTTAAGTAATGGTTATCCTTTAGCAGTAACAATTAGGGGTCGGGATGTAAGCTTCATTTATAGTAAGATATCATTTAAATTTAATATTCTAAGTTTGAAACATGTTTTGTTTCTGTTTAGTTTGTTTATTAGTCAGAGTTAGATTTTGAGTTACTTTGCAAACCCTTTAGGCTTCCGGAGTGTCGGACAGGAAGTGATGTTCATGAAAATAAAAAAAAAGGAGCTATGGCAGAGCCATACGGTTGTTTTACCGTTGTCGTTGCAAACAAGCCATCTCAACTGGTCAAAAAGTCTCCTCTCCTTTATTTCACAGTTTAAGATCAATAGAAGGTATTATGAACATAAGAGGATGAATAGAAAACTTCGTTCCAATATATGGTTCTGCTGGTCTCAGCAGCAGAATCAGAACTATTTAAATTATGAACCAGTCCTGGGATTTACGGGCCGCCGGGTCGCGGTGTTGTTCTGGACTCCGGAGTCGCTGAGCCCATCAGAACCCGACCTGCTGCAGTTTTTCTGGGTCCTGGTCTTACCGAACCTCTTCCGGCTGACAATCAGAACCCCGGTGAGGACCACAAACTGTCACACGGTCACGTGACGCGTCACTTCATATTCGGCTCTCACGCAAGGTCACGGCCGCCGAACTTCCGGTACGGACCCGCGTCTTCGTACACGTGGGAGCAGGTGAGTTGAGTTCAGGTGAAGTAGATGATGGATCAGAACCGCTCCTCCGCCTGTTAATTTTGAACCTTATGAACAGAACCTTTTGGCTCCAGAACCTGAACCCATGTTCGGAAAGGACCGGGATAAAAATGGTCGCGTTTAGTCTAACAACATTTTAATCAAAATGGTTCTGGAGAACCCACCACCTTCTCTGGTCTCAGCTCCTTCATCCACTGAAGACCAACAATGTTTGCAGCTGTAGAACCAGATGATCTCCCTTCTTGGTTCCGTGGGTCCAGGTCCTGACGGCTTCAGTGTGGTGGGTCTGGTTGCCCATACCATGTCATGTCAGGGCAGATTTTCTCCACGGTATTTGTCAGATAAATGTCTGCTTGTTTGCTGTTCTCTTTTCTTCAAAATACTGAAGTCTGCAAATATCCAACACTGAAAAAAGGGGATAGTTGATCCAAGTCAAATAAATGGATTCGGTTGGTAATAAGTAATTTATCCAAGTTAATTTATTACGTTTGCTTAACTCGATAACTTTAATATATTGGAAAATCTTCATTCACTTGTTACAAGTTGAGGTAATTTATTTAACTTGGATCATTTATTCTTGTTTTTCAGTGGAGGAGGAACACTAAGGTCCATCCCAACAACTGAAGGTGATCATGAACCGCCTCTCTACTGCTCCCTGGTGGGCCGTGAGAGCAGCTGCAGCTTGGCTCCAGAATCGAGCACTGCTCTCCTCGTCTTCCTCCTTTCTGCTCGATCATGTTAATGATGAAGATCTGAACTGATTGAATGAATCAGAGGAGGGGCATTTTTACTAAATCTAACGTCAGCTTGCCCTACTCCTCTGCTGCTCACAAGGCCCTCGATGGGCACCTGTTGAGATGGAGTGCTGTGGTTCTAGCGGGCTGCGCCACTTTCAAAGTGTGGAGTGAGAGTGAACTGGACCAAATGAAGGTCGTTCATCTTCCAGGGTTTGTGACCCAACAGAACCGGGTCTCTACGATGGTTCAGGTGTGAAGGTGAATAGTTGGAGCTCATCTCTTCTTCTGTTTTCTTTTCTGAACACCAGACATGGGGATGTTTTACTGGAGCGGACTGAACCCGGTCAGAGGTTCTGAAGGAATTACTGACCCACATTTAAAGAGTGATGAGGGACAGCAGATCTGATGGTTCTTTTTAACTCAGATCAACCACTGATTCAGGATTAGAGGCAGTTTGTTGGACCGGTTTGGGTTCTTTCTGGACCTGATCCAGTTCATCACTTAAACTCTCCAGTTCTCCCACTATAGAACCTTCTGGTTCCATGATGATAATGTTCCCCCACAGATCTCCATCCCGCAGAACCTCCGGGAAGTGATCAGACTCGACTGACTCTGAACTCGGATCATTTGAGGAACCGGCAGAATGGATTATAGATTAGAAATATTAGAAATATTCTGGGTGTTGTGATTGGATATGTTCTGAATTGAGGATGCTGTGAATGTTCTGGTAATGTCCAACTGGGACTGTTCTGACTGGAAAATGTGCCAGCTGGGAATGTTCTGATCAGGGATCCAGTTTAAAGTTCTGATGTAAATCTGTGGTTTTTCTGCTGCTTGTTCTGAATCGGATCCCTTTGACTCTGTTCATGATAAAACTAGAGATCCAGAATGGAGCCACTCAGAACCGGTTCTCCTTCCTGAGATCAGAACCGGTTCCCGTGGTCTGGATCGGCAGTTCTTCAGGCTGTTTTTCAGTGGAGGAGGAACACTAAGGTCCATCCCAACAACTGAAGGTGATCATGAACCGCTTTTCTACTGCCAGAACAACTGGACTTGTTCTGGACTTGTCCAGTTCCTGATGGCTGCTTCAGCTGTTGGCTCTTTAGAACTAAAATACTGTCTCAGTTTTATACTGGGGTTGGACTCTGGTCTGCTGCACAGTCCAGTTTGACCATGCTCCTATGTCTGTCTGTCCTCCAGCTGTGTCCAGGCGATGGGAGACTCTTGGATCCTGGTGGAGGAGCTGCTGGCTTTGGTTCTGCAGAGGATTCATATGGAGGAGAGCAGCATGGCTGTCGAGCGAGGTAATGTGACCCGGTCCTGCTGGAGTCAGGTGGTTCTGATGCAGCCCTGTTTTAATGGGTTGTGGTGTCTCTGCAGAGTTCCTGGACGTGGTGAAGAGCTTCGAGGCAATGAGGAAGAGCTGGCAGCGAGCAGAACTGGAGCTGAAGAAGTACAAGGAGCTGCTGGTGAAGTCCGACGTGGCCAAAGCTACTCTGGAGATCAAACTGAAACACGCTCGGAACCAACTGGACGTGGAGATGAAGAAACGGCACAAGATCGAGGCAGACTACCAGTACCTGGTGAGGGACAGCATGATGTCTGATGAGTTCCTGAACAAACCAGAGTAGAAGGGACCTGCAGGGGGCGCTGATGGCTCTGATTTATTTGCTTGCAGAAGAGGCAGATGCAGCTGATGTGTGACATCCTGGTCCAGGACAGCAAATCCAGCGCTTGTCTGAATGATGAGCAGAAATCCCTCTTAGCCACATTCGACCACCGAGGAGCCAACACCATGCTGCACAGGAGCACCAAGCGGTGAGCCAGCCAATCACGGGGTGGGACAGGAAGTGAATGAAAATATTTTTTGGATCTTTCCAAAGGCTCCAGATTAAGTTAAAACATTAAGAGGAAATCAAAAGACGAAGTCGTTAGAGACGCTTCATGAGCTCAAATACAAGTTTAGATGGTAAAAATAAGCAAAGCTGGGCTGCTTATGATGATTATGTTATAATTATTGCTAACATTATTCAAGTGTACTTTTGAACATGTGAAGTCAAGTTTATTTGTACGGAACATTTCAGCAACAAGGCTGAAAGTGCTTTACATCATGAAAACATAAAATCATCATAAACACATTAGTCAGTCACTGGTTGTGAAACCAGTAACAAACATTACATTTTATCAAGTGCCATCATTAAAAACATCAACACACATCAAATATGTTGGTCAATGTTCCACTTCCTGCTGATCAAAGGCAGCTCCAACCAGATGGTTTTTACCTTGATTTAAAGGAATTCAGAGTTTTGGCTGTTTTGTAGTTTTCCGGAGGTTTGCTCCAGATTAGTGGTGCATAAAATCTGAAAGCTGCTTCTCCATGTTTGGTTCTGGTTCTGGGGTTGCAGAGCAGACCAGAACCAGAAGACCTGAGTGGTCTGGAAGATTGATACAGCAAAAGATGGTGCATAGTTAAACATGGAAAGGATTCTCATGGCTCATTGGCTGCTTCATGTTTCTGCTGCAATGGACCTCTGAGCTGTGATTGGTTGTGCTTCCTGTATCCATTCAGCTCTGGACTGTTCTGGTTGAGCAGAACTGAGCTGTACCAGTTAAGGTGGACCAAATCGTCTGGATGCCAGACTGAACGGGTCTTGGTTAAAGCAGAGAGCTCATTGAGCTTCCAGCTGCACACATCCTGCTGGATGGACCATCACTGGATGGATCTGGTTCTGTTAACTGTCTTATGTTCATTAATCTACAATAAATGCTTTGAACCATCGTTATAGTGGGGTGGCTTAGTGTGATTCATTCTAGTGACCAGCATGGTTTGGAGTAGATGACCTGCTGGTGCTGTGCAGAATGGGAGGTGAACTGATCCTCCTGATGTTCCTTGAGGAGCTTTCATTCTTCCTGCTCAGCAGCTTCTTAGGACGTCGTCTCGTCTTTCTGGACTGGTTAAACTACAGTTTCAGGACATTCTGCTAAGCTTCTGATGCCTCTGTGTTTACAGCAGTAACATGAACGATGTGCTTCATTTATGAGACCCTCCAGCTGACTTTCTATCAAATTCCCACTCTTAGCTTCACACCTGCAGGGCTGGTTAGCATCACTTTCACCTCTCCTTAAAGTCAGTATAGAGTTCTTTTTACTGATGACATAAAGTTGGCTTTAGGGTGAGATGTACAATCTTGAAGTTGGTATTGTTCCAGCACCACCTTGATCACATTACTATGCCATCATTGTACTAAAATCCAACATAGGACTCAGTGAGATGAAATAAAGACATGAAATGATAGATATAACTTATAAAATAAACCTCGCTGGCTGATCCATGTTTAGAGGTAGAAATGAGGACTTTACAATTAATTTTAAGTGCCCTTTGACGTTTTTTTTTTTTTTTTTTCACTTAAATTGGCCTTTTTCTGCTTCAACTTGACATGCTCATGCTTCACCATGGGCGTGCATCTCTCTCAGGTGCACCAGCAGAACAAACATGCTATACAATAGTTCCTACCTGAACATTTCCATAATGAATGTCCTAATGACAAATAAAATATGCATAATATGCAAATAAAATGCATAAACTAAAATTATGGCAGTAAAAGGTAGACCTGTTTGCATGTTTAAAAGGAGGCGTTTGCATGGAGGACTCCGGTACTCCCTGAATCCTACAATGATTGGAATGTGGAAAGGTAAAAAGTTTGTACCTAACTCACATTTTCAGTGGATGTGGATCCACTGACATGTGGATCTTTGTGCATGAGGCCTTTGCTGAATCAGAACCACACCATATGAGAATATTTGTAGAACCAAAGATGGTGACCTGAGGTGATTAAAGCATTAGGTTGGGTACCTTTTATGATGGGTTTGAGGACAAAGGTGGAGCTGAACCTCTACTTTGTCACATCATCAGTATAACTTTGACTTGACTAAAGGGAGAGAAGGGGAATGTAGAATAGGATGGGCCCAAGGACTGAACTCTGGGGTTCCCCACAGTTGACTTAATGAGGTTTGGGTCTTTACTTTTCAAGAGATCGGCTCTGTCGAATTGTATTGTCTAGTTTTCTCTCTGAGATGAGTCCGGAACCATCTGAGGGTGGCAAGGTCGACTGGACAGGGGGAAGCTCAGCTTAGCTGCCTCCATGTTCCGACCTGGTCTGGGAAAGGATCTTTACCATTTTAGTTCTGATTGCTGAACTGATGGTTTCAGATCCTACTGGGTCGACCCAAACAGCAGGCAGGAAATAACAGTTTTTCAGGAATCCTGGTTTAAACTTTTTCTTTGATGCCGAGTCACACTTCGAGTTTCTAGCTGGTTCTTCAACAAGAACGCCCCCTGAACCCAAAAGTCTGAGATCTCTGAGCAGTCAGAGTTCTGCAGTGAAAGTTTCACAGATTAACAGTTCCTGACTCCCATCAGCATTGTGAGCTGTCCAGCCTTGACCCGGAAACTGGGTCCTAGAACCCAGAGAAACAGGTTTCTGATGTTGGGAACAGGAAGTAGAACTACAGGGAATGCTCCTGGTTTTCCAAACAGAACCCCTTCACTCAGACGGGATTAACTTTTAGCTCTGAGTTCCAGAACCAGTCAAGTCTAAAATGAATCGGCCCCAACTGGGTCATCTGTCATTGATCCAATTGAACGTTTCTCCCAGCAGGTTGTCTGTCATTGATGAGTCCTCCTTCCTGTCTCACTCTGACATCAGCTACGACCGCACTGATGACGATGTGGTAGGAGACACACACACTCTGCCTCTCTATCTTCACAAGGACTTTGCATGGACTTTGATTCATTTTTCATTCATTTCTAGAGCCTAACCCACGAACACTGCTCCTTATGGGGCCCAGGCTTTGGGTCCTCACAATGTAGTACCGTATTTTCTGCACCATAAGGCGCACTGGATTATAAAACGCAGTCTCATTTATGGCGCCCATTTCTGTACTTAACCCGTACATAAGGCGCACCAGATTATAAAGCGCACGCTAAAACATACGGTCTACAAAAAAAATGTCACGGAAGCAAAACAGCGAGTTTGGTTGAACTTTATTCTACAATGTAACAATACACTCACATTATTTTTTTAACATTCTTCTTCCACAAATCCATCAAAGTCCTCATTTTCAGTGTCTGAATTAAACAGCTGGGCAGTTTCGCCATCAAACATGCCGGATTCCCTCTCATCGTTGTTGGAGTCAGTCTCGTTGCCAGGTGGCTGTTCAGCAATGATGCTGGCTTTCGCGAAAGCTCGGACAACAGTTAAAGCAGATACCTTAGCCCAGGGTCCACAATCCATTCGCATATGATGCCGTAACTCACCCGGCGCTGCCTCCCTGTCTTAGTAAATGTGTGTTCATCGTCTGTCATCCATCGCTCCCACGCCGCTCGCAACTTCTCATTCCATTTCGGGGGTCCTGAGAAAAACAAATATTGTTTTGCAGCATACCGGTGGTATACCTGCCGGAGGCGTGGCAGGGATAAGTGTTCTCTGATTGGTTTATCGCTGCTAGCGTACGGACTGTACGTATTACGGCCCTGTGTCGGACAGATTTTGGAATTCAGTGCACAAATAAGGTGCACCGGTTTATAAGGTGCACTGCCATTTTTTGTGAAAATTGAAGACTTTTAGGTGCGCCTTATAGACCGTAAAATACGGTATTTGTTGGAAAAATGATCCTTACAAGGTGAGAAGTGCTAAAACACAGGACTGACCCACCATGATCAGCAGACATTTGTCTTCATGTTTCAGGACCTGGACATCACCGTGATCAAACCTCTGAGGTCTCGAGCCCGAGAGCGGAGGGTGAGTCCTGATTAGCTTTAAATCAGTGAAGCTAAAGATGATCCTGATGTCTAGAAGAAACTTCTGGACACAGCCATGATCACAATCTTCACACAGCACAAAGTTTTCTGGTCTTGGTTTGTTTCAGTTTCCTGTTCTTGTTTCTCTGTTCTCCTGATGATCTCCTCTGCTCCTGGTCTTCATCCTGTCCTCTTGATGATCTCCTCGCTTCTTCTCATCCTGTTGATCCTTTTTCCGTCTCTTTCCTTGTTGGGGCCTATGGTTCCGTGAAGCGCTCCTCCATGGGCCCAGTGGTTGGCGGTCCAGTTGGGAAGTGGAGCAGAAGTGGGAATGTGTCTGCAGAGCTCCAGGAGAGAAGAACAGTTGAGAAGGTAAGGAGAACCCTAAATTGTTTAGTTTTCTATTTGAAGCAAGATGTTTGACTCAAAGATTTTAACAGAACCTCAGACTGGAAAAGGACTTCCTGTCAGCTGGAACCACCAGAACTTCTGAAGGTTCTCCTCCTGTTGAGGGTTCAGCAGAACATTGACATCGACTGGTCAGAACCAGCTTCTAGCAGTTAAAATGAACTGAGCTGTGTCTTAGTCCTACACTGGTTCTGAGGTGTGGAGGTCCAGGTGGGTAGGCAGTGGCAGACGAGGAGTCTTTGACTGGATCATCCAGAAAACGATGGAAAGATCCAGATTTACTGCTGGTTCTGGACTCATTATTATTTGCTCATATTAATATGCAGCATTCTTCCCAGCCATGAAACACAAATATAATTTCATTCTAATGTTAGAATAACCTGCAGCGAACGACCAGCGCCGCTTCTGTTCTACTAACAGAGAGATGATGGAGTATTATGGTCTGCGGCGCTCATCTTGATTGATTTTATTTTTAACACAAGTCAAACACAAAACGTGCCTGAATAGAAGGTAGAAGTAAAACACTGATAAAACAGTTTTTATAATATAATAATAATTTATAAGTATAAATATGTAATATTTATGTTTGTGATAGAATTCAGATTACATCAACTGCTTCCATATTTCGATCCCACCTGGATTACAGAACAACCTTTTTTCAACTGTTATTCCTCCTCCACCATGCCATTCCATAAATCCACCCCGCAGATTCACACATACTCCTCTGTGGAGTATGAACATGGTGTTTGTTAAAATTGCATTGACCTCTTGACCTCTACTTCCTGGAATCATTCAACAAATGTTCAGTGACAGGGGGTGGGAGAGTACTAATGGTTTCTTGCTTTGAACATAAGAGCTGTTTTATATTTAACCACATCCCATAATTTTAGTGTGTTTGCTTTCAAATAAAATAGTGAGTTGGTGTGTTTCCTAAAACCCACATCATATGATATTCTGATTGCTCACTTTTGAAGTATATATGATGGTTTAAGGCTGCTTTTAGAAGGGTTACCTCACCATAACTCAGCTGTGCTAACATTAGAGATGAAGACAGGAGCAGCCGTGGAATTAAATACTGAACGCCTTTGACCCAAAACTGTAACCATCTTTGCCAACCAGTTTGCCAAATGATACTGGTGACACTTCATACTGGGCCTCATGGTACCAGTTGTTGTTTTGACCCAAATCAGAAGCCTACCGACATTCAGCCAACTTTTCACCATCATCATACAGAAACAAGTAAATATTAACTAACCGGGTCTGTATTCTATAATCCTTCAGTGGAGATTCTGTGATCACAGCTTTTCTTTCTTTGGTCCAAAATTAAGAAGTTTTAAAAAGCTTCTTTCAGGTAAAAATCCCATGATGCTTTACTGCAAAGTACCATTAAAGACAAATATGATGTTCTGAATAACCTAGCATAACCCAGCAGGGAACTGTTGGTTCTGACTTACAACCTGTGTTCTCCTCAGGAGGTGGAAACCATTGTGAAGGCATCTGTGACAACTCCTGAAGAAGCTGGACAGATCCACATGGTTCTGGGAATTTCACAGGAGAGTGCTGATAACCCGGTTCGATCCGTCACCCAGGAGTGTGCCGTCTCAGTCAGGGGCGGAGGTGAGCAGTTCTTCTTTCTACATCTGGGTCACATCTTTAGATTATGAGAAGATCGGAAGGTGTCGTCCATCAAGACTTTGATCTTTGGGTTAACTTCCTGCAGCTGCAGGTTCCAACGTTGCATTTGAACTAAACTAATCCTCCAGAATCGGATCTGAATTGGACCCATTTATCTGAGAAGATTCCTTAAGATGACATTTGTTGTGAATTTTGGACTTAAATAATCAGAACATGGAGTCTGGATCCACACCAAGCCTGGATTATTTAAGCAACCAGCTGCTCTGAGGTTAAATTTAAACCTGGACTCGGTCTGGACCAGACTAAAATTGCCTTGAAAAGGACTTTTTCTGGAATGAGAGCAGACAATGGTTCAATAAAAAATGCAGTGCATGTAAACAACCAGCAAAGGTCAGTCTGTCCCACAGAAACTCCTAATATCAGCTGACAGCATATGGTTCATAGAAGTGTATGGTTAGACTGGGTTGGACTGTGCGGGGTTGGTTTGGACAGTAGGGGACTGGGTTGAACTTTCAGACACTGGTTGATGGTAGGAGACTGGTTGGATGACAGGGGACGGGTTGGACTTTCAGACACAGGTTAGACAGTATAGGATGGGTTGGATTTTTGGAGATGGGTTGGATGGTAAGGGGACACCAGAACCATAAATGCTAAGGATCAGATTCGTCCTTAGAACCCGGTGGGCCAGTGTTTGCTAGAGTTCTGTTGGTACCTCATAAATTTGTGGTTCTTATTTCTTATAGAATCAAAACACATGGAAAGTTCTGATCCTCATAGTTAGTTCTGTTCAGCTGATTGCATAAATTAATAAACCCACTTTAATCCTGATGGAGTTCTGGTCCTCCTTTAGGAAATTGACTCAGAGTGAACAGATCGGGGTTCTGGACCAGAATCGGTGCCGGACTATTCTAGACCATGAACCAGAAAGTAGAATCTGGTTGATCTCCGTGAAATGATCATTTGAACTGGGGTCTATCCTGAAACCTGGTAGCTTAATTTTCTAGTGAATTCTGTCAGAACCGATCAGAACCCTGCTGCAGGTTTGGTATCGGTCCATTTGGTCTCAGCTCAGTGCTGTATCCTGTCTGGAACTCACTTGGATTTCAGTTCTATCAGACCTGCTGTAATACGGAGAAATGGACCATGAAGGTCTGACTGGTGATGAGAAGATGCCTCTGGTCTCTGATTGGTTCTTCCATCTTTCTTCAGATCAAACGTCCTTGTGGAGCTCCAACAACGAGACCTTGGTGGAGCTTAAAGCTCCTGTGGAGGACAGAAACGTTCCTGTCATCAGACCTCAGAAGACCTTGAGACATGAGTTTCTCTCTAAAACGGTACAGAGGTCTTACTAAACCTGATCTGGGATGCCGTGTCCAGTGAGGGGTCTCCAACTCCAGAAGTTTTCAACTCCAGTTCTGTGAGTTCTAGATGCATCTCTGCTCTAACATAGCTGGATCAAATGCTTGAATCACCTCTTCAACATGCCTTCAGTTGATCCAGGTGTGTTGGAGCAGGGATGCTTCAGGACAGCAGCTCTGGATCCCTGGAGTTGGAGACCCCTGATCTAACGTTTCTGAGTAATTTGAAGTGTCCTTCCAGGTGATCCGACCAGAGATCTGCGCACCGTGTGGGAAGAGGATTCGTTTTGGGAAGATGGCTTTAAAGTGCAGGAACTGTCGGCTGGTTGTTCATCCGGAGTGCAAACAGAACTTCCCAAACAGCTGCTCGTCCTCCAGCGCCGTGACAGGAGGTGAACCTCATAAGGTACCTCTGTTGGTTGGTTTAACTGAATGTGACCTGTTAGAACATCTCCTCCTGTCTGCAGAATAAGCATCCAACAGGCTGGACCTGTTCTGATCTGCTTGGAATGTGGAGCTAACTCACCTCCAGGTCCCTGTGGGATTGAAGGTGAAGATGGGGACAGAAAATGGGTTCCAGAAACTCCCTGAGCTCCTGGTGTTTCTCCAGGATTTCTCCTAATTCAGTCTGATAATTCAAACTTTGACTTGGTTAGCTTCACAGAGAACATTTCTCTGATTTACCAGAACATCTCAAGTCTGCACCTGCAGTGATGCTGACGAGGTGAGAAGGGGTAGAACAGTTGTCATGGAGACAGTACAGACCACTTGTCAGGTTGGGTTGGAAAACTTCTCCTTATATGCAGAAAGAGTCAGGGGTCTCCTTTATAAGGCACAAAATGGGGCCTGAAACTTGCATACGTCACTTTCCATGCAAAGGTTCTGACTCATAGAACGGGAAAATGTGCACCCCCTCATGCGACCTCTGACCCATGCATACTGTATACACTTGTTTTGGAGACTGGGGAAAGTGGCAACACAGATGGTGAGGTGGGGAATTGAAGCCACACTTCATCATGATTCCCTCAGACCTTTAACTACATATCGAACTTTAACTATAGATCGACTTTATCATAAGCAGTTTGATGTAAGCCCATTTAGACGCCCTAGAGCACGTGTCAAACTTGAGGCCCGCGGGCCAAATCCAGCCCGCCAGAATCGTTTATGTGGCCCTCTAGATTCTAGAAATCTTTTTTTTTTTTTTTTATACCATTTTCACCTTTTGGGCATATGTAGACTTAGAATGAATCCTATGCAATTCTTTATAAATGAGTCACCTGGAGCTTAGTTTCAGGTCCAGGTACCGCTGAGGAGAAATGCAACAACCTCCTAGTTTGGACCAATGGCTGATGGTCAGAAACTAAGCTGCAGAGACATCAGAACACCAATAGAACCGAGTGCTCTGATTGAAGTTCTGCTCTGTTTTAGGACTCTCTGGAAGCTTTTGCTCTGTTAACCCAGCCCAGAGTTCCTCAGATCATCGTGGACTGTGTGGCTGAGATTGAGAGGAGGGGTCTTCATGAGGTGAGACCTCCTCTGTTGTTCCTTCTCTGATCTCTGCTGGAACCAAAAGGTCAGTTTAGACCTAGGCTGTTGGACAGGAAGATGTTCCTTCTTGGTGGGCTGGGTTTGTTGGCTATAGGCTCTAACATTTTTTTCAGATGAGGATGGTCCAGACAGGCTGCAGGAGGTCTAGAAGCTCTGACATTTTAAGGGCTGAGTTACACTAATGTTGCATTCAGACCAAACCCAATTTGAGTGTCAGGGGCATCTGGTTTACATGCAAAGTCAATGGTGGATGCACGTCTAGGAGCGTCAAAGTACCGCGGTACCAAGAGCCCCCGCAGACACTGGAGTTGGAAAATCTGAACTTTTGCAGCTGGACACAGAGCATCAACCAGTCAGAGAGACTCCACTGTGTGACGTGGTGGCGCATTTTCCGACGGGACGGAAGGACCAAGAGCCCGTCTACGACCAGTTGAGGTGTCACTGCAGAGACAGGAGTAGAAAGGACCTTTCCTGTAAGAGGATTAGCAAGGAGTTGGGATCTCAGGTCAAAACATTGTTACCACGGTAAACATCCCCCCCCCCATCTGAGCTAGCCAGATCCGTTGAGCCTCTGCTGGTTTCACGCTGGAGAATCAGTGCCTTTTATTTAGAGGAAATGTGGAGACGGTGGAAGAGTCGATGCGAAGGACTCAAGAGGCTCCCCAACGCATGTCTGTCCACACTTTGCTCAGACACTCATCCAGAACGATTTTGAAGCTCGATTCAATTATCTTACTTTAAAGTCCACAAGTGTCCAACTTGAGGCATTAGATTCCTTTTGACGCTTGAAATAGGTTCGGTCTGAACGCAGCATAACCCTCCTCAGGGTTCACACCAGACACAATTGATGTTGCCCAAAATGCTAAAGGTCATAGGGTGATGGAAGCATAGATAAGAAAGAAAGGAAAGAAGAAAATAAACACACATCGGAACTGTTATCGTCATCACAATGTGTTCTAATATCGTGCAAACCTATTTTCTACTCTGTTGTCTCATGTTTGTCTTACCTGTTCTTCCTCAGAGAGGTCTGTATCGGGTTCCTGGAGGGGAGCGCCCTGTGAGGGATCTCAGAGATCGGATCTTTCAGGGGAAGCCATCTCTGATGCTCAGTAAAGTCCAGGACATCCATGTAGTCTGTGGGGTCCTGAAAGACTTCCTGAGGAGGCTGAAGGAACCCCTAATCACCTTCAGGCTACACAGGACCTTCATGGAGGCTTCAGGTAGCAGAACCATGTCTGAATTTGGTTCAGAACCTGCTTCAGTCATCCACTGATTGAAGTGAGCGTTTGTCTTCCAGAGCTGGATGAGGACAATGGTTCTGCTGTCCTGTATCGAGCCATATCTGAGTTGCCGAAGGCCAATAGAGACACCCTGGCTTTCCTCATGATTCACCTACACAAGTAAGAACCTTCAGCAGATCAGAGGTCTGCAGGCAGAACCTGGACCTGCTGTTGTGATTTCAGACCTCCTGAACCAACCTATTCTGTTTGAATCTCAGGGTGATGAGGAGTCCACAGTGCCAGATGGACCAGAACAACTTGGCCAGAGTGTTTGGACCGACCATAGTGGGTCACAGCATGTCTGAGCCATCTCCAACAACCATCATGAGAGACACCACCATTCAGCCAAAGGTCCGTTTAGGAAATCTACTGGCTGGTTTACTGGTTCTGAGCTGGTTCTGGTTCCCTTACTGAATCTGGATCACATAATTGATCATGTCCTCAGGTTGTCTGCTCCCTGCTGTCCCTTCCTGAAAATTACTGGAGACAAGTACTCACCATGGGTACAGATCAGAACCCGTCTGCATCCTCCTCCAGTAAGATCAGCTAACATGAAGGGCTCAGTGGGTTTGTTACTGAGCAAATGACGGAAAAGGAACCCAAATAGACTGATACAAATTCAGAACTTCATGTGCTGAAGTTCTAATCCAGTTCCTTTCAGGTCGTTTGTTCCAGCCAGTGACGTCTCCAGAACTAAACAACCTCTACAGAATGACCAGTCCGGGTTCTGTGCGAGAAAAAATCAGAAACCTGGGGAACAACTCCAGCTCCACGTAAGACCACAGCAAACCGATCCCACCACAGATTCACTAGGTCTCACTGCTAGGTCCCACTACCAGGTTCCCCTACCAAGTCCGCTAGGTCCCTCTAGAGGTCCGCTAGGTCCCACTACTAGGTCTGCCAGGTCCTGCTACTAGGTCCCCCTGCTAGTTCCCTCTAGAAGTCCACCAGGTCCTCCTACTGGGTCCGCTAGGTCCCACTACTACTTCCTCCTACTAGGTCTTCCATGTCCCTCTAGAGGACCACTAGGTCCCACTACATAACTCAGGACATGTTTCATCCACAATAACTTTTTGTTTTTCCAGATCTCATTGTTTACTGTTTTTGTTTGGATGTTTTCAGAGATCAACCGGACCCTGGAAGGAAGTTCTTCACTTCACCCAACTGACCAACATGAAGTACTGACCCAATCCTCCCTCCAGAAGGTACTGTCAGACTGATTTCATGCAGGTTTATGTCAGCAGGAACCAACCTGCTTGAGTTCCTTTTCACTGTAAAACATGAATTTATTATGAAATATGTAACTAAAAACAGAAAATAATTGAAGCTCTCATCTCTTGGACTTGATCCTCTTCAATATGGAGAATGTCTTACAGCTGGACTGAGTGTACATTTAAGACGATAAACTCAACCACTTTTACAGACCTAAACAAAGGATGGTCTGACCAGTTATGGTATAAACTGGTTATTTCTAGACTAAGAAGAATAAATCTGGAAATGTTGACATGAATTTTAATCTAGACGATGCTTAAAGAAAATGAAACGTGGCTGTTTGTCCTAAATGTGAAACTAATAAATGTGAAATAAAAGCTTTAATCTTGCAGAATATTTGGTTGTCCTGAGAGTTTCGTCAGATCAGTTGGACCACCTTCAGATCAATCTGAAAGCTCCTCACTGTTTCCTGGAGATATTCCCAGATCTTCCATCAGCCTGTTTGGAGTCCAGCAGCAGGAAGACTGGATTGGATCAGTTCTGCTGATCAGCTCCAGTGGTTTGCAGAACTTGGTGCTCAGCTGAAGCTTTCTTCTTCACTACAGTGATGTCCATCCTGGTTGGTCCCTGTCCTCAGAAACTACCTTCCTAGACAGGTTCCTCATGTCTTATTATGGGATGTAACCAAGCAGGATGTCCTGCAGAAACTCTGAAGTTGATTCAAAGATGGTGTAAAATAAGGGACGTATCACTCCATTTTTCTCTTCACGCTTTAATCATGCAACTGTCATCACAACTACAAATTACATCCATCACAAGACCTACTACGTCACAGGTGTGGTTGCTATAGTAACCTTCCTCATGGACACTCGGTGTTTCTGGTCACTGAGCGAGAGACAGAAAGATGACCAGAAACCACCCAGCTGCTATCTTGGATGTGTTGAACATTTAGCAGTCTGGTGATCTAATCCAGGTTAATCTGAGATAAACCAGGATTAGATTCATTCATCATTCATTTCATGATCATTAAACTCAGCACCTGCTGGTCAGGTGACTAGTGGACGAGATGTCCTGTAGAAAAGCCTGTTTATTAAAAGTTGGATCCTTCTAAAATCATGTAGTCAATCATGTTTCCATAGTGACAGCTGGACTCCAACATGGGAGCAGTGATGCTAACACTGATACTACCTGTTGAGTGAAACTATAAGGTGGGTGTGGCCACTGATATCATTGATCAGCAAGCTGGATCTGATGACCAGATGACTGACCACCTTAATGTCCAGCCAATGGTTGCCCTGCTTTGACTCCAGTGACCTCAGTTTGAATAAAACTCAACATGTTCTGATGACACTGACCAGATCAGCCTGGCAGGAAGCAAACAGAAGTCTTGAAGGCTGTAGTCATGGCGTGGAGGGGCGAATCTTCTTCTGTTGTCTAGGCAGCGCTAGAACATGCCCTCTTTCATAGAACCAATAAATATGATTCCTTCAACTCTGTATGGTGGTTCTGGTGAGTTGGTCAAATCTGTTCCTTTGTCTCCGGACAAGTCCTGACCCAGTACCAGTCCCACTACACCCACAACCTAAGTCCCTACTCAACACCAGTTCCACAAGACCCATAAGAACCCTCTAACTCTACCTTACCCACTGCACCTAAAACCCCAAGTCCTGACCCAATGCTAGTCCCACTATACCTACACGACATGAATTCTGACAGAAACCAATCCCAACATATCCATATCTTGATGCAAGTCCTGACCTGACACCGGACCCACCACAACCCAGAACCCAAGGTGAGTCACTGTCTTGTGATGATGGGTGGACCCTGCGTTTGAGTTTCTGCGCATCCATGAATGTGCTCAGTGCAACCTGGACCGGACCAGGTCAGGTTATGGTCAGTGGGTGGAGTCAGTCTCTCTAGTAAAAGCAGATCCAGTTGTCATCAGAAACAGATCTTATTTAAAACGAGGTCAGAACATAAATATAACCCATAATACAAACATTGAACCAATCACAGCAAAGATAAAAAAAAAAACAGTAAAAATTCTAAATTAACACAAAATCTTAGAAAATGTTACGTTAAAAATGTGACTGACATCACAGGGTGCAGAGTCACATGACTTCAATGAATCTCTGACTGCAGGATAAGCCTGTGACCTCTGTCCCCCAGGGACAAGACCTTTCAAATTAAAAGCCCTCAGTTGTTGATTCCAGGGCTTCAGTACAGATCCTAACAATTGACTAGCGCTGTGTTAGCACCATCAACAGTCGGAGAGGAAACCAACAGCTCTGATCTACAGAACGAGCTTTTCAAGTTGTTTTCTGACACAAACATGTCAGGACATCTGAAGATGATGAATGACCATGGTTCTGGGATCACCTAAAGTTCTCCAACTAGTGCTATGACATCTGCTTCTGGTTAAACTGACTGAAACATGAGCTGTTGGTCACATGACCAGGAAAATGGTTTTAACATGCTAGCTGTGGGAGTGGCACCGCTACAGAACCCAAAGTATCCTCCATCTGAGCAGAACTCTGAGTCTGTGTGAAGGAGGCTTTGTGTTTTCAGACGGTGGAGCCAAACTGAGGGGTACAGATTGTTTAGGATAGCAGCAGAACCGAGCCTGGGCCTGATCATGAGGCTAGCCAAAACCATCCTCTACATTATTATTCAGGCTTTACTCTAAGATACTATGAGACTAAATTATCTCACCTTCATGATTTTTGAATCTCGTTTACTCTATAAAATCCTCCTGGCTGCTGTCATCACTCCCTCAACCTGGAAGGCCAGTCTGCCCCATACAAGTCAGCTGATGCAATACTGAGACTACCTCACTTGGTGGGTCAGGGGTCAACCAGAGGCAGGTTGACTTCAACCACCCCTTACTGCATCATCCCTTTCATAAACCACATGGAGATGGCAGAAAGGCGCCAAACCCCTCTGGAAGTGTTTTATGAAAGGAGCCGCTGTAATTTACCGCTCTGGTCGTAATATTATGCCTGACTGGCATTTTGCAGTTGAAACCAGAAGTTTACATACACAGAATAAAAAGACACATCCTCATTTTTCCCTCATCGTCTGAAGTTAAATCAGACCAAACTTCTCTTGTTTCAGGTCTGAATCACCAGAATTATTTGTTTGCTAAAAGCCAGAAAACTTACTGAGAAAATTTTTTAGAGATTAGTTTCTAACTTTCTTCAAATTCAGAAGTTTACATACATATCACTATTTGGAAGCGTTGTCTTTAAACTGGATGACTTGGGTCAAACCTTTTCGGTTTCCCTCCAGAAGCTTCTCACAATAGTTTGCTGGAGTTCTGGTCCATTCCTCCGGTCAGAACCGGTAGAACTGGGTCAGGTTCTGAAGCCACTTTAGAACCACCCTGGACGCTGCAGGACGCCGTCCAACTGGACCCATTTGGACCTGAGCTTTAACTTCCTGTCTGATGTCTTCAGATGTTGCTTCAATATTTCCACATAATGTTCTTTCTTCATGATTCCATCTATTTTATAAAGTGCACCAGTTCCTCCTGCAGCAGAACCGCCCCACAGCATGGTGCTGCCACCACCATGCTTCACAGTTAGGACGGCCCAAGCGTCCCC
Organism: Anableps anableps; assembly: GCA_014839685.1. Taxonomy (NCBI): domain Eukaryota; kingdom Metazoa; phylum Chordata; class Actinopteri; order Cyprinodontiformes; family Anablepidae; genus Anableps; species Anableps anableps. The sequence goes on from CM026084.1 coordinate 31,584,786, forward strand.
GTTCTTCTTCCAAACGATGGTCATCATGTCCAAACAGTTCTACTTTAGTTTCATCAGACCGCAGGACATGTCTCCAGAAATGAGGGTTTTTGTCCCTGTGGACGTCTGCAAACTGCAGTCTGGCTTTTTATGCCTCTTCTGGAGTAAAGGCTGCTTCCTCGCTGAGTGGCCTTTCAGTCCATATCGGTTCAGGACTCGTTTCTCTGTGGGTCATGACTCTGTCTGACCAGCTTCAGCAGTATCTTCACAAGGTCTTTGGTTCTGGGGTAAGACTGCTCATTTTGGACCAGAACCTGCCTCCTTCCTGAGCGGGACAACAGTTGGACGTTCCCAAGAGGGATTATTTGTTAATAAACATGGCAGATCCGCGGGCAACCTGACTGCAGAAAGAGCCAGCTGGTTTTAAACTAACATTGATTGCCATGGTTACCTACCATAGCTTGCTGTTTTACCATTATCTAACATGTTGTCAGCGTGCTACACCTGTCTATCACAGTGATAAAATAAGTTATGCTACAGATTGACATTAGTGAACGGGATACGTCTTAATGAGCCGTACGTATCACAAGCAGGTTGCTAAATGATGGGGAAAAATGACCCAAACTTCAGAGGCCGAACATTTCTGACTGGGAATATTAAAGCAGTTTTGTTCACGGTAAGCTCATCAGCTCTCAATGAGATGCGTCGAGTCCCTCTAAATAAGATAAACATATCCATGGTGAGTAGTTGGGGCACTGGAATAGGCTTTTCCTAAAACTGTAAATTTTCATTAAAAAAAATGGAATTCATACTTAGCGTGCAAAGGAAACAGAATCATTTCTACTTATTTTGGTCACAATTCTGGCCAGGGAACAAAGAAATAGATGCTAGTTTTTAAAGTATCACAGTGTTTGGTCACCTTTACAAAAAAAATCCCATGAATTTCACACATGAAAATTACGTGTAAACTATGTACCACATGAAAAATGAACATGTGGCTCCAGCCATCAAGGCAGGTGGTAAACTAACCCATCAGGAATCAAAAGTGTAGCAGATTGAGTGGGAGGCAGTGCCAGGAACAGAGATGCTGCACTAAAAATAAAACCTCTAACATCTGCAGCAGATGCTGCAAAGCTGTGTGCAGGAGTTACTCCAGGCAAAGAGAAGTGATTTGAGCTGGCTGCCAATTGTACATTTTATTAGCTTAATTGTAAATAGAATAATCTTGCTTTCTTTCTGCAGGAAACATGCACAGTTCAGTGGGTGCTGATGGAGCGTGACGTCGACTGATAATCCCTCTATAACTGTTTGAGCAGATGAAGGCAGCTCCTTCAGGTATCTGGACCCCAGGATGATCCAGGCTGGAGCAGCTCCATGATTCTCTTCTTGATATCTGGGCTGATTTCTGCTGACTTTCCCATTGGGTCAAACCAGAAACAAGGTGTCGCCTTAAAATACATCTACAGGTGAGCCTCCACTTAACTCTAATTTGTCCGTTAACCTATCAGAGGTCTCCAAAACCATGACATCATCACCTGGGCTTTCCCTCATTATTTAAAGAGACAGTAACCATTCTGCATGTAAACTTCTTAATTTAAAGAACATTACAAAAAAAATCTCTAAAACATTTTCTCAGTAACTTTTCTGGCTTTTAGAAAATAGAAATAATTTTGGTGATACTGACCTGAAACAAGAGAAGTTTGGTCTGATTTAACTTCAGACAGAGAGAAAAAATGTTGATGTAAACTTCTGGTTTCAACTGTATTTCAGCATTACTGATGTCACTGTATCTGTTACAGTGACATCACAGTGATGTCACTGTGTACGATAAAGGCAACATCTTTTTAGTCAAAAGCTGCTTCTGCTGCTAATGTGGTTGGTCTGGTACCGTGGCTGCAGAGGGCTTCAGAACTGTCGGGTTGGAACTGGTTCTGGGGTTGATGAAGCACTACTGTTGGGTTCAGGGTGGGACTGCTACATTCAGGACTGAAGTTGTCAGTTTGAGCTCAGGAGACCCAGAAGGTTCTAGAGAAGCTCAGGAGTTAAACTACAGATCGGGGCTACGAGGATCAGATGGTTCCACCTGTAAGGTTCACTAAACTCAACTGAATCATGGAGTAACAAATGATCCTCAAAACTTTGCTGGGAAAGCATCAATGAACAGATTAAGATAGTGATGTAATGTTGGAACGTCCTCCAGGTGGTGCCACAATCCTCTGAGCAGATCGACGGGGTATGTGATCATCAATCTGAGCCCCTGAAAGATCAACAATTTATCACATCACTTTCATTGTCATAAGCCAGTGCTTACCCAGAATGCACCTCACCCAGCCAATCACATCTAAAGGGCCAAACTGAGGATACCTGCCAGGGTGAATCCTGATTGGTGAAGGTTTCGGGGGCCAGTTTGGGTTTTAGAACCCGTAGGCCCCCTGGTGGTTGGAGTTGGTGGGACTGATTTGGTCATACTGATGACATCATGGACTGGTCCATCATAGTTACCACGGGGAACGCCGCGAGCCTCAGCCATCTGCAACGTGGAGACAAAAACATCAGAAGAGTCTGATTGGTCAGTTCACCGATTAGTTAACCTGCAAGTTATGACTTATCTGGTTATACTGTTGTTAATCACTGGTTACCTGGGTAACCATCAGATTACCTGGTTGGTGCTCACTGGTTACCTGGGTAACCTGGTGGTTACTTTACTGGTGATCACTGGTTACCTGGTAACCAGTAGTCTCATTTATAAAGCTTGCTTACACACAAAACTGGGCCTGAAACCTGCGTACGCCATTTTCCACGCAAAGGTCCTGATTTATAAAACTTGACGTGAAAATTTACGGTCCCTCACGTGACCTCTGACCCTGCGTAGCCTCTATACGCTTGTTTTGGAAACCAAGGTGAAATGGTGACCTAGATGGTGAGGTGGGGAACTAAAGCCATGTTTCATCATGATTCTATCAGACCTTTAATTACACATCGAATTTAAACCATAAATCGACCTGGGTGCAGTAATGGCTGCCGTCCTGGTTAACGTCACCAGTCAATACATCAGGTTTTCCAACACTGTGGGAGAACATGAGTCCATGAAAAATTAACTTGTGAAATTTTAACTATTAGGGCCTAATGATGCACTATTCCACTATAACCTGCAGGGGGCAGCTGTCCCCCCCACCACACACACAAGGCCCTGGCTCCGAACCCCGTTTCAAAACACCCAGAGCAAAGAGGAGGTGCGCTTTAACAGTACTCACACTCGTGAACGCTCAGTTGTGGAGCGTGGCTCCTAAAATGCCGGTGGCGGTTTATAAACTTTATTTCAAGTCACTGAAGCAACCAGAAATTATGTTTTCAACTCTCCACCTTACTCATGTCAATTTCTGCCTCGGAGAAATTGCCTTTTTCCTTCTTTTCCCCTGTTAATCGTGGAACAACATTGATCAGCTGGCTCATTTAAATAAACACTGACATTCATGAGCTGCTTTGCATCGACCATTTATGGTTGAATGTGGCCGTGTCCAGGGCAGAATCTGAGGCGGGACCTTGTGCGCAAACTTTGAGGTACAGCTGTGATTTATAAAGGAAAATTGCGTGCTGGCGTGCGTATGCATGGTTTTGTAAATCTGTAAATCTTTTGGGTGTACGTACACTTTTAGTATGAATCCTATGCAATCCTTTATAAATGAGACCCCTGGTGGTTACAAGGCTGGTGATCACTGGTAACCTGGGTAACCATCTGGTTACCTTGTTGCGGGCTCTGATCCTCTTGTAGACGGTGTCAGGAAAAGCCTTTCTTGGTATAAATCGTCCAGAACCTTCACTCACGTTGAGATGTCCATCTTCCAAAACAACCCGACCGCCACTGATCACCACTGTTGGAACACCTCGAAACTCCAAACCTTCCAAGATGTTTACCTCCAAGGTCTGCACAGAGAAGTTAGTGGGGATGTAATTACTGATCTGTTACAATTGACTAATTGGAGTAACTGATGAATCAAACTAGTGTTTACCAGGTTGTGAGTCGATGCAGAAACAGTTCGAGTCTCTTTTGGGTTCCAAATCACAATATCAGCATCAGATCCAACAGCAATCCGTCCTGAAGACATACACACATAGTAAACTGGGATTACAAAAGTCTTGTCACCAGTTTCCAGTTAACCATCCAGAAACACAACAACACATTCTCTAGTTTTTATACCCTAAGAGTCACCCAGCAGAAGCTCTGCGTGGGCTTGTCCTCCAGGTCTCAGAAGAGATGAAACTGCTCGACGCTACCATCAGGCGTGGAGTTTTTTTAAAGTCTTAGAAAAAAATGTAAAGTGGATCAATCCTTTAAATGGGTGGCTGAGAGTTGAGCTGAAAGAAACCAAGTTACTAATTTAGTTCCCCAGTTTGTGTTTAACTTGTGCTCCAAGAGATGGAGGTGATGACAGCAGGAGGGAACCTAATGACCTGACCTGTCACCATGGCTACTGTACAGCTGGGGACCCCAGGATGGCTTCCTGATTAGCAATACCCCTGATTTCTACATGTCCCTCCCGATCACATGGCTGTTAGCGCTGCATCTGCTGGCACGCGTTCTGTTTTCCACCTTTCGACCATAGATCCATGTGCATGTGCTATGAGAAGCTGTTGCTTAACAAACGTCAAACTATTTTCACACAAGCAGCTTCTCAGGAGGGTCTGGCCCGGAGGGGTCTGGCCCTAGGGGGGTCTGGCCCGGCTTACAGACAGGTTTCATGAAGTCTCGATGACTTCATCCAGCCAGCCAGGTTTCTTAGATGAAAACCTTTTTCCCCATCAGGCTTCATCAGTAGGAAAATAAAGAGAAGTGATACCTTTGCGTGGGTACATGTTGAAGAGCTTTGCAGCGTTGGTGCTCGTCACTGCGACAAACTCATTCTCGTCCATCTTCCCTGTGGACTGCAGACAGAACAAGATGGAAGGTTAACATGGTTAACGACTTAAATGGTCATCGCTATTCATCTTCAACGTCTTGAATGATGCAAAGAGTTCAGATCCAGAGTCCCGAGTTCAGACCCAGGTGCAGTCCACCAGACTCTAACCCTTTGTCTCAGACGTCTTCCTTGACATTTATTTCAGCTCTGGGGGACGTCAATGATTGGATGAATGTAAAGTCAGTCAAATAAACTGACCAATCAGAGTGACTGGATATTCTGTCTTTCAGCAAGTACTGTGAGCTCAGCTGTTAATTAGCTGAGAAACTGGTTGTTTTAGCTCCAAACGCCTGGAGGCAATAAGATCTGGGTCCTTTAAAAACTGTGGCGTGTAGAAACCTCAAACAGAACCTTCAGCATGGTATTGTTAAATTTAGATGATGGGGGTTGTGTGGGGGGGTTAGATGTGAATGAATCTGATGAGTTAATAGGAACTGTTAAAAACTGCTTTAAAACTACTGACCTGTGAGAGAAATATTACTGTAAGCCATCAATCACTGCAGATATTTATTGAAAGACTGGTTTTCGGGTCAGAACCAGGACCAACATCAAAACAGAACCTAAACCAATTTATAGTTCTGGTAAAAACGGTCTCATGGATCAGGACACCCTGACAGTCATTATGTGTTTATTAACCAACACCGTGAGTCAGGTCATTCAAGGTATTGATTAGGACATAAAGTTTTGTGTAATCAGAACTTCCATCCCAGCTTCTCCTTCATGCAGTTAACACAGCTGTTCCTTCCCCTGTTGGATCAGGGGGTTAAGAAGATATAACCTGGGAGCTTGATGCTGACTCTAAGGCAAACCCATCTTTTGTTTCAACATTCTGCCAGAAGAGCGCCACTTCATAAATTGCAGGGTTTTTTACTGCATATTTATTTAAAGAATCTGTCAGTTTTATTTATTTTTAATAACCTTCCAAACTTCTACCAGCAGCTTGCTGGTTCCCTCATGGAGCTGAGGAACATTTGAAACAGCGAGTACCTTGGCTGTGATGTCAGTCAGAGCAGCTTCAGGTGAGGGAATCTTACCACAGCTCTGTCCCAGACCACCGCCAGCCTCTCCTCGATGCCGCTGGTTCCCTCCGGGATCAGGGTGAAGTCGTCTTTACCGACAGCCTTTTGAGCCGTGGAGAAGCTGGCCTGAGCGCTGGAAGTCACCTGGAGATCTCCGCTGGGAAAAAAACCCACCTGTTAGACTCACTTGCTGCTGGGCTCAGGTGGAGGCAGAGAGATGTGCACTCACCACGCGAGCAGAGAGGTCAGGTACTGTGGCGTGGACGGGTCCGGGTTCAGGGGAGGGCTCATCACAAAGGCTGCCGCCATGGTCCAGTTTTTGGACCAGTAGTGAGTGCCATCAGTGGCCAGACTGGCTGTGATTGGTTCCCCGTACACAACCACACCTGAGGACAGACAGAGGGTCACAGCTGGGTGGAGCAGGTCTGATTTGGTACAACCTGAACCCACCTGAGGGTCAGAACCTGCATCAAGCTCACTCCTGAAGGTGAAGAGTTCACTGACACCAGTTCAGCTCCACACTCAGAACATGAGGACTTCCTGGAGCACCAAGATCTGGAGCTGGAGCCCAGCACCTGTGAAACTGGTGTCAGGTGTAACATTGAAGGTTCACCTCAATCAAAGGTCAGGAGACACTGAACTAAACCTTACGCTGTTTCCTCCAGACCTGAACCCAGACTGTAGCTCCACATTGAGCAGATCTAAAGGGACATCAGCAGAACCTGCAGTCAGTGAACGAAGTGGTCCACGACTTCCTGGAGAGTGGACACCTCAGGATCAAACGTTAACCTCCAGGAACTCAGGTTCTGGTGGCCTGCTTACCTTTCTTCCTGGCTTTGGCGATGACATCAGCAGCAGACTTGCTCATCACCTTGGTAACATAGAGCGGGCAGTTGGCCTGTTTGGCGATGGTGATAGCCCGGTAGACCGCCTCAGTCTCCACCTGAAACACAAACCCACCAGCAGTCAGATCCGGGTTACAAGGTGAGGTGACCTGTAGATAAAACAAGTTGATTCCTCTTCACCAGTGGTCTCAAACTGCAATCGTGGAGGGCCAAAGTCCTGAAACTTTTAGGTGTCACCTGTCCTACAAACTAGAATTAAACGGCTAAACTGCCTCACTAGCATGCAGTTCAGCCCTACAGAGCTCTGCTAATGAGCTGATATTGGAGTCAGGTGTGCTGCTGAAGCAGAGAGCCGTCTAAAAACTGCAGGAGATCTGGAGGACTGCAGTTTGAGACCACTGACTTCACAGAAAACTGAGCGGATCAAATTATCAGCAGATCAGGTAGAGCAATCAGTGCATTAACATCACTCCCAAAGTCCCGCCGAGCCAGAACCGGCTCACAGAGACCACACAGATAGGGTCCATATAGAGTTCAGGTTCTTGTACCTCTTCAGGGTGGGATAAAACGTGGCCTTCAGGTCCAGTAATGCCCACACTGAGAAGTTTCTTCTGCTCCTGAAACACAAGTCATTTTAGACCAGTTAGGACCAGTTTGACTAATTAAAATCAGTTTAGACCAGTTAAAACCAGTTTGAATGGGTTACCTCATCGATGATGTCACCGTTCTCAGCATGGACCTGAGCAATCGCTCCAAGATCCCGGAGGATCCCGAACGCCTCATAAAGCTGAGCCCCAGGAAGCAGGAAGGGATGATTAAATGAACAGGAAGTAGACAACAACAAATAAGTACATGTTTCTGTGTTTCACCTGAGAATCGGAGCTCTGGTATCGGTCTTTGTAGGCCATGAAGAAGAGGAAGGAGTTCACCCCTGAAACACAGTACTACAGTCAGTATTTCAATTAGTACTACAATAAGTGCTATAGTCAGTACTGTAGTATTTGCTGATGTTCTACTGATGTCTACGTGGAGGTTCTGGCCACGCATTGAAGGTCTCGGGTCTCCAGAGGAGAACGCAGAACTTATTTCACCACATTCAGAGATATTTTGTTTTTCTCTCTGAATAAATCCTGTAAAGTATATAACTGAATGTTTGTATCTAGTTTTAGGAAGTATCTAACAGGTCAGTTACCAGTAATTGGTCCCCCAGATGTTCCCCAGGTTCTAGAGTTCTGGTCTGCATCGGAAGTGGACCCCAAAAAGACCTAAAACCTGGTTTTATTTGGATCTTTGAGGATGATGTTAAGTCTTCTAAAACCTTCATCAGGGGTTGAGACAGGTCATCTGGGTCATGTCCAGAGTCCTTCCATGATGTCCCCACATATAACTGTGGGGACTATCAAAGACAGCCAGTAGAACTTGTCAGGACTTTCCAACTAAGCCATGGTGATTATGGCACATATTGTTAATTCTGCTGAGTATTGATCATCAGAGACTAATCAGCTGATCACCCCTGTCTCTTTAATATTTATTGATCACCTTTATCTTTGACGAGGGTCTCCAGCTCCTCGTACAGGCCTTCATGCCACCTGGTGACGTCCAGGTGGAAGGAGAAGTCGCAGCACGCCCTCTGCTCTGCCATTTCCTTCCACAGATCAAACGCTGACAGTAAACTAGTTCCCGGATCCACCAGCACATGGTCGACTGCAGACAGAGACATTAATGAGACCGGCATGCAGGCAGAGGGGGGGTGTTGATGGATTATTGTGGTCACTAACTGATGGTGGTGGTTCCTCCAGACAGGGCGGCTCTGGTTCCCTGGTAGAAGTCGTCACACGGGCTCAGGCCTTTCTGCGGAGCCTGGAGGTTGGTGTTGGCGTCGACTCCTCCAGGGATCACCAGCTGACCGTACGCGTCCAGCGTCTTCACACCAGGTGGGACAATCAAGTTCTCGCCGATCTGTCTGTCAGGAAACGGGAAGTTTGATCATGTCAGAGGAAATCACACTGACACCTGGTGGCCAGGTGAGATCATTCAGCTGCAGGGGAACAGACTGAATACCTGATGGTCCCGTCCTCGATGTAGATGTCAGCGTAGAACGACTGGTCGTCATTGACAACCTTTCCTCCTTTGATGATCAGACGGTCGCCCTAGAAACGGAGAGACAGAGAGGAGGAGATGGCTAGTAATGTCCAGGATTCTCAACCTGACCCGATGTGACCCAAAATAACACAGCTCAGCCTGACCTGGTTAAGATCAGCTCAACAGAACACTTGACCCGATCCATCTGAACACAGCACAACACCGCGATATACCAAGATCGTCTCGGCTCAACATGACCCGGTTCAGCTCAGTGTGACCTAATCTGGGTTGTGATGTGCAGATATTAAAGGGTAAAAGACTGGAGCGGAACATCGCGGATAGACTGGTGAAACAGAACCAGTAAAATGTGGAATATTACATTTGTGGATGAGATGAGATAAATCTGGGTTTTCCAAAACAACTTGAGAGTTTTTAAGTCTTCATATGGATGTTCACAGTGAAAGAAAGATGTTGGAGGAACCAACCCAGAAACAGGAACCAACCCAAAACCAACCTGGAACAAGGAACCAACCAGGAATCAGTCTGAGTTTAAATAACCCGCCATAGCTCTGAACTCAGGAACCTCACTGAGCCGATCTAAAACTTCCTAGGATCCATTCAGGAACCTCAGGAACTTAATGATTCAAGGTGAAGAAGACTTCTTGAATCCAACATCTCCTTCTCTCTGAGCTGTAAGGCCGTCAGAAATGGGAGGCTCCTGAGGTGAATCGAGATCCTATCTAACCTGGACCAGGATTCTCCTCTCGGAGGAGGAAAAACTATGTACCCAGAACTTCCAGTAAGGACTGAAGAGAACCAGCCATATGACCAGGCTATGGGTTTGTTGAGAAGGAAATGGGTCCTGGAGAAGGTTCTGGAGCTGTGCTTTATTCCATCTGGTGCATCAGAGAGGGGATGATCCAAGGAATGAAGGGTTTTCTTGGTTACTGTCTGCAGTTACCAGGAAGTTAGTAGTTGGTGTAAAGGAGAAGCTTCTCCTCAGACTCTGGATCTATGGACGGCATCAGATGTGCCGGGTTCAGTCCCGGACCAAACAATGTCATCTTCATGGCAACCTGGAGATTTCATCAGAACCAGGGAACACTGTTAATTCCTGGAACCTCTGAACATCAGGTGACTTCATCTCCATCCTTTGGATGAAACGCCTCATCCCGTCACATTTCTGGCATCCAAGAGGAAACCTGTCTAGGGAATCTTCCAGTCAGGAAGCTCCAGAACATCCTGAAGCTCCCGGAACCCCTGAAAGGTTCTGTTTTGGGTTCTTGGACCCGTCACAGTTCAAGTGTTTTTTTGTTTTGTTTTTTTTGTTTTTTTTGGCTGAAAACGGTTCTGACATGAGACTGAAAAATAAAACTAGACATTAAAGTTCTGCAGAACCGAACCAGCTGAACCCAAAAAATCTGCTATCACTGCACGAACATGAAACGTCCTACTGCCCCTGAACGCCGCCCCCTGCAGACAGCAGACGCCCGACATATACACCGAACCGAACTGAACCGAACCAAGCTGAGCTGAGCGGCTCAGAAGCTGCAGACACCCTCTCTGTTCGGTTCGGCTCTCCTCCCTGTCAGACAGGCGGAGCTTCAGCATCACCGGCCCGGTCAGCCGGAGCTCCCACCTCGGATGGGCTCGGCTCGGCTCGGGTTGGACCTACCGCGGGTCTCTTCTTGGCCTGGAAGGACATCCTGAGGGATCTGGGTCGGTCCGGACCAGCTGACTGATTCTGCTCCTCACGCGGACCCTCAGCTATTGTTGTTGCAGCCGCCTATGACGTCAGGCTACAGCCAATTTACACAGACACAGCTTCCGGTGTGAACCTTCAAAATAAAGGCCCCTGGATGACAGCGCTGCTTTGCAGTTGTCATGGTGACCACGCGAGCGCTCCAATAGACTGGTTTTAGGTGAGTTCATGTGATCTGCTGCTCGGCTCCGGTTCAGCAGCAGAACCGCTTCATTATTTTCATTCTGTGAGGACTTCCGGTCTGAAGAATAATCCGGTTCGGTTCTGAAGAAAGTAACCCGGGTCAGTTCTGTTTCCATGGTCACGGAAACTGAAATGGCTCCAGATCAAGCTGACGTCAGTAAATGAAACCAGGAAGTCAGATCTCAGCTTCCTGATGGACTCGTATCCTCAGAACCGGTTCCAGCACCACAGCTGTGATGATCCAACCCGACACCATGAGAAGAACATCTCCCACCTCTAATGGGGCCCAGAAAACCCAACTAATCTGTTAGAAGGAAGAAGGAAAGGTCAGTATCTTCCCTAATCCCGACCTGGGAATATTTGCTACCCCTCCAGATGTTCTCCAGATTCTGAGCATGTTTCTTGTCCACAGCCGTCTTCAGGCGACCCCACAGGTTATCTGTCAGATTTAGTTCTGGATTCTAGCGCAGCTGTTTCAGTTTGGATCGCTTTGTGCACGAATGGTGCTGAATAAATTAACTTTCTTTGGCTTGGATCATAACTCAGTTATAACTGGAATATAACTGGACAATATCTGGTTTGTAACTGGGGTGTTAATGGGTTTTAAATCAATAATAGATTATTACTAGCTGGTAACTGGACCAACTACACCCCAGCTGGATATTAACTGGATGATAACTAGAAATTAACTGGACCAAAACAGCAATAAACTGAATCTGACTCCTCCAGCTGTCTGTGATGCACAGGTTGTCTTCTCAGATGTTGTCCCACCCCTGGAAGCTGGAGGTGGTGCCTCACTGAGGATCTCTAGACCTTCTCTTCCTGGAAAGTTTTGCTGTTGCAGGTGAATCATTTTTTTTGTTTAACTCCAAGGACTCGGTTCTGTGTTTATGCTCGGGGAATCTGCACAGATGTTCTGTTTCAGGGTTCTTTCTGCTGAACACATTGAACTGGACTCAGATTAAGAACCATTTACTGTGGAAATTTACAGGTTTCTTCTGTTTTGGCTTCTTTGTCACACTTAAATGTTTCAGATCATCAAACAATAAAATGATGAGATAAACACCCCCTGCGTGGAGAAGCAGAACCAATCTGGTCCCACCTGAACAGGAAATGGGTCCTGGAGATGTTTTGTAACTTGGTGAATGATTCTGGACAACTCAGCCCCCCCGGCCAGATTCCTGGTTGAGATGCTGCAGCCTGATCTGAAACAGGCTGATCCTGATCAAAGCAGGTCCAGATTCCTCCACAGTGATGGACTCATTAGCTGTTAGCTGGTATCATCCAAGGTTAGAACAACCAGTTATGGGTTTGTTCATCATTTGAAAACAGCATTTTTCCTTATTGATATTAAACTTGTTAGACAATCAGAAATGTTTATAAATGTGACCAAAAAAACCCAAAACAGCAGAAATCTGTCAGAAGGTGTGAATTCTTTTTCACATGCCAGCATGATGAAACACTTCCTGCACACAGAACCAATCAGCACCAGGCAGCAGAACCATCAGTCTCCACATCGACCATGTTGTTTGACTAACTGGTTGGAACCTTCCAGAACCACAGGTTCTGTGTGGTTCTTCTCATTCATCAGGCCTTCAGCATTCTATAGGATATAATTTTCTATTTTTGATGAATAACTACAGGTAGAAATCAGTGACATGAACCTCTCTCTTGCCGTAGTTTTCCCAGGTGTGTCCAGATGGAAAGACAATGGTCCGTCCTCCATGTTGGCTTCCCGTTTGGGTCGGAGCGGCACCACGTCCCTGCATCTGAAGACTGAAGGATTCAAAGTTCAGAGTTTTGTTCTCAAAAGCTCCTTCCACATTACAGAACATCCCTCCGAACTTCATCCGAGGACGAGGAGAATCTGAACCGAGTCGGGAAAGGAGAGAGGAGCAGTCGTCCTCCTGAGAGAGCCTCTTCTCAGACATGTTGCAAACAAATGATCCGATGAAGAGGAGGAAGAGCCTGGGCTGGCTAATGACTGGAGGCAATAAACCTAGAGATGGGAGGAGGAGGAGCTAACGTGACCTAAAAGAGATCCAAAGAGGAGGAGGAGGAGGAGAACAAACACCTCCTAAGTACACCTTAGTACTTATTACACCAAGTAATAAGAGGGAAACATGACAAGAAACAAAGTTCTGGTTCTGTTTGAAGAACCCACCAAAGGTTCTGGGTTTCTGGTTCTGATCTTTCAAACCCTGAGACTCCAGAACTGGTTCATCTGATCTGAAGAGGAGTTCAGACTGGGGTCATGCGACCGCAACTGTTTCAGCTTCAGTAAGCAGGAGGATGAAGAACACACACACACACACACACACACACACACACACTCTCCAGTGTGTGTGTGTGTGTGTGTGTCTGGAAACCAGTAGTGGACCCACTGATCACAGGTTCATGGTCCTCTGTGAAGCTGCCGGACCTCAGAAGTACAGGAAGTTCTCCGCTGACGGACCTCACAGAGACAGCTAAACCGGGCCAGAGAGAGGAGGTCAGCGCTCACTCCTGCTGAGGCTGAGATGTTCCTGCAGCCTGAACTGGAGCTCCTCTTCTGTCAGCTCTCCTTAAATCACTCAGACCAACCGGCTTCTCAGTGCTGGATTGTTAAAATGATCCGGAACGCTGCACACTGGGGGGTTTAACGGTTTTCTTGGTTTTAGGACTGAACTGCAGCTGGGTCCCTAAACTGGTCCTGGAGCAGCACCTCTCCACAGAACCACGGAGCCGGAGTGATGTTAGTTGGAAGAAGCTGCTGTTTGGCTCTGCTTGGCACTGTTGAAGCCATTAACCTTTCACGAACATAGAAAGTACTCCTGGTTCAGTTCTTATACCTCAGAAAACTTCCTGAAGGACTCTGTACAAGCCATACAAAATCACTGAAGATATTTATGACTGCAAGCAAGAAGGAAATTACCAAATGTTGGCTACAGCCAAGCCTCCCCCACTCCTCCCCCCACCCTAAAGGTCTTCATTAATTTTAAAAACCTGATCCACAACATGGAGACGTTGACTTTTTCACTACATCTCCAGGAGAAAGGAGAGAGACTCTAGGGGAAAAATTGGATTTTTATCACCTGTTGTGAATCAGGAACATATCTGCTATATTCTGGGTGGTCTCGACCCTGAACCTTTTCTGTTTTGGGTCTCTGAACTGTGATGTGCTGTAAATCATAATGGTAGGCATAGTGATTTCCTGTTGTCTGCCCTTATGTTTGTTTGACTTTGCATAAAAACAAAGTTAAAGAAAAAGATCAGTGAGCGCTGATCATCCCTCATGCATATGTTTGAATAAAATCTGATCTGAAAAATCTGAAATTGGATCCAGACAGAGTTTCCCACCAGAAACAACAGAACACAAACACTTGGGGTCTCATGTCCAACGTTTTAATCTCAGTGATGACCTCAGAGTTTCACAGCAGGGCTAGAAAAATAGAATCTGGGATCATAAAAGTCCAGAACCAGGATCCGGATGCTGGAACTGAAGATGACAATGATCCACACAGAGTTTGTGCTCTTTCTACACTTCAACTGATAATGACCACAAACTGTGGAGCTCACTTTAAAATGAAAGTTGATCTGAAGGGTGACTTTAAAAAAATAAAAAAGTGACTTAAAGTACAAAATATTAAGTAATTTTTTGTATTTAAATGTAGATATTTTGGATTTATGAGATTATCTCCAGCAGCAGAATAAAAACTTAATCTCTTTTATTAAATCAGCTAAACTCTGTAAAGTTATCTTCCATCATCAGTAATGGGAATAAAACCATGAACATTTTTCCATGAAGTAAACACTGTTTGGATTTTAAAAGTTTCCACTCGGAGTTGGATCTCCTCATGAACACGGAGGAGGTTGGAGCCACCTCCAGCACCTGGTGAAGAAACTCAACTTCAACTTTCTTCTCTGGGAGGAAGTCTTTGCTTCCAGGCCTATATGAGACCTGCTGCTGCCGCGTTTATACCCATGTTGGGCTATGCATGCGTGTCATGTATATACATGCATTTCTGAAAAGCTTCCAGGCATCAGGTATGGCCTGAGCTCTGAGGATCATCACAAACTCTCGTGTCTGCAGATAGTATATTTAGGGAGGATGGTTGTTTTGTTGTTAGTGACTTGTTCTACCTCCAACTCGAGCCAAACTCCTTCCAGCTCGTCTCCTGACCTTCGTCTCTTAGAGACGCGGTGCCGCAGCAGGTTTATGTCTGAATCAGGTTTCAGCTGGACTTTCAGACTCCTTGTTGTTCTGTTCCTCAGCAGACCTCTTGGTGTGGTAAAGGTGTTTCTGGTGTCAGCGTTCGGTTCTGAGATGAACTCCATCGGTGTAAATACTCCCTCAGCAATTCCAGAACCGGTTTGCAGGTGTCATTCAGGACTCCCACATATGCTGACTCTGCAGTTTCAGAATGAACATTGCATTCAAATCCCAGAGACTGAAATGTTCTGGCTGAATGACGTCTTCCTCTCATCTGGAGTATCACCAGCCTAAACTCAGCTTTCCTTTGTTTCCACCGAAACCACTCTTCATTTCCAAGGCAGTACTGAAACTGACCGTAACAAAGCAGAGGCCAGCTGACAGCAAGAAGAGTAGAGTTGTGCTTTGTTGCCGCTGGTTTCAGGCCTGCAAAATCCTACAGTGACTTGGTTCGGATCCAGCCTGAGCCCGCACTGCTGAGTGTTCACCTGGTGGTCTCTGGTGGGCTGAACAAAGAGAAAGAAAAACCAAAAGCTCAAAATCTTTGCTGTGAAAAGGTGGAAGAGAAAGACTAAAGACCTGAGTAAACCCTTTTTACCTACAACTGGGGACCAACAAAACGACTTTCAGTCTTCACAGATTCTGAAAACACTTGGAGTTCCTACTAACAGACTGGTTTCATTGAGGATCCCGGACTAAACGACTGGATCTGCCCAAGATCCTGAACCGAACAAATGGACCTGCTGAGGTCCCCGAACCAAATGACTGGAGTGGGAGAAAGAGAGGAGCTTAAATACTGTGAGGGTGAATACTGGAACAATGACTGGGGGTGAGTTGCTAAATGTTTGCAGGTGTGGGGAATGAGCTAGAGGGAGACTGGGGAGATAGAGAGAATGGCAGCAGGGGGCGAAAACAGAAACCAAAAACTAAAGTTCCTAAAGGTTCTAAAAGGCCACAAGAGGGTGGCCAGTGACAGAGGAGCCTTGAAGGTGATGAAGGAACCTCAGAAGGCAACAAAGGAAGCCCATCAAGGAGGAGGAGGATCTGGAGGTCGGCCATGCGGCCAGTAGAATCCACGAAGAGAGTCTGGAGGGAGGATGGCCGTGCAGCAGGTGGAACTTGGGGCCACAGGTCCATGGCAATGATGGAACCCAGGACTGCTGAGCTTAGAGGCCACTGGTCTGCAGCGATAGTGGTGCTTGGGCGCTGCAGAGCCGTGGGGATGCTGAAGCCTGAAGGTCGCAGGGCCGCGGCAGCACTGGAGCTTGGAGGCTGCAGGACTGCTGCGATGGTGGAGCTTAAACGCCACAGAATAGTGGAAATGCTGGAGCCCTGAGGCCACAGGGCTCGGAGGCCTCAGGTCTGCAGCGATGATGGAGCTTGGATGTCGCAGAGCTGTGGAGACGCTGGAACTTGGAGGTCGCAGGGCTATGGAACTCAGAGGCTGCATGTTTGTGGCGACGATGAAGCTTGAAAACCGCTAAGCTGCGGTGACAATGGGGCTTGGAGAGCATGAGTCTGTGAAGCTTGGAGGCTCTGACTGTACTGCAAAGGTGGAGCTTAGAGGCTGCAGGACTACAGTGTCTAGAGCCGGCAGGCCTGCGGGGCCCACGGAGGGGCTCTGACGACTGGAGGTGATAAGCAGGCTGTATGGCCTGGAACCCTTGAGGTAGCCCTGTAGCCTGGAACCCAAAAGGAAATTCTGCAGGCACCACTGGCTGTGCTGCAGGCGGAGAGGCTACTGGTTCTGCTGCGGTTTGTTGAGACTGTTTGTGCTGAAGGAGAGACTGCTGCAACTGACTGAGGAGTTGAGGGTTCTGCTGGAGTTGATGGAGGAGCGGCTGCCGCAGCTGACTGTGTGGCTACTGCAGCTCGACGTTGCTGTCTGCTCCGTGGAACCAGGGATGAAGATGTATGAGGTGATGGAGGTGGTGTAAGAGGGTAGATGTTCTTCCTATCTCCATAGAAAAACTCCATCAACTGGGATTCTTTTAGCTGCAGGTGATCTGATATTGTGAATGTTGACTGTGGGGCTGACTGTCTGGGACAAAGAGGAAGGTTTAGGCGTGAAACCAACTGGGAGTCATGGAGATGATGGCATAGATGACAAGGAGATGTGGAGACCCCGGAGAAACTGTGGCGGGATTGAGCTGACCCCTGGAGGAGCTGTGGAGGCGTCGAGCTGACCCTCCAGAGAACCTTTCTGGCAGCAGTGCTGGTGGCATCTGCGGTGGAAGGAAGAGGAATCCAGGGAAGGAATTGTGGGAGGAACTGAAACTGATGAAGGATGAGTTAGACAGGCAGCAGGAGGTACAAGTTAGCAGGTGAATTGTGGTTGAGGTGGAAGGGGTTTATTGAAAAGTTGAGCAAAGACAGCTCGCTGGTTCCACTCAATCTCTTTAAGCAGGTCAATTATTCCAAGGGCGGCTAGGATTGCAGTCTTTTCTTTAAAGGTTCTGCATTTGAGCAGCTGCACTCACCTGCTTCCAAGGCAGGCTAAGAGTGGCAATAGTGTCCAGACATACTCTAATACTTTTTGAGAAGGCACTAAAACCTTCACTTAAGGTGGTCTCTGCTGGGTCCATCTGGCTGGTTCCTTCTGTCATGATTTGTGGTGGTAGATTGTTGAGGAGCCACATGCAGAGAGGCGGAGGCAGCAAGTAGTCACTGGTGAGTTAATAATAAATGACAAAAACACTGGAGGTCGTAGGAAGCCAGAGCAAAAACATGAATCCATGGAGCAAAACCGTGAGCACAACAAGGAAAAACTCAGGCAAGGAAACTGGTAAACAACAGGGAGCTGACTGGCAGAGTAACATGTAAAATGACAGGTAGCATAATGGGAGGAACCAGCAAAGAGTGGGAGAAAGAGAGGAGCTTAAATACTATGAGGGTGAATACTGGAACAGTGACTGGGGGTGATTTGCTAAATGTTTGTAGGTGTGGGGAATGAGCTAGAGGGAGACTGGGGAGATAGAGAGAATGGCAGCAGGGGGCAAGGGAGAGTAACGGGAGCAAGGAAGGAAATCTAACAGAAACAGAGAATAACTAGACATAAGGAAATAACTGGGATAACTAAGAAAAGACTGAAATAATCAAACATAATCTAAAAGTAACTGAAATACTCAAACTAAGAACTGGACAAACCAAAGGGATAAATTAGACTGGGGAAAATAAATCAATGCAAAGAAATGACAGAAGCAAAAGTCTAACAGATACAGGATATGACAATTTCATCATTTTGATTTAATCAAAAACTGAATATGATGAACTTTGACATCTTAGTTAAGTTGTGTAATGTGTTACTAATTTTTAAATGTTTAGAAAGGGGTTCCTCAGGTGCTCAGTAACCTTGTGGTTCCTCTCAGATCTGTAGCTTTAGTACCTCGTAGCACCTCCAACAAAAATTGTAAGGAACCTTTTCATAAAACCTTTTTGATCAAACAGCTCTTTCTCTGTGAGATGTTAATATGTGGAAATCTTTACCTGAGGACTTGAACGTGATTCCACACTGGAACATCCTCAGATTGAGTCCAGTTTTCAGTCATGATTAACATCCACCCCATGATGGTTCTACTATGGTCCTTGTTTCATTGTCGTCTGTTTTAAGGTACTTTTAAGATTTCTGTTATGTATAATGTTTTCTGGTTATGTCTGATATTTTCTGTTGCTATGCTGTTTTAGTATCTTTTAAACTGTTTTGTGTTGTTCAAGGCCTGGAATTGGGGCAAAAATCATTCCCAGCTTTAGTAAACTCTGGTACCTAAGTAGACTATGGTTACTTCGATAAACCGTGGTTATACTTTCATTGCCCAAGTCAACTCTGGTTACTGAAGATGAACATGGTTAAGTAAACCCTGGCTACCTGAATAGACCATGGTATCTTGGGTAAACCCTGTTACCACATTGAGGTAGTACTCCTGAACCTGAACTACACCTGTGTAATGTGTGACTCACCTGCTGCATTCAGGACCAGAGGATGAAGGCCAAAGAGAAGAATAGAAATAGAAACAGAAACTGGAAAAAAGAAAAGAATCAGTAGAACTCACAGAGGGACTGAACTGAATGTGTTCTGGTGGTTCTTACCTTCTCCTCTAGCTCTTTGATCTGTCGTTTCTGTGCTTCTATACATTCTTCCAGCTCCTTGTTCCTCTGTCCAACACAAACATATCATCACTACAAGATTTCATTCTCTCTTTGCTCAACTTTCAATCCTTTTACTGGTTTTAATTTCATTCCCAAAGCCCTTCAGCAGGCATGTTGGTAAACCTCGCAGAAATTACTGATGGTGAGTTTGGACACGTGTATTAATAATCTACGCTTCCCTACCTTGTCAATTAAAGGCTAAATGAATGAATGACTTTGGTTAACTTTTCAGCTCCCAGGTGAACAGAGCTGATCCATACCTGATCTTTTAATATAGCGGCAGAAAAGACAGCCAGACAGACCATGTCATCCCAGGAAACATCTGGCTCAGGAACCTGTATATGAAACAGCTCATCATCAGCTTTCCACTCATCCTGAAGGAGCTTCTGTGAGCTGTGCTCTGACTGGCAGAAGCTAAATGACACATCTGCTTTTGAACACAGGTAACGATGGAAGTCATCAATCTGCATAAGGAGGTTTTCTGAGCTGTGCTGTCCTCTTGGACTCCTGATGCAGCTATAGGGTGGCAGGTAGGACTGACATGTCTTGAGTTTTACAGGTAAAGAGAAGTGCATCAAGGCCACAAAGGCATTTGGGTTGGTTTCAAGAAAGTTTGCGCAAATCCATAGTGTCAGCAGAGTCCCTCCCAGCTTGTGCTTGGAGTGGGAGGTCACAGTGGACTCAGGCTATTGTCCAGTAGTGAGAGGAGGTCTCTGAGAATGTCATTATCTGGTCCTCACCATGGGTGAAGAGATTGCTGTTTCTCTTCTTAGAAGCCATGCATGCATGGAACTAGAAGTTCCATAGACAGTACACCTGGTCCTGTGTCTTTGTGTTTAACCCTGTCTCTGTGTTGAACTCAGTCTATGTGTTTAACCCTGTCTCTGTGTTTAACCATCTCACTGTCTCTGTGTTTAACCCCGTCTCTGTGTCTAACCCTGTCTCTCTTTTTAACCTTGTCTCTCTGTTTAACCCCGTCTGTGTTTAACCCTGTCTGTGTCTCTGTGTTTAATCCTCTCTCTGTGTTTAACCCTGTCTCTTCTTAAACTCCAGTTGATCGTGGCAAAGGGCCGCTTACATTGACACCAGTTCTGGTTCTGCTGGAGGCTTCTTCCTGTTCAAAGGAAGTTGTATCTTTCCATTCTGATGAAATCATTAAGAAAGACAAATTGGTGCAAAGTTAACAATATAATGCAGTCAGCTGACTACTGTTCACTCCTGACGAGGGATTGCTGCAAAGTCACTAATTGGATCCAATCTGCTGGGTTTACATAGATAAAAAAAACCTTCAACCAGCTAGGACTGAATAGAATCTGACTGCACTGAATTATATCAATGATCAAATTAAAATGTCTGTCCTTTAATATAAATTTGTCAATAGAAGGGGTGACCAACTCCAGCCCTCAAGAGAAGATGTCCTACAAGCAGATGGTTCCTGATCCAACACATCTGAATCTGCTGAACCTGATGACATGCTGGCCACCTCTGGTCTATATGATTGGGCTGATGGTTATATCTTTATTTTAAATTGATCTGTTTGTCCTGTAACGTGCCTGGAGATAATGAGGATGCATTGGTGATATATGGATAAACTGGCCTCATTTTAATGAATCAGAATTCAGTTCCTTTTGGCCTGATACTAGAAAGGTGAAATTATCCCTCAAGGTTGGATTGGGATCTGTTCCTGTCGTCTTATTGCAGGACAGAATGAGATGTTGATGGATCAGAGCTCTGCCTCATAGTCTGCCTCTCAGACTATGAGGCCGTGCTCTAGTCTGAGAGACATTGAGCTGAAAGCTGAGGCTCTGGATTTATTGACCCATGTGTCCCCCCCCACCAATGCTCATTAGACTTGGAGCATAACTGATAGAATTAGATGGATAGAGGAAGATGAAAGCTTCCCAACTGTGTCAAAGCCCAGCAGGTTGAGGGAAAAAGCTGCTCCTCCTGGTCTATTGGTATTCATGTTACTATAATACATTAAAAAGAGACCATCATATGAGTAATGTGATATGATCAATAAGCCCTTCCCAGATTGGCCATCTGGCAAGGGGGGCGTTGGCTGCTGGATGAAGACTGCCGTTCTGAGCTGAATTAACCATACCTTTACTCAGCAGTAAGCTTAATATATTTTTCATTTATTGCTGTCTTTGATTTAGTTTATCTGTTTTAAAGTCTTGTTTGCAGCACTGTTACCTCGACCGAGAAACTCCATCAGGAAAAGGGTTGTTTTCAGATGTAAAGTTTATTTAAACCTTATAATTAAATTGCACTTAGACAATGTGAACGCCAATTAATTTGTAAAGATGTTCTCTTACTTCTGGCTATCTTAACTAAATGACTTTTGTTTCTGTTTAATGTATTTTTGACTCATTTGTGATAGATGTGCTAACTGGAGGTAGCATTTTGGAATGTAACTGTGTAGTTAAATTAACTTGTTTTCCTATGGAATACTGTATTGAATGGCCGATATTAACATTAGACTACTTATTTAGTTATTTGACGTGTGTATTGTGTAAATGTTTACCAGTACACTGATTGAATTAATAATTGGATGTGAACTGTTGATTATTGTTCTGGCCCTTTACAGGTCAGGTTATTTTTCAACCTCCAAAGAAAAAAATGAACTGATGGCGAGCTGGTAGGACCTTTTCTTCCCTTTTGTTTTTTTTTTCTTTCTTTTTTTTTGCATTTTGATTATAGTCCTGGGAGGGTGAACTTGAACTTTCAAAAAGAAAGAAAACAAGGAAGTTTGAAAAGGGAAAAAAAAATATAACCAGAAGGAACTCTGAAACAAAAAGTCTTGAACAGATTTTGGATTTGAAATCTTGGACTGCACAAAAAGTGCTTTGAACACTTATTGTTTTGAACTGTTGGATTGCAAAACAAATTCTTTGAACATTTGTTGCTGCATTCTGTTGATGTTAAGTTGATCAATACATCTAATTTTGTTTTACATTTCTTTTTGTTGTTTTTTCAATTTAATACACTTTTCACTTTTTCCCCCCGACCTCCACTGTCGTTCTCAAATCAGGCTCCATAAAGAACTCTTCTTCTGCGTTCCATTTTTTTTCTTGCTTGCTTTGTATTTTCATAGCCCTAATAAACTGTAATAGTAATATATACTAATAAAAATAATATCGGTACATGTTACACCATGTTCATGTAGATTCGTTCTCGGGTGTTGATCAGTTTGACCAGGAAGAGGTTTCAGAGTGAAGGAAGGATTTGATGCCATCTGGAGCTTTTTTCTACTTGGCATGGCTCTAATTCTGTTGAAATGAATCATTATAATTGGGTAAAACAGGATTTTTTGATGGATTATGAACTAGAATGTGAATGAAATGAATGTAACTATTATTTATGTAGATGTTCACCTGCTGTGTGAGCTGAAGCAGTTCCATCCTTTCTCGAAGGATCTGGGCATCTCTTTCTCTCAGTTCACACATCACACATCGTTTCCACTGATCCATGGCTCTCCTCAGCTCCTCTTTCTCCTCTTCTGTCAACATGTCAGACAGCCGACCCTCTCCCTTTATTAGTCCTGGAGTCCTGGAAGCCTCTTCCTGCTGCAGAGCCTCGAACAACATGGCCTCCAGCTCCAAAATCCTCTGAATCAAACACAGATGGTAAAAATGTCCTTTTAGTTAGTTTTGGTCAATGCAGAACCAAAGCCTGCAGGGGAAACTCCATCTTGTTAGGAGCTGGGAGAATAATCATGTTGTTTCTCTATCGTGGTGTCGTGATGGACTCAGGCCTGAACATTCAGAGACACATAAAGACAGTTACAAAGTTGGGCTTCTATCACCTGAAGAACATTTCCAGGATTAAAGGACTGATGTCTCAACAAGATCTAGAGAAACTCATCCATGCGTTTATCTTCAGTCGCATTGATTACTGCAACAGTGTCTTCACAGGTCTGCCTAAAGAGTCAACCAGACAGCTGCAGCTGATCCAGAACGCTGCTGCTGGCGTTCCCACTAAGACCAGGAAGATAGAGCACATCACCCCAGTTCTAAAGTCCTTCCACTGGCTCCCTGGAGCTCAGAGAACAGACTTTAAAATACTTCTGGTAGCTTATAAATCACTGAACGGCTTAAAGACCTGTTGTTGTTGTATCAACATTCCAGACCACTCAGGTCTTCTGGTTCTGGTCTGCTCTGCATCCCCAGAACCAGAACCAAACATGAAGAAGCAGCTTTCAGTTTTTATGCACTGCTAATCTGGAATAAACTTCCAGAAAACTGCAAAACAGCTGAAACACTGAGCTCCTTTAAATCACTGTTAAAAACCCACCTGTTTAGAGCTGCCTTTGATTCTTAATAACTGGAACATCATAAAGTGTCGTCTGTTTCTCAGTCTGTCATCCTTTTTCGCTTACATTGCCACCGCAGAATGTTTTTAGCTTCTAATCATGTAAAGCACTTTGAATTACCTTGTTGATGGAAATGTGCTATGCTAATAAATTGCCTTACCTCTAAGTGAAGGGTTTTTAAGCAGACCCAACCTTCTCTGAAGATGTGGTTGGATCTGCTGAGGACTGACCTTATGGGCCTGATCCATGGACTGCTTTCTGAAGTCCAGCTCTTCATCCAGGTAACCTTTCTGTTTTCTGAAGAGATCCTGGAGACAAATAAAACAAAATAAGATGATCTTGTGTTTATAGGAATCATTCTGATGAGAGAAATATTGTCAGACACTGATTCTGAATCAGTGCATGGCAGATCTGACTGCATGCATTCACTTATTAATGGTCTTAAATTTCATGTCAATGAGTAAAACCTTCAGCTCTTCCTGCTTAAAGAGTTCTTATAAAACATTCTCAAAATCCAAATGAAGATCCGGCTCTTGATCAATTCAAATAAAGTTTCCTTCTTCTTCCTAATTATGTAATCAGAGTTAAGCTGATTTATAACTTTTTGAAGTTTTACTGAGAACAGAGAGAAGTACTGCTGAGAGCAACAGTTTCACTTCCTGTTGATGGTTTCATCTGAGAACTGCTGTCCAAACATCCCTCATTCACACTGACCTTTAACCTTTGATCAGATTCTGCTGGGATACTGGTTCTAACCAGCAGTTCAAACTGAAATGAAGCTTCATGTTGTGATGACTTGTTGGATAAAAGGTGCTGCTGAATCAGATCCTCTGCTTCCTGAGCATTAATACTTCAACTATCATAAAGAGTCCAATAGAAAAAGGTTCCACAGAGCAACAGAACATCTTGACAGCAGGTTAACTGTTGTCCTGTAGATTTCAGTTATTAACATCAGATTGTAGAGTGGTTCTGTCCCATTGATGCTGACAGTAGAAAGGTCATGGTTCATGTTTCTGGGTTTATCTTTACCTTCTCATTCTCGATGTCCAACATCTTCTGCTGCAGAGCCGACTTGGTCACTTCGATGGACTCCAGCCACTGGAAGAGCAGGCAGAGAGACAGAAGAGCTGTCAGATTGTTCTGAACTGTGGAGTCACTGCTGGCTCCCTCTGCAGGACAAGAACAGCTCTATAACATTACACTAAGTATGTTTCCACATCAGTTTGAATCTCGATTCAATGAGCTTGATAAACATGTATATGAGGTCATTGCCTCTGAAGAATGGGTTCTTCTTCTAAGGGAGGTTCCCAGTTTACCTCCAACTAACAGGTACCACTGTTACCTTTAATATGGAGCAAGTCATTTAATCTTTCACTTAATATTAAAGTAAATATATTGAAACCAATCTGTCTCTCTTGCTTGATGTGTTCAAACCAGAAGAGTTGAAGTTACAACCAATTGGACCCGGTGTTTCTCACCTTTTCTGCCAAAGTGAGAACTGTCCTGGCATGGATCACTGCCACCTGCTCCTCATTGGACAGATTCTACAGGAAGAAACCAGCAGGTAAGATCACAAGAACACATTTTCACCTGAGCTTCAACAGAAGAAGGTGGACGACTCATTTGAAAGACCTTCAGCTTAAGTTGGATCTGTTGAGGTCAGGTTTAGGACTTGTGGCTTTCTAACACCTAGTTCTAAGGATTGTCTACAGACAGAAGCACAGAAGTTTCACTGGTTCCCCTCAGTCCCTTCCATGGACAGCTGCTGATTGGTTCAGCTGGGTTAAAGTCAAAGCTGATGTTGCAGAAGGTTTTGCTGAACACATTGTCTTTGTGAGCAACAGCAGTAACAACTAGACAGGAAACAGTCATGTTGGTCCTTAAAGTGTCTGAAGAACGAGCTTTGAGTGTCTCTGAAAAGAAAGGAAAACGTGATGTAAAAAGCTCTAAGGTGAACATATCTGAGTTGACTGGATGGGGGTTTAAGCTAACTGCACATAGTTTTAGATTTTAGATGATTATTACAAGCATCTCCATGTTTCAGTGAGCAATGAGGACCTAAACCACGGCAGGATGAGCCAGTGGCACAGTGGCACAGACTGAAAGCACCGATGACCCAGTTGTCCCTCAGGGACGTTGTCTTGATTCTGAAATTTTGGGGGCTTAGCCCAGCCTATAAACAGTTGAACTGAAATATAACAGTAGAATAAATGTTAAGTTATTCCATATTAAAATAATGATATAGATCATGTTGCACCAGTCCTCAGTCTATAGGCCTGATTCTGTGGAGGAAGCAGCTCAGTTCTAGTGGTTTTCCTCCAGTCTGAGATGGACTTCTCTGACTGAGAAGAAAATCTAATGTCATGGTGAGTGAAGAGCAGAAACATGTGATCGATCATCAGCTCCATGGACATGTAGTCACTCTGCTGCAGTGCCACGGGGATACACATTGGTTTTTGTTTTGTTTTGAAGAGTACATGGTGACGGGGCATGGCATAGTGGGTAGAGAAGGTGTCCCGTATGCGGAGGCTATAGTCCTAGTCACGGTTGTCCAAAGGTCGACTCCCAACCTCGGTACCTTTGACGCACGTCTTCCCCCTCTTCTCTCTGCCCCCTTTCTTGTCTACCTACTGCCGGAGAATGGAAAAAGGCCACTAGAGCCAGCCAAAAACAGATTATTATAAAAAAGAAATGAATATATGCTGACGGGCTTTATGCCGTGGACTTACTATAAGAAATACAGAACTGCAGAGAAATCTGCCTGTTTTAAGTAAATGTGGAATACTTAGGGTAAAGCATAACAACATTTTTTGATAGATGGGTCTATTTGTTTTAAATTTGGTCCTTCATGAGATCCAGAGATGTTCAAAAACATCAGTGGCTTAAGACCTAAAAGCCCAGGTCTATTGGTGTGGCATGATGTGGTATAACCCATAAATCTGAAACTTTTGGTCCTTCAGAACCGAAGGAGCCATTCAACGGAGACAAAACCATCTTTCTCTGTTTAAGGATCACAATGACCAACTGGGAGCCTCCAACAAACCAGTAAACAGTTAGACAGACAGGAGTCCATAAACTGTTGGTTCTACTGGTCCTGAGATCAGTTGCATAATTTCTTTCCATTTTACCATCAGAGATGTGACAGAAAATGACAAACATAGTTTTATTTCATGCATTAGATAAAGTTATTCATGTTCATGTCAACTATATTAAGTGTTAAACAAGGGTAGTTCTAGAATGGTCACATGTTCCACAGCATACACAGATCTGATGGCTATGTTTAGCACATACATGTACAAGATAAATTCAACATACACTTACGGCGTTATCCCCCAGAATGTCCAATTTCTTCAACAACTCGCTGATGACAATGTCCTGTTGGGACATGAGTTATTTCATAGGTGAGTTCATGTGCTGACAGGACGGTTCAGGAACAGGTATGTGTCTTCACATGTTCATAATTAACTACAGATGTGGCTATGAATAGTTTCAGATGTAACATGAAGGTTTTCGCGTATCTCCAGATGTTTTCTGCATGAACAGAAAAGTTCAGGAGTTTCCTATCTTAATGAGGCCTCTGGCATGTTTGAATGTAGTTTTTGGAGGAGCAGTCAGGTGTCTCAGTCTGCAGGTGAGATCAGGTGTTACTCACAGTGACCCCCTCAGCCTCACAGTAGATCTGAAGGGGACTTAGACCTTCTGGGAAATGCAGTTGTTTGAAGTTGATGCCAGGTGAACGGCGCTCCCTCTCCTTTTCCCATGGGAACAGAGAGAATGATTAAAAGTTATAGATTAATCAGTAATTACAATACAAGCATCGCTCCATGTGACCCCCAAATCCAAGAGTACCTCCAGCTCCAAGATCCTGAACTCCAGCAACTCATTTTGGTCTCTGATATCCTGAATGTCATTGTTCAGCCTCAGCTCTTCACCTTCCATCTGCATCACCTGAGAGGTACCACCACATCAGGATCAGCACTGGTATCATAGTTCTGGCTTCAGTACATGTACACGTCTGAATCAACCCATTCTACTGTTATTGTTTTAAACTCAGAATGTTTCAGTAGGATCAGTCATCACATCATCAGCAAACATTACAGCAGTCGAGTTCAGGAACTCCTCAATGTCATGAAAAAATAACCAATTAGGAGAGAAAATCCTAAGTTTACTCCATTCATCCATCTTCCGCTTAATTGGAGGCAGCAGGTTAAGCAGGGAGGCCCAGACTTCCCTCTCTCCAGCCACTTGTTTCAGCTCCTCCAGAGGAATCCCAAGGCCTTCCCTGGCCAGTAGAGAGACATCGTCCCTCCAGCGTGTCCTGGGTCTTCCTCTAGGTCTCCCCCTGGTGGGACGTGTCCAGAACACCTCACCAAGGATGCCAAGTTAGGATAACCTGAAGCCACCTAAACTGGCTCCTGTCAATGTGGAAGAGCAGCCGCTCTACTCTGTGCCCCTCTCAGATGACCAACGTTCTCACCCTTTTTCTAAGGGAGAGCTCAGACAACCTGAACAGGAAACTTATTTTGGCTGCTTGTATCCACGATTTTGTTCTTTTGGTCACGACACAAATCTCATGACCACAGATAAGGGTAAGAACATACAGTCATATGAAAAGGTTTGGGCACCCCTGATAATCTTAATTATTTTAATTTACAAATCTTTGGGTGTTTGGACAAGCTATTTCAGTTTGATATACCACATAACTGATGTACACAGTAATATTTTTAGCAGTGAAATGAGGTTTATTGGATTATCAGAAAATGTGCATTATGTATGAAAATAAAATGTGACAGGTGCATACATACTGATTTATTGGAACACAAAATTGGTTTGGTGAACTCATTAAGCCTTGAACTTCATAGAAAGGTGTATCCAATCATGAGAAAATGTATTTAAGGTGGCCAGTTGCAGGTTGTTCTCCCCTTTGCATCTCCACTGAAAAGTGGCAACATGATGGCCTCAAAAAAAAAATCTCAGATGACCTGAAAATAGGGATTGCTCAACATTATGATTTAGTGGAAAGATACAAAAAGCTTTCTCAGAGATTTCACTTGTCAGTTTCCACTTTGAGGAACACAGTAAGGAAATGGAAGATCATAGGCAAAGTTCTTGTTAAGGCCAGAAATGGCAGGCCAAGAAAAATATCAGAAAGACAGAGAGGAAGGATGGTGAGAGCAGTCAAAGACAACCCACACACCACCTCCAAAGACATCATCTTGCTGCAGATGGTACCACTGTGCATCATTCAACAATTGACCACACTTTACACAAGAAGACGCTATACAGAAGAGTGATGCGGCAGAAGCCTTTTCTGCACACACGTCACAAATGGATTCACTTGAGGTATGCAAAAGTACATTTGGACAAGACTGCTTCATTTTGGAAGAAGCTGTGGACTGATGAAACAAAGATTGAGTTGTTTGGTCACAACAAAGGCCATATGGTGGTGACAGAGCACAGCATTCCAAGAAAAACACTGGCTGTCCACCATAAAATTTGGTGGAAGTTCCATCATGCTTTGGGGCCGTGTGGCCAATGCTGGTACTGGGAATCTTGTTAAAGTTGAGGGTGGCATGGATTCCACTCAATATCAGCAAATTATTGAGAATAATGTTCAAGAATCAGTCACAAGGTTAAAGTTATGCCGGGGATAGATATTTCAACAAGACAACGACCCAAAACACTGCTCAAAATCTACTCAGCCATTCATGCAGAGGAACAAGATGTTCTGCAATGCCCATCCCAGTCCCCAGACCTGAATATCATTGAACATCTGTGGGATGATTTGAAGCGGGCTGTCCATGCTCTGCAACAATCAAACCTAACTGAACTGGAGATATTTTGTAAGGAGGAATGGTCCAAAATGCCTTCATTCAGGATCCAGATACTCAAAAGCTATAGGAGAGGCTGTTGTTTTTGTAAAACGAGGACCTACTAAATATTGATGTGATTTTTCTGTTGGGGTGCCTAAATGTATGCACCTGTCAAATTTTGTTTTCATGTATATTGCACATTTTCTGTTAATCCAATAAACCTCATTTCACTACTGAAATATTACTATGTCCATCAGTTATGTAGTATATCAAACTGAAATAGCTGATCCAAACATCTAAAGATTTAGAAATGAAAATAACTAAGATTATCAGGGATGCCCAAACCTTTTCATTTGACTGTAGATAGAGCAGTAAATTGAAAGCTTCACCTTTCAGGTCAGCTTCTTCCCAGCCGCTTCACACTCGACTGCAAACTACTCCATTGAAAGCTGTAGATCATGGTCTGATGAAGACAACAGAACCACATTATTTGCAAAAAGCAGAGACCCGATCCTAAGGCCTCCAAAACAGATCTTGGCTACACCTAGAAATTCTGTCCATGAAGGTTTTGAACAGTATCAATGAGAAAGGGCAACCTTGGCAGAGTCCAACTCTTGCTGGAAGAGAGAGTAAGTCTAACTTACTGCTGGAATTGTGAACCAAGCTCTGACACCGGTCATACAGGGACCCTAATAGCCCGTATCAAAGGATTTGGTACCCCATACTCCCAGAGTACCCTCCACAGGATTCCCCGAGGGACACGGTTGAACGCCTTCCCCAAGTCCACAAAACACATGTAAAATAGTTGGGCAAACTCCCATGCACCCTCCAGGACCCAGCTGAGAGTCAAGAGCTGGTCCAGTGTTCTACGGCCAGGACCAGAATCAGACTCTTCCTCCTGAGTCTGAGGCTCAACTATCCAGCAGACTCTCCTCTCCAAAATCCCTGAATAGACCTTACCAGGGAGGCTTAAGAGTGAGATCCCCCTGTAGTTGGAACACACCCTGTGGTCCCCCTTTCTAAATAGGACCCCCACCCTGATCTGCCAATCCAGGGAAACTGCCTCTGATTTATAACAACAACAACAACAATACATTTTATTTGAGGGCACCTTTCAAAAACAGATAAAACCCCCCAACAAATAATAAGAACAGAGTCAACAATTATATAAAGCAAGTCAATAAACAACAGTTTATTGACTTGCTGTGACTACAGTTAATCCATGTTAAAGTGAATCTGCCAGTTTGAACAGGTGTGTTTTCAGCTGTAATTTAAAAGAGCAAAGAGAGTCTCTGTTCCTAATGGCAGAAGGAAGGGAGTTCCAGAGCTGAGGAGCACATTGACTGAAGGCTCTGTTCCCTATGGTGACAAGACGGAGCAATAAGAGAAGTGGCAGACGAGGATCTGAGGGAAGCAGTGGCGATGTGAAGCAGGTCACACAAATAAGGAGGGGCAAGGTTATGGATGCACTGCAACGTAAGAGTTAAAATCTTGAAATTTCTCCTTGCTTCTATGGGCAACCAGTGGAGCTGCTGCAGAACTGGGGTGATGTGTTCTCTGGATGGGGTACAAGTTCTGACCTGAGCTGCAGAGTAATGGAGGAGTTTTAGTTTATGGAGAGACTTATTTGGAAGACCAAACAGAGGAGAGTTGCAATAATCGATCTGGGAGGTGACAAGGCTATGAACAAGGATGGCAGCAGCATGGGGAGGAAGGAAGGGGCGAAGTCGGTTAATGTTGCATCAGTCAAAGTATGCAGACTGGGTGATAAAATTAATATGAAAATGAAATGATAGAGTACTATCAAGTATGACACCCAGACCCAGTGAGGTAGGTGGAAGACAGGAATTGGGTTTGGAGGAAATGCCGAGCTGGGTGTCATCTACATAACAATGAAAATTTATGTATTTGCGGAATATGTGGCCAAGAGGGAGCATGTAGATAATGAATAAAAGGGGTCCTAATATGGAACCACACAATATTCCACACAATATTGCAGTGCTGCGTCGACCAACACAACCCCAAAACATGCTGAGCCTCTGGGAACTCTGGGCACATCTCATCCACCCCAGGGTGGACATTAATCTGTTGTAATATTCAATATGGACTATATATTTTATGCTGGTGGTGGTCAGAGGGCCTGGTGTTGCTGCTGCATGGCCGCCTCACTTCTGTCAGACTGGCCCAGGGCAGCTGTGGCTACTATCCAGTAGCTCAACACCATCAGTGTGTGAATGTGTGTGTGAATGTGCGAATGACTGAATGTAGTGTGAAGCGCTTTGGGGTCCTCTGGACTTGATAAAGTCCTATACAAGTACATGCCATTTACCATGTATTTTACCTCCTACCCCCTACCTGGTGACATCATCACAGCCCATCTCCTACCTTGGGCACAGAGAGCTATGTGGGAGTCAAAACAAGGATCAGTCCCAAACACAGATTGTCACAATATGCAGAATTTTATGGATAATTAAATCCACCTGCATAACTGGGTCAACATCACATGACATTAAACTGGATAAATGATAAAAATGTTGTTTTATGAACTAAAATCTCTTTAGGAGCTCAAAGATAAAATGTTCTCCCTCAGGCAGTTATCTGATTATCAAAAACCCCAGCTTTTCTTGCCCCAGAATAAGATGATTAAACCTTCATCATTCATATGGACTGACTTATATTTGTAGTTCAAAGGGTGAAATCTTGATGTCTCACCAGCAGGAGGTGTCTGCAGGTCATTATTAAACCAATCATTGAGAAACATCAGTTCCATTCAGCCTTTAAAGATGTGGATAAAATACAGATTTATTGACAATAAATCTTGAGCAGGAAAAGGGTAGAGTGCCTTCTCTGGGTCGGGGGGGGGGGGTCCTGCTTCAAGTGGAGGAATTCAAGTATCTTGGGGTCTTGTTCACAAATGATGGAAAAATGGAGCAGGAGATTGATAAATGGATTGGTGCTGCGTCAGCAGTGATGTGGGCGCTGTACTGGTCCGTGGTGAAGAGAGAGCTGAGCTAAAAAGCGAAGCTCTCAATTTTCAGGTTGATCGACATTACTACCCTCATCTATGGTCATGAGCTTTGGGTAAAGACTGAAAGGACGAGATCACGGACACAAGTGGCTGAAATGAGTTTCCTCCACAGGGTGTCTGGGAGAAAACTCCTCTTAGAGAGAGGAGGAGCCGCTCGGTCATCCGGGAGGGGGACAGAGTAGAGCCACTGCTTCTCCACGTTGAGAGGAGCCAGTTGAGGTGGCTCCTGGACGCCTCCCTGGTGAGGTGTTCCAGGTATGTCCCACTGGGAGAAGACCCAGAGGAAGACCAGGACATGCTGGAGATAGTATGTTTCTCGGCTGGCCTGGGAACGCCTTGGGATTCCCCTGGAGGAGCTGGCCCAAGTGGCTGGGGAGAGGGAAGTCTGGGTCTCCCTGCTTAGGCTGCTGCCCCCGCGACCCAACCTCGCATAAACGGAAGAAGATGGATGGATGACACCAGATTCTGGTGTTTTCTTGACCCATAACCCACACTGAACCTGTGATACCACCTATCTGACATGAATGGGCATATTTCCTGGGTCAAACGCTCTGGCTGATTCTGAGTCCAGAACCACCTTTACAGTAACTCTAAGAGTTACAGGAGTTTAAATAAAGTGCTTCACCTTCTCCACCAACTCCTGGTTCCTCTGATACAGTGCCTGCTTCTCCTCCACCCACTTCATGTCCTGAGGGCATCAGAGAGATATGGGGAGATTGATGGAAGAACAGGACAGCATGTTTAAACAGACATGTTCCACCGAGTTTCTTCATTGACTGCTTGATCTGTTAATGTTATTAATAAGCCCCTCCCTCCATCATAATGAGAAGTAGAACATTTAAACTCCTGTGAAACGATCAGTTCATCTGCTGTACTGACCCATTTAAAGATCATACTGAACACTGACACTTCCATTTCTTTCCATTTCTGAAAGAGGGGAAAAGTTGAGGTTTAGGGATGGACCTGCCAACTGTGCAGGGCAAACCCCACCTCTCATTCAATCACTACAGGAATAAGATCACCGCCCACCCCACCCCCCATTCCTGGAGAAGTTCTGGAGCTTCCCTCTTAATCACAGACCAAAAGGAAAAGAGGAATATCTGTCTATGATTTACAGTCTGAAAAGTCATAGAAACAGCTCAAACAGCAATATATAAAGACTTTCACAAGGGGGGGTCACATTTACAACCAATCAAAATGCAGCTCAGCCGAGAAATAAACTGAAGGAAGAGTTAGACCCCCCCACACCTGTTGGTCAGGGTTAGACCCCCCAACCCTCTGACTGCTCTAATAGCCCTCTGAGTTTCTGCAGTGTGGGTTACCAATCCTTGATGCTTCAGCGCTGACTCTAGATCTGCCACTCTGCTCTGATATCGACTGATTTCATTCAGCAGCTGTTCTCTGGTCTGAAATACATGGGACAGAACCATCACCCTTTGTGTGGTCACTGGGAATTCAACACTTTATTCCTGCCTTGCTCAGAGGCCACCTCACCTTGAGCTCCTTTTCAGCATCATAGTTTCCTCCATATGTCTCGGCCAGTAGAGCGTATGCTCGCTGCAGGGCCTGATACTCCTGAGTAAGCTGGCGGTAACGAAGCTCTGCCTCCTCACGTACACAAGTCTGAAAACAGCACAGTCAGTCAGAAAAAACAGTCAGACCAGTTACATTTAAAGCTGCAGTATGTAACTTTGCACTGCTCCTGACTTAAACCAACCAATCAGAGCCAGGAGGAAGGTCTTAGCACTGTCAGTCAACTTCATTTGCTTGCTGTTAAAAGTGCTGATGAAACAACTTACCATTCCAGGAAAACTATTTATCCGTCATCATCAGTGGTCATGCTAGCTAGCCTTAGCATTCAACAGAGCGCAAGGGGGTTGAGCAGCACCACGTAGATAGTGATTGACAGTGCTAAGACCCGCCTCCTGGCTCTGATTGGTTGTTTCTAGATAGCACTGGGAAAAGGCAGAGGAGCTCGATTTTTTTTTTTTCTTTTTTTTTTTTTTTGTTTTTTTTTGTTATGTTTTTCATAGATTATCTGTCTCATACCATTCTGTCATGGCATAGTGACAGTTTCCACAAATATATAGAAAAATATTTTTTATAGAAGTTACATACTGCAGCTTAAAATCTGCGTCTTGGTTTGTTTTCTGTGGAATGGACCAGAAGGAATGTAGTTGATGTTCCTGAGGTCATTAAGATGTTCTACAACAGAAGTTGAAATCAAATCTGGGTTTAAGTTCTGCAAGTTTACCTCTTCAGGTTCAGTATCTGGAGTTCTGTCAGTGTGGAAAGACAAAGACGATCCATCAGAATCCATTGACCCCTCTTCATCATAACCGTAAAACGTCTCTATGACCTAAAGACACAAACGCACATGGTGCACTTCATCTAAAGGTCAATACATCCTCCACAAGAACAGAGACAGTTGTCAGAGTATGGGAGTGCTGGTCTAGGAGTCCTGGTCTGGGAGTGCTGGTCTGGGAATCGTGGTCTGGGAGTTCTAGACAGTGAGATGCTGAGTTAACCCTGACCCCCCCATTTCAGAAGTCATCCAGACATAAGTAGAGGTGGATAGTAACTAGTTAAATTTTTGAGTAACTTTTTTTTTAAAAGTACTTTTAGGAATAATTTTACTGCAGTGTACTTTTTATGTATTATGAAGTATTGCTACTCTTACTGGAGTTACTCCACTGAATGAAGAACAAACATGTTTCAGTAGAAGTCACCAGACAGAAAGAGTTTATGTTAAAGTGAGATTTCTTGTTTCTTCACAAGCTTCATTGATTTGATGTTATTTTCCATCTGCTGGTTCTGTTGAAGGTCCAGTTAACACAGTAAACAGTAGATAATGTCCCTGGAAGTCCTTTGCTCTGTTCTAACATCTATAAGTTACCTACTGTAACTGTTAATTTTTGCTCAGTTTTTATTTTATTCTTTAAAATATTTGAATTTGCAGATAACCTTATATTTTGTTTGTCTGATTACATCATTTTAAAGTATTAAATCAGATGTTCTGGTCAGTTCCTTAGTACTTTAGTTGCCTTTTTACCAAATACTTAACTCTTGAACCATTTTTTTGACGACTACATTTTACTTCTACTTGAGTAAAAATACAATGAAGTACTACTACTCTTACTTGAGGATGGTTTCTTGCTCCTCTACCCACCTCTGGACACCGGCCTGAAGCTAAGACCAGAACCTGAACATCATTCAGAGCCAACAGCCTGAAGGCTTCAGCTGGTTTGAACAATCCTGATTTTTTTCAGCCTTAGAGGATCTGCCTGAATTAACAGTAGTGGTACTATCAGATGAACAGTTGGTTTCAGCTGTACTGCACATAGCAGCAGGTGTAGTACAGGTAGCTGTGGCAGTAGATATAGATAGTAGTATCTATACTAGCTGTAGTCATAGTAGTAGTATTATGCTATGGTAGTAATATGTAGTTTTGTGGTTCTGGCACTTGTGTTGGTCGATTTATTAATGATGATAACTCGGCTGTTTTGTGGTTCCAGTGGTATCAGCAGAAGCTCTGTGGGGTGAGGACCAAACACAGATGCAGCTGCAGGATTCTCACCCTGCATGCTCTGAAGGTTCTCCGCCTCCTCACCGGTTCCTGACGTCTGTACCTCAGTAACAAGTCTCGCTCCTAAAAACAAACCAAACATCTTTGCTCAGCTGATTCATCATCTGGCTCTAATGCTCATCAGCTGACTAGACATCGCAGACAAACAAGTATGTATTGTCATCTCCTGATTTTACATGGATCACACAGAAAGTACCTCACGGGCGGTGTACTACTGACACAGTTGATGTTAGATACTTACAATAACATTCTTTACATAACCTGCCGTCTCCAGAGCCTGAAAACACAAAGTTGAGATTTAAAATATGCGATACAAGGGGAAGTCTGGAAGCTGTTGTAGTAGTACAACAGTATCTGCTGTACCTTGGAGAGATCATCAATGATATGTTGCTGTTCCACCACCTGTAACCGTAGAAACTCCATCTCTCGCTCATCCTGGTTGTAGCCATGGTAACTTGAGGAGTGGCTTCGGTCCAAATCATTTAGTGAACTGGGTCTCCTCTGTAGATAAACAAAGAGAACCTGCTTGTACCAACCATGTCAGTGACAGTTCTGTTGGTTGTTCAGCATAGAACCATGGCTCAGTCCTCATTTGTTCAGGCTGAACTGAAACATTTTGATCATTTGTATGTTTCATCTTCATTTCAGAGCAATGAGTGGGAACTGAGGAGACCAAGACTGTGATCTGTTTGGGTGTACTGTGTTCTACATAAACCCTGTGCCTGCTGATGGGTTGTAGTAACTGAACTCTGGTGCTTTTTCTGCAGCTAGATGCTTTTTTATTCTGTTATTGTTTAACTGGTTAAAATGGAAAAATGTGTGCCATCATGTGTGGTTACCATAGTTGCCATCTCCAAGTTCTCTTGGGTCACAAAGCGAAGTTTGTTATCAAGGCGACGCAGGGCGAGAGCCAGCTCTTCGTTTTTCCTGCTCAGACGTTTGTTTTTATCGAGAAGAGGAAGAAACTGACTTTCTGTTTCTCTCAGACGCTTCAGCTAAAGAGGCAAAAGACATTCTTTTTTTAAATTAAAAGATTAAAAAGACACATTAAATTTCCAAAACCTGAATTCAGCGAGACCCTCGATAACTGTAATCATTAACAGCCTGAAGCTGACCAGCACTGGTCTGGGGAAAACTGTTTGGTTTAAATGGGTGAGTTCTGTTGGGTAGCATATCTCTACCAGTTCATTTCGTTCTTCAGACAGCAGAGAGTTTCGGTCTTCCAGTTTCCTGATGACCGCACTGAGCTCAGCAATCTTCAGCTGAAACCTGCGAGTATCTCGATCATCTTGAGACTGCACACAACACAAGATCAGAGGATTAATGAATGCTTCAAGAACCCAAAGAATAAATACCGCAGTAAGCTTAGCTGTTCAGACAATTAATATTTAGTGTTTGAAGGTCTTCATCATTTAAAAAAGGACCATTGATCAGGGTGGCTTTCATTAGTCGATCGGCTGATTACATGACCTTTAACTATACAGTTGAGGATAAGAGCAAATAGTGGATGGAAAGATCATGAAGGTCATAGGATCAGAGTATTTGGATGGTTCAGTCCATGGCAGGCATGGGTGTCATGTTCTGTGATGGTTTTATGCCTTTTGATGAGGCAGTACCATAACATGATCTTCAACATTTCAGTAGATTTTCGTTT
This sequence comes from Anableps anableps, assembly GCA_014839685.1. Classification (NCBI taxonomy): domain Eukaryota; kingdom Metazoa; phylum Chordata; class Actinopteri; order Cyprinodontiformes; family Anablepidae; genus Anableps; species Anableps anableps. The sequence continues at coordinate 31,622,348 of CM026084.1, forward strand.
TAATCATTTTTGTTCAACAGGATCAGAATCTATGAGTGTCCAACTTATCTTATCTGTGCTGATGCTGTACACATCCACAAAGTGCAGGTTATGTCTGGCTTAAGTCTATTAATCATATTTTTCATTTACAGTACCTTTCTATGGTATAATGCAGAATTTTTCCACCCTGGCCTGATTGCCTAGATTTCCTTGTCCCTACACTACCAATGTATGCTATGTTCTATTTAATTGGGTGTATTTATATAGCACCATACACCTATCCCCTGATGAAATCAGCGTCAGGAAGGAAGCCCAGCACCGGGTTGTATAAAAGAAAATGATTCTGGTTGCTTCATGCCAAATCAACGAATCACGTCGGCTCCCCTTCATAGGCCAGGGGTCCTCAAATCCAGGTTTCGAGGTCCGGTATCTTATAACTTTTAGATGTGTCCCTGTTTCAACAAATAATCAGAGTCGAATAATCAGGTCATTAGCAGGATTCTGGAGAACCTGACTGAACACTGAGGAGGTGATTCAGCCATTTGGTTCAGTTTGCAAGATACTGGAGCTTGAGATGTGGATTTGAGAACACCTCCTGTATGCTGTTGAAAGATTAGGGGAAATGATAATTGAAAAGTCCAGAACAAAAAAATTTGAAAAATGGAAAAAATTACTAACTAGTAATATTGCTGTGGTGCACTATGATCCTGTACTGCCCCTCACTCTGGGCCGTGATGCATCAGCTTATGATATTGTAACAACTATTCATCAAAAGATACTAACTAGAGAGGAGCATGCCATGGTATTGGCATCACAAATACTAACTCTAACCCAGCTGTTATCTGGGAGAGGAAATGACCTGGAATTAGATTTCAGACAGTCCAACTACCCAGTGACGCAAAGCTGCCCAGTTCCTGGTGAACTGGTGCAACCTGTACTGTGACACACTGGAAAGACCCAAAACAAAGTCAAATTGATAAAACCTCTTCAAACTATACTTAAAGACAGGATGCTGCAAAGTAAATATTTTGACAAATAAAATAATTGGGTTTCAGGTGCACTCAACCATTTCTTCCACTTGACCTTTGAGAGAAATTTAAATGGTTAAATGGTGCAAACTAACCTCTCAACAAGGGTTACACACCTTGAATACCTCAGAGACACATGATTTGAACAAATAAGACTTCTTTAGGTACCTTGAACTTAGGCATTATTAAGACAAAGCCAATATACCTTTTTAAGAAGAGTAGAGAAATTGAATTAAGCTATTAATAAAAGTACAGTAGGGTAGCATTAGAAAGACATTCATCTCTTAAGCTTTATTTGTCACTGCAACCAGAGAGATTTTTTTAACATGCTAAGTTAAAGCCAAATGGGGAAAAGAAGACAAGATAAGACTGGTTTAATATCTAATGGATGGAAGAATGTTGAGTTGTCAGAGAGGGAACATGGACCATGGTGATGAAGAATGGGTGGAACTACCACAGCAGACCATTGTGTTAATTTCCATACATACTGGTCACAGGTTATGAATACAGTTAGTGACGATAAATTTGAATATTGACTTAAAGGGAATTTTTGTGGGAAACCTGCCATTGCAGCTAAAAAAGCCAGATCAATACTAGCTACAGACTTCATTGGCATGAAGTAAAATAACCAGAAAATGGTTGGTAAAAAGAATCTGGCTGGAAGCTTCCAGGAAATAAATGCTATGAACAGGATGACCTTTGCACTGAGACATGCTTCCTCAAAATGGGAATGATGTTGGAAAAAAATGGAAGTTGTACAGATACCATTAATGGTTTGAGTTTTCACAATTCTAGTTTCACAGTAATAATTAATATCCCCCCCCACACACTCACTCTTCTTTGACCCTCCCTCCTCATTGACCACCTCATTGTCTGTACAGTTGGTTGTTTTTTGTTTCAGTGTAAAATTATGAAAACCAGTAAAAATCTAGTTTAAAAAGCTGGCATTGTGTCACCACTATGAACATCATCTCAATATGCTGTGATTTTGACCCTAGAAGAACAACTACAATGGTTTTGAAGGAAAATTAACAAATACATGACAGGGAACCAGAAGTAGCTGGAGACTTGTCTAATGTTGCCACCAGGGGGCAGAAAAAAGAAAAGCTCAGAAAAATCCCTTTTTTCATGCATGTTTAAACAAGCAGGAAGAGCCGGGGCTTACAAAGAAAGGAGCATTGTTAGGGGTGGAGTTAGAAGCAGGATGGTTTAGCCCCGCCCTCTGTGCATCTCTCAGAGCAGCGATTTGTTGTTCAGCAGCCTGAGTCTGTAACTGGAGGCGGTGGGCGTGTCCAGCCTGCAGCCCCAAAGCTTTATCCAAAACACTGACTGCTCTGTCCTTCAGCTTTATCTCATCCATCTGCACATGGGTGAGAGACAGACAGGGAGACAGGTGGAGGGGGTTAGTAAGGTGCATCCACATCATCAGACAGGTAGAAGAGAGGAACATCAGGGAAGACTGACAGGTGGCGTGTCATTCAGACAGAAACATGATGGGTGGGGTAACCAGCAGGTGAGGGGGTCATGATGATACATTCTGCTAAATAATGTTTGCTTTTTTTTGAATAAAGCTACAACTGGTCAGTGATGAGTGCATGATGGGCTGCTGGATGTGGTTAAATCATTGAAATGAGAAGAAACAGGAATCAGTTGGTTTCCAGTTGGGTGAACCGAGTCCAGCTGGAAAACACCTTTTTTTTATTTCAACCTCTAATCTCCTATTACACCCCAAAGAATTAAAAAAGAAATAACTGAGTTTTGTTTGATAAATGTTCCAAAACTTTGACCTCAATGTGACCCATCTAAACCCCATTTGAACACTGAGGTCAGGACAAAATAAAATGCCAAGTGGAATCGGACCAGAACCTGGGAGGAGAACTGAGTCCTGGATTGTTCAGCAGAAGATCTTGAGACTCTGAGGAACTAAATGAACTTGAATCAGCTGTTTCACTTCCAGTTAAGGACAACCATCTTCTCTCCTAGATGAAATCAGAGCTTCTGCAGAGGTCAGGGGTCACAGTGACTTTGGTTTTCTTTCACATGCTGAACGGCAGCTAAAGTGATGCTGGCGGAGCTGGACAGTTCTTTGTTGCTGTTCAGTACCAGTCTCTGTGACTCTGCCGGTTCGGCTTAGTGTGTCATAGAGATAGAAACTGTTGAAACATGACTGTAGACTCATCTCCATCCTCTACTCTCCTGTCTCCAACTCATGTTCTGTGTTTTCCTCCAGCTCTGGGCACTAAACTAGAACTAAATTCTCCTGAATGGGATTAGAAAGTAGATCTGTGATTTCCCTTCAGTGGAAAGTTGTACAAACTGTCAGCTGCAGCTATTGGATAATTTGGATTTCTTCATGTGTTTGAAAACCTGGAGAAACATCAGCAGATAAATTAAGTCCTAATCCCAGGATCATGGCTGGGAATGTCCTAGAGTCAAACAGGATTAGTTTCTACTGGCTAACTCAGACTGCTGAGTTAGCCAGTAGAGGGTTAAATCAGTGTGTGAACAGTTGTGTTCGTGCCAAAGTGCCTCCTACCAGTCGCCGGATCTCCCTCTCACAGTCTCTCTTGGTTCTGTTGAGCTCCTCCTGGTGCTGGTGATGAGCTGATCGGAGCTCAGCTGCACGGGCCTGGCAAGCCTGCTGAGCCAATGCCAAGGTCTCCTCCGCATGCTTCTTTGCTCCTCGCAGCTCCTGAACCTCCTGCTGGAGGCGACAGCGCTCCGTTTCCCAGCTCCTCCTCGCCTCCTCCATCTCCCCCATCAAGGCGCTCCTCACCTGCACAGATATGGCTGTCAGGAACTTCTTCTGAAACAACCTGCATCACTGAGTAGGAGTGGGGAACATGGCAAAACGATCTAGAAAATCCAGATTTAATCACAATGTGAAAAATAGAGATATTCAGTGAGATATTCAGACTTGAAGTCGACTTGGCTTCAAGGCATCCAGGCGAATGTAGAAACTGTATTTTAATTTAAAAGTAACCAGTTCGAACAGTTTGGGAAAGGTTCCTCCTGATAAGTAATTTCATGAAAGGAGGACATCAAACTGGAACAAGTTTCTATCCTTCACCCTTTAATATCTTCATATCAACCACAGCTACGTTGAAACTGATAGAAAGGATAATGTTTTACCCAGACCTTTGGGACTACATTGTTCATGACTCCTGAAGATGTTCAGAACTTGGTCAGATGGACTGTTTTGGAGCAGAACCAATTCTGGGAACTGTTAGAGAGCAGCAGAACTAGAAACCTGTCCTTCAGAAGGAAAATGACCACAGAAGAGTTGGGTGGGTGATGGGTGAAGTGATGTAGATGAAAACCTGTTCGAACACCATGGGTTGATGATGATGCTCTCATTCCTAACCCATGATTTGCTCCTGAATTAAAGGGGGTTTTATGTTTAATTAAGCCATCTGGACAAGGAAGGATATACAATATCTCCAGCAAGTTCTGGGTCCATCCCAGGATCTCATCCCAGTGAGATAAACATTAAAATCGTCTGAAGCCAGATTCTCACCAATAATCACTTAAATTCATGGATGGATTAGTTGGATAGATGGATGGGAAAGTGTGAAAGTTATAATGTATTTCTGATCAGTCAATGATCACCTTGTCTGTGGATCCATCCCTCAGGTTTTGGACAAGTCCATTCAGACGTTGGATTTCTCCATCTTTGATCTTAATAACCCTCATTAGCTCCATCTCATGTTGCCGTAGCAATGTCTCCCTGGTAACCGCCAGCTCCTTCTGCTTCTCTTCATGGAGTTTGGTCTTCAACTCTGTCAGGGTGACCGTTGCACGGTTATGTTCTGCCTTCAGCTCCTGACTCTTCTCCCTCTCCAGACGGCTCACCTAGTGGAGCCGGAAGTAACAGTACTATCACACACATAGTACTATTGATGGTAGTGCAATAAATGTATTAATACCACTGAAGGTACCACAAAAACTGTAGTAGTCCCAATAAGGGTACAAAAAGAATTATAGTGGTACTACAGACAGTTCTGCAATAATTGTTGAAGTACCACTGAAGTACTGAAGGTACTATACAAACTTTAGTAGCACAACTAAAATTGCTACTGTAAGTGCTGTAACACCACAAGAGTTACTACAATGACTGCATTAGTACTAGTGAAGTTTACAAAGTAAATGCAGTGGGGTTACAGGATGTACTACAGTAACTGTTGTACGATCACTGAAGATACTACAGTAACAGTAACTGTAACTGTATCAGCAAACTTACCACAAAAACAGTATTGAGGATTGTAAAGGTACTACAATAAGTGTAGTGGGGATACTGAATGTCCCACTGTAAGTATAGTAGGACCTCTGAAGCTACTACAGTTTTTGTAGTAGTGTCTCTGAAGGTAGTACAGTAACTGTAGTAGTAGTAGTTCTAGAATACCTGTAATGGTTCTACTAAAGAAACTACTGCAGTTACAGTGGGATAGTTGGATTTCTTGTCCTTTACCTTGTTTTTCTCATGTTGGAGTTCAATCTGAATCTCTGTGAGTTTGGCTCTCAGTTCCTCATTGGCTGCTTGAAGTGTTGCCATAGCGTCCGGTCGCTCTCCCTTTCCTCGCCCTCCTGCTCCTCGTTTTGACATAACCAACAGCTGGTGGCTCCACACCGTCCTCCAGCTAAATGTCAACTTGATACTGCCTACATCTGCACCTGTGTACATAGGAAGTTGTATCACTGTGGTGTCAGTGTAGCTCTGTAGGATATCTGAAGTATTTGTGTTGTAGGTCATCAGGTTTTGGGTATTATTTCCGTAATATTTAAAAAAAAAATTAAGTGTTTTATGGTCATCATATTTCAAGAGAGAAAGCCAAACATTCTAGGAAAAAAACATTTATTTAGGGTGATACTCTGAGTTACATTTGAGCAAAAGAAATACATATGTAATCGTCTACAATTTGTGTATAAAAGACAACTGTGACAAAATCTGACTGTTGCATTCAAACCTCTGCACCACCATGGGCATTTCATTCAGATCAGCATGACATGGATGGAGCTTGTTAATGATCTCTAGAGAGGTAGAACCAGAGGTTCCATGAAAACCATGGCTCCATGTACAGGGTAATCTGAAGTTTGCTATAAACACCTAGATGAATGAGAGAAAGCTTGGGAGAGTAGGATGCGGTCAGATGAGAACAAAGCTGAGCCGTGGATCATCAAGGCGGGTTAGCGTGTATGGAGGTAGAGAAATACTGTCTATGAACCAAATGACAACATCTCTTCTTTGTGAGGACCAAAAAAAAAAAATCATCCAGGGATTTAAAAATTATTCTCCCCAAAGTGTTTCTGTTTAGTTTCTGTGGACCAGCTAGGCTGTGAATACTGTCAGTAGTATTTGTGATATCTTAGCTGTTGTGTTTCTCTGTAGAATTTGTGTAGAAAGGGTGAAACATCTGTGCGTTATATGTGTATAATGTTTGTAGCAGCAGGCTTTGAGAATAAACTCAGCAATATTTCAGAAAATCCCAGCTGGATTAGTGGACTGTCACTGTAAAAGTCACTATGGTATTTGTGTAGTTTTTCAGTTTGTGTAAATGTTAGTTATCTTTCTGATATCTGACATATATCCATGTAGTTTCTATATTATCTGTGTAATATGTGTGTAGTGTGTGTGTGTGTGTGTGTGTAGTAGCAATGTTTAGGTATACTGTTAGTTTAATCCTTCATACATCAGCTGTCTCCAGATAGTTTTCTGTTCTACTCTGTGTAGTATTTCTGTTGTAGAAGTTCTGCTACCTCAGCTGCATCTCAATAGGGTCTCTGTACTAACTGTGAAGTATTTAATTTGTACTCTGCAGAGACTTCCTGATCCTTCTGTGTGATGAAGGGCAGGTGATGCAGTGACAAGCTGATTGTTTCCATGGGAACAGGATCAGCTATCTGCATCAGCAGCAGAAAGATGCAGAACTTACCGTGCAGCAGGATGCTTCAGACGCCTCATCGCTGTTTGTGCTGATCAGCCTCCTGTGCAGCATGCTATCAGCAGCTAGCTCCACTGCAGCTTACTGAGAGAGTGTGTGTGTATGTATGTGTGTGTCAGGGTGTGTGGATGTCAGAGGGTGTGTGCTGCATCAGCCTCCTTCCAACTGCCTGTCTGCCAGCTTGTAAATGCTAGGTCTGTGGGTGATGTGGTGGGCTCCGCCACTGTGGGTTCCTGTGTCACTCAGCTGCTAGCATCTCTGCAGCTTCTGCTTACATCATGTCCTCCTGTTCCTCCTCTTCTTCCTATTCCTTTCCTCCCAGCATCCTTCAGTGTGATTAAGCTCTGCCTTCTGATCTGTCTCCCCCTGCAGGACAAGGTCTGTTATTACAACAGACTGTGCAGGATTAACATCCACCAGCAGCCATCTGTCAGCTTTGAGAGGTCTATGAGGGGAGTGTTGGTACTATATGGATGGTTCGTATTGGCAACAAAAACATCAGGGTAGGGTTAGGGTTAGGATAGGGAAACTGATTCCTCCTCTCAAAGGAGGCAGGGTTAGGATTAGGGTTATAGGATGAAAACCAAAGCAAACAAATGTTCGCTTTCTTATAACTCCAAAACTATAAGTGCCATCTGAACCAAACTTGGTACAGGGACTGTGGGGGACCCGTAGAAGTTACCCACAAAGTTTGGTGGGCGTGGCTTATTGCTTTCACATAGCTGCCATAGACTCCCATTCATTTTTGTTCAGAGTATAAGTCCAAGTAGGAAGGTGCT